>JARKHS020029559.1:0-60310 GCA_030143305.2 Amblyomma americanum
TGCGGAAACTTGGAGCTCTTTGTCCTTATGCACCACCTTCAGGATGCATTTTTGGAGGGGGGGGGGGGGGGGGAAGCGGGGATGGTGCTCCAGTGCAGACAATTTTACTAAAAAGTGTTGTGTAGCTGGCCCGGCCTTTCAGTGGCTGTCGTATTTACTTTCTGAAATTGACATCTCCCTTCTGTATTTTTGCGGTGGAAGCCGCATTCGATTCTTGAATAAGAAGTATGTACGGGACAAATTCTTAAGAAAGGTCATTTTCCCAGAAATGTTTCGGAGCCCTACACTGCAGCGTCAATTGCAGTCTAAGATATAATGCGTACAATTTGTCCGGGAAAAACTATGTTCGCCGAAAAATTGCTCTCTGTTAAACTGTGCAACGACATATGTTACAACAGTAAAGATTTTTTTGTAACTTACATATGCGCCAGCTCGTGGGCTAATGTTTTCTCACCACCTTAGGACAGCGGCTTGTCCTGAACAATTCCAACTCCGTGTTTTGTGCAAACAGAACCAGTTGCTGCGGCTCCTGAAAAAGTACGTTGAACTAACTATTTATAATTCCTCATGCCACACTTGCTACCTTCAGTATTACTGCTGACCAAATTATGGCTTTAGCATGCAACAAGAAATCTCCGTTTTGGAAGCACGAGCCGCTAAGAAAAATTATTCCCACGTTTACTCCATTCCCACTGCCTTCAAAAGCTGTCTTCATTGAATCGTCGTTACGTGAGCTGTAGATTATTAGAACCTCTAATCGATAAATTCATAGCATATCTCCAGAGATATAACATCATTGCATTTATTACCAAAACGGCATAACGCATTTTATTCAGAAAAATTTTTGCCAGTATAATTCTTGAATTTATCAAGAATGAATTAATCCAAGTTCAAAAATTTCCACTTTAAAACACAGCCTAAACTACGAGATGAGGATTCTATGACATCCCCATTTCAGAGCACGTTTGTAAAGTTGTAAAGCAAGGAGCACTGTTCACTTTTGCGAGTTTGTGGACAGTGTTCACCCAACGATTCCAATGATTAGATGAAAACCAACTTTCTCATTAAACCAGAAAATGCTTAAAAATGGCTAATCACACGGGCAGTCTGTCGCTTTGATATGTTTTACTGCAAGAAGACCCGTGCACTGGTCTGCATTCAATGCATTTATCCATAGTTTTCAACGAGACCTCGGAGTGCAGAAGTGTTTGTCACTCTCATCGTGCACACATATGAACATATCTGCAATCTTTCTAACTCCTTCAGTACGAGGCCCATACTCAGTTCTTGTCCAAATTCTTTACCTGAATTCCAAACAATTAATGTAGAAGGAATAGTATTGAAAACATGACTTACCTCTTACTGTCCTCGCTTTGCCGTGTTTCCAAAGCTTTATTGCGTTTCTGCAAATCCACAATATTATCTTGGGCAGACGACAATGACAAGGAGTGTGTTGTCAAGCAGTTATTTTATCCTTACAGTTATTTATTTAGAGCGACCGTTGTCAGTTAATTTAGTTGGCCTAGGCTGCGCAAACCATACTCAGGAGGATATTTTTCTCATCGGTCGCAATTAGTTCGTGCTTTCTTTAGTGCGGGAAAATTTCTCATTAAAGAAGATAAATTTAACTTTCATGAATAACTCGGCTATATTCTTATATTCCTGTGCTTCTTTGCTAAGCTCCTCTCCAAAAATTAACAGGCTATTAATAAAAGGTTTTTGATGAATATTTCATCCCATATGTTTTGTTTCCAATCGAAAAAAAAAATGACAATATGTAGTCTCCTCACATCGACTCAAAAATGAAGTAAGGTAATGCCTGCTGAATGCATCATCTGAAAGCGTCCTTGCCGCGGCCTAAATTCCCATGTTGCCAGTCCCAGATTTTAAATGCCTTTATTAGAACACCCACACTATAAGCTGCAATGCTTAAGTCGCCTTTCCCTGCGAGAGCCGAGTAGCTTACTTTTCAAACTAAGGCTGACGAGTGCGTCGGTTTACTTCACGAAGTAATTTTTATGGCGCACTGCTAGGTGGGAAACCGTGCCAGTGTATTTCAATGCACGGCGAAATGGCCGGATAGAAGCATAATAGCGGTAGTAATTTGGCGCATTACATGTTTTTCTTGGAAGAGGCGCTCAGTAGAAGCTTTCATGGTGGAATATGATTAATAGAGTGTGCACTTCTATATTAACTTCAGCGATGCAAACCTCACAAAAGAAACTTTTTCGGCATGTTCAGCAATTTTGTTGAAATGGTTTTCTGGTGAAAGGCATTTGTTTGATTAAAACGTGCGATTTCAATATTCTACACCGCATACCGTAAGAGAGTGCCGTTCAAAGGGTATATCCTGCAGGCCGATAGAGCTAATATTTCAGAGATTATTTGCTTCCATTGAATGTAGGAACTCTCAAAAAGTTTTGGAGAACTTGAATTCGACATTACTATGGAAGTTCTTTGGGACTTAAATTCTTTCTCTCGTTGCCAGGAAATAAAAGACAGCGGTCTACTCTTCTTGTGCCGCCATGTTGTTGCTCCATCTGAACAAACCAACAGCTGTATAATTTTTCTCTAAAGCATACACAGTGGTAGCGTTCCTTCCATCCCACTCTCAGTGCAGTGCCGAGTGATATCACTAGGCTATGAAAATACCTATGAAAATATATATTTTTGGACCTATCTGCTCATGCGAAGTTTAGATGATTTTACAAACATTGAGCTATATTCTTGGCTGTATAAATGTACAAAAACAAGGAGAGATAGATAAAGAGGAGGAGGGAAAGGCAGGGATGTTAACCAGAAAGGGGTTCCGGTTGGCTACCCTGCAATGGGGAAGAGAGATTACGGGACTAAAAGGAGGAAGAGAGAAGGGAAAAAATGCAACAAGGAGGAGGAAATTAAGCAGCGAAGCTGAGCAGCTGTTCTATGATCCGTTTTGTTTTGTTTCTTTAACCTTGTACAAAGGGTAAAATGAAGTGCATTCACTTCCAGTCGCACTAACAGAATGACGATATATATTATGCGATGTCAAGCCGTACATTGCGAGGCAACAAAGCATTATTGTGCGAAACCTCTTATTACGGCAAGTTGCGGTAGAGAGTAATGGGTGTCTGCAGAGTATAATTTTGAAAAGCAAAGCCCCCATTTACAGATTCCGAGTACATCATACTGCTCAAATGATCTTATGGAAGCTCTAGAAAACATATATATACTGCGGCTAAAGTCGCATCTGAAACGCGATGTACTCACTGTAGTCCCTTTTGTTATCTTTTCAAGAACTGTGGAACAAAAGGTGCAGCTTGAGCACCCATCCAAATTGTTTGATTTGACAGAATGAGAGTTCTTATCCGGCGAAGCTAAAAGTAGTTTGTGCTGCCTTGCCTTGAGATTGCCCGTGATTTAAAGTTAAATACCCATTCAGTTTTTCACGTACCTAACTAAATAAATGGCATGAACCGCACTGCCATGCCTCACCGAAGCTGAGATTCTCGGAGCCGAGAACATAGAGAAAGCTAATAAGCAAAAACTGTAGGATAAACGGCGGGAGTATATATTTTACAGTATTTTGTGCACAGACGGGAGCACGCACATGTGAGACGTCTTATTTTGAATGACGTACACAACAAAAATTTTTGCTTGGGTCTGACAAAGATATTGCACGCTGTCTCAAGTGAGTTAATGTGCATGTCCCTTTTCAGCTGTTCAATGTAAGAAACTGATCATGTAGCATAAAAGCTATATTAACCAATAAAACGGAGAGCGCTGATAACCAGCACACACTGCATCTCTTTGACCTGTATGCTTGCTGAGCTGATGGTGCCATATATTTGTTCGAAATATCTGGCATGCCTGCCTGATGTCCTTTCGGAAGAAAAGAGCACTTGTGCAGCTACAAGATTTTAAAAAATCCCTCATTGTCACATAAAAAAGCACCTCTGCTTTTTTATTTTCGTGAAACGAAGTGACAGTGTTAAATGGTATCAGATAGGAGCGCATGCTATTCAAAAACGCAGCTCCAGTTTTCCAAAATTCTTACCTTGTGAAAAGTATTACTGCATCGCAGATGCCAAAACAACCCTTTTCCAAGTGTGCCATCAAACGCTTGAGTGTATTGATGGCATCCACGTACTTATTTCTGTACTGAATTAGTTCCCTTCCCTGGCATGAGAAACAATTATTGCCTTCTTTGAGGACAAGAAGATCTGTATTGATTGTTTTGCATTGAGGCGCATCATTGACACGCAAGCACAAGAATTCAGTGAACTCGGGAAACATTTCATGAGGTAGGTTATATCTTTACGCTCAGTAGCCATTTCTTCTTCAGAAAGATGCAGCTAACTATTAAAGCTTCATGGCACCCGTTAGTTCTGCATAAATTTGCTCTGCGTGGACTAGTGATTCTTGAACATGATATTCTGGCATTGAGTCTTGCGGCCTTTAAAGTTCGGCTGCACCTCTAACAGCTTTTCTTCTTCTGAATGCTGAAAAACATTGTTTTTTTCGATTCGGCTACGCGTATTATTATGAGTCTTGTGCGTAGATGTAATATCTAATGCCAAGACCACTAAAAGCATTGTTCCCTGGTTTGGCTCAAGACCGTCTTCCGCACATCAGGGCAGTTAGCCGTCACCACGGCGCTGTAGTAGGACAACACACGTACCATATTATATTTTACCATAACAAGCCATAACATGCAGCGCCATGCCGCGCCATGCCGATTCACACCATACCCAGCCATGCTGCCCCATCGCATATTGGCGAAATTTGCCCACTTAAGCTGCAAATCTATCTCTGCCGCACTTCTCATTGCCTGATTGCCTAACTTTTCACTTCGAAAATAATTGTTTTTACTGCTACTACACATATTAAAACCCTTATTACATAATGAAGATTAAATACTTACGTAACTTACAGTTGAGGCTTTGAGTAGGAAACCAATCTTAGGGTTCGTCATACCATCGTACCTGAGCGCAACCTGGAGGAACAAAAAAAAAAGCAGAACTTTTATAATGCTTGGAGGGTACTGTTTTGACGAATGTAACAACATTAATAGATATTCCAGATATTTGTGCCAAGTGCCGCAAAACCTGACATGTTAGGTCATTTCTGATTATGATGCCCTCACAGGTATGCGTCACAACTACTAGCAGTCTTATCAGCAGCTGAGCAGCATGAAACACCTATTACCTTTCTCGACCGCTTTAACTAGCGAACCATCGATAAAATGCATACTATTCTTGATAATAATGAACTGTATCTAAATGTTTAGCGGAAGTAATGGTTAATTTCAGTATAGATACATTATTTAGGCGCTTTGGCGCGATAATGTGTATTACGAACTCTCAGAGTTTTCTTAGAGTGGGCTTTACCGACACTTAGTTCCTTGTTCCAGGCAAATTACCATTCTTGATATCGCTAATATAGTGGTTTTACGCTAAATATTGCACACTGTACATATTTCTCCAAACGGTGGTGGTGGTTGCAGCTTTTTCGCTGTTTTCATACAGGCAATTTTTTCACCAGTATTACAGTCGGCGTTTTTACTCACTTTTTGGCGTCGTGCACATCATCTCTATACAATAATGATAAGCGACTAACATCACACACAGTAACATTTCCAGCATGCAGGCTAGGCAAGCCTTCGCGATGCCATCGAACATTTGGGGGCTGTAGAGCTGGACCGATGGGAGAGGTTTCGCTTGCAGCTGACGTTAATCCCTTAGATGATGTCCTGGGTATCGGCAACAACGACACGTGAAATGAACTAAGGGCATGCAGGTGTTCTTACTGACTAAACTTGGCGCATACACATGACAACATTTTACGCCACGCCAGGTATGTATTGCTGCACCAGCGTAGTCAAAATGTAGCGCAGATGAGGCTGCAAATTTTCTTAGCTATCGAATCTTGCGGATGATTGACCGCGAGAGTGAAATGCTTTGACTATCGGCAAAGCAGCTTTACACAACAGGCCACAATGAGTACGGGGTCGTTTCTGTATGATAGAGTTGCTGTGTCTGAAGGAAGCCCTCTGAACTTAGCGCATAGCATCACGACAACTAGCTAAAGAGGTACGTGCTACTAAGCTCGGAACAAAGAAAGGGCAAAAGGCAGCGCCTTGTCAATGTGTCAAAACAGCAATGGAGACTGAGCGCGGTTCCTAGTGCGCCTCCCACAGAAGCGGCCGAGGGCGGCTGCCGATTGAGGGGCCAAGCGACTCAGCCGTAGTCGATTTCTGCTAGAGCGATTTTGTAGCGATAGCTACATTACGACAGCATTTCGAACCTTCAGCGTGGCGGCGCGCCACCCTGTGGCTGCAAAGCCACGCTGTCACGCGATTGGTCACGTGGTGCGGAGCAGCTGCCGGCGGCGCGGCGCCGTGGCTGATCACGGGGTTTGTCACGTGGTTGCTCACGTGACCAAGTTCTAATCAGCCAGCTGTAGCTATCGCGTCACTCCAGGTTTAACCAGACCTAAACCAGAGCCAGTTTTTTTTTTTAAATGTCGCGAAACTACCGCACTTGTAGGTCCACTAATCCTAGCCCCTACTCTCGACTACAAGATAGACTGCAAGTATTTTCTCGACAGTCATCACATACGCGGGTAGGCTAGCCGGTTCCAGGCTCTCCGTGGCTATGTTTGATATTACATAAAGGCGCAAACAGCGAGTTAGACATTTTTGTCGCTGAACACATGATGTTGATGATGCTAAATTTTTATGGCGCAAAGGCAGCTGTGGCCAAAGAGCGCCATGGCACAAGTTATTTTTCCTCTACTAAAGGTGGGGTAAATGAGCAATTTTTCAAGTATTTCACCCTAAATAAGCCGAGAAACAGGCCAGCGCAAAGCTTGTACACATTGTATCACCAGTGGGTACCCGGCGGCACTGGGGATTGAACACAGCACCTCCCGCATTCAAGATGGATGCTCAGACCACTAGGCCACCGCTGCGGTTATATAGTTGAACACAGCGAGAGTTCTAATTGGTGGATTATTGATAGTAACCTTCTGGCCATGGTTGTTCCTGGCTGACGGCAGCTACATATATTGTAAACTGCGTGACTGTTGGCGACCACCTTCTTTGTTATACTTCCCGCGTGGCAACAAGTGGTGGAAAAGCGACATCCTTTTCTAGCGATAGCTACATTACGGTAGCATTTCGAACCTTCAGCGTGGCTGCGCAGACACGCTGTCACGTGGTTGGTCCCGTGGTGCGGAGCAGCTGCCGGCGGCGCGGCGCCTTGGCTGATCACGCGTGGTTGGTCCCGTGACCAAGTTCCACTAGGTGAGCTGTAGCTATCGCGTCACTCCAGGTTTAACCAGATCTATACCACCGCCAATAATCAGGTTTCGAATGCGTATGAAATCCATATCTAAGTTACGTGTGCTCAATATGAGCAGAATTTATTGTTCGGCAGCAAGTTAAAAATATTTCTTTTGTACTCTGTTCTTTAAGCAGGCTTAACTTGAAATTACTAAAGTTGAGAATATGAACGCCTGTGCAATGTTAGGAATTTTCGAAAGGCGAATTCGATTCGTCGACGAATCAAGTAGTGTATGTTAAAACTCGAAATGAAATAAATGGTGTATCAAGTGTTCAAAATTGTTTCGAATCATTAGCAGAAATCTCGAAATAGGGATGTCGTAACTTATATCACGTTGATCATATTCACTGTGCGTACAGGATTGGGCGATGAGGTGTGGCTCAGACACTTAACAGCCACTATAGCCTTGTTGATTGAAATCACAGGTCATTGACCGTGCATAGCTCTCGCCCTTATGGTGCTTAGATGTTGCACTAGTAATTTTACGTATATGGGTGAGATGACCGTAATAATCTAAAAACACTGACTTCATTGTGCCTACCACTTTGTCGAGAACAAACGAGCATCTTTTAGCGCCTGTAGCAAGTACTGCATAGGTATTATAGCCCTACCGGTGTGCAAACTCTTTCGCGTGTTTCATCCTCTCGTACAAGTGCTGGCTACTTGCGTGAATATTCGTGAATATATTCGATTCATATTGGGTTCTTTCATTCGACTATCAGAATCGTGTTGGACTGGGAATCCAGCTGCGGTATTGGTGGTCAATTCTGTAGCAAAGCCACACTTTTTTTCTATTCGATTTAGAAACGACTGTTCGCAGACGCCTAATAAAATCAGATGGGACGCTTAAACTCCTCCTTAACGGTATGAAGCGACAGAGTTATTGGGTTAATGAACATATATGCGAAATTTGTCATTATCGACTTTACGTTCACTGATCCCTGGCAGTCTTCATACCGATCTTGGCGCGATGGTGCCGCGGTTAAGCGATGCGCCAGAGCCCTGCGATGGTAGATGCTGCCACCGGCGGGAGTTTTGCGACCCAGGTTGCTCTCACCGATCAGCCTCTCCCGACGATCAATTAATTTATCCGCCAACTTCCGCGGTGATCTGTTTTCTCACAATCCCGTGGTCAACTTGTGAGGTCACGTCATCTGGTAGCCTACCTAGGTTGCTTCTGTCAAGATTTTCATTAACGCCGAGGAAGACGACCATTTTTTCTGCAGAACGGGAGCTTTACCGCTACATAATTAAAATGACGCACTGGCGTAGAAATCTGTTCGTAATCCTCATCACAGGATACGCTTTCGAAGCACACGTGGTGCGGCTAATATGCAAGAAAGTTAGTGTAGAAATGAGAGTGAGGAAAACAATAACAACTGAAACTTCTCATTTAGATGAAACAACCCACGGTTCACTATGGCTTATTTTTGCCCATCCTGGTGGTGGTAGATTCGCATCCAGAAAGTTCAAACTGAAAATTATTTGGTACCATTGGCGAAAATGATCAATTACCTATGAATACCTGAAATCCCTGAAATGCAGATGTCTTCTTTTCAAGAGACTGTCGGTGCGACGAGGCCTAAATTGTTTTTTTGTCAATGAACGATCATCCAGTTTTTAACAAGACAATTTTTAGACAAAGTGTGCCGCGTACTGAGTTCATCATCGCCCCGAAGTAGGCAGATAGTGTTACATAATCCTTGAAGGCGCTTCTGTAGTTCTTGGTAGTCACAATGCAAACCTCGACGAGGAAAGTTTCCGGGCGCTCTTCAGCTGCTTGCCCTGTAAAGTTAGAAGTCGTGTCCATAGTAAAATCAGCATAGCTGCAGTAAAATACTGTGAAATTTAAACTTATTACAAGAGGCCCACATTTTTCGTCGGAATCGGTGAAGTGGTAAGAAAATATTATAATGTATTCGTCAATCTTCTTGATGGAGCATTCTTTAGGAGCTATGCTTCACTGAAATAAAGAAACATGGGAGCACAGGAGCAGCGAAGGACATGATACATGATTGGGTTTTTTTCAAAAGCAGCCGAAAAAATGAGGTATTCACTCGTGAGACAGGCGTGCTCACGAACTGCTGACACGTGAATGAAAAACAGACACGATAAAACGGTAACTCACTGAAATATTTCGAATGTGTCGCATGTGGAAGTTGATTCTGTGCGTACTCTTTAAATTGGTGCCAGCGAGAAAGGGGTGCAGTTTGTGCCGAATGATCAAAATTAGGCCATGTAACTAACGCGCGTGCGTCAGGAGAGTTTGTGGAGATGTCGGCTGGTTTAAGGAGTTGTATTTCAAATTTAACATCCCTGGTGGCTCGGAGGTTATGGCGCTCGGCTGCTTACCCTAAAGAGGTGGGTTCGATCGCGGCCGCAGTGGTCGAATTCCGATGGAGGCGACATTCTAGAGGACCATGTGCTGTGCGATGTCAGTGTACGTTAAAGAACCTCAGGTGGTCGAAATTACCGGAGCCCTCCACTACGCCGCCCCTCACAGCCTGAGTCGCTTTGGGACGTTGAACTCCCATAAACCATAAACCTATTTGTTGTTTTCTTTATTTTTCTTATGTCGTGCATAGCCTACATCTGGGTATGTTAATGCATGATTCTTTTTTTGGAACACCAATCCGCTTGGAACACCAGTCCTCGTTTTCATTTAGATGAACATTGGGATTAAATTTCAATTTCAAATTAAAGTTTAAAACTGTTTCCAATCAATTTCCAGCTTACGTAGACTTCTACACTTCCCGTCCTGCTCACATACGTGAGATCTCCTGGACTAGTGTAGAAGGAAAGGAGAGAGAAAGAGAGAGAGATAACTTCATTTGATCGCGGGATTTGTGGCATCCGGTTCATGGGTCCCCTCGCGACCCCACTACACTGCACATTCATAGCACCATGGAGGACGGCAATAGTTGTTTACTGTACACTTTAAACCTGTCAACACAACTGCCACCGACCAGGTACGACAGTCGCTCGCTAATAGGTGTACGTTGTGCTGGCGTTTTCTTTATTTCCTGTGAGTTCCAACGTGACTCCAGCAGCCTAATGCGATAATATGATCTTGGGTTCAGCTGCCGAACATCTTGACCGCTAGGCCACGGCGGTGAGTACTGATATGCTCTATTCGTTAATGAAATTGAGATGCGGAAAAGGACTTTTGGTCTCCGGTTTTTAGTCCTTTTTGTCCTCCGCCTTTTTGTCCCTAGCTGCGAGGTACGCTACTCCGATCTCTTCCTTTCTCCAGGCAATGTAAAAACATGGCATCACAGAGCTATTGAAAGTGCGAATTTCTTAGCTGAATGCCTAAATGGAGTGGTTTGGCATATTTTGAAATTGGTTATTTAATGGTCGTTGCATATCATGGGCTGCAGAAAGCGCAGGTTCATTATATCCTATAAGCATACCTCAACCAATATCCAAGCCTGATGTGACTGAAAGCTTACCTGAAGCCCCATGTTCTTCATCCTGTTCACCTGGTCCAAGATCTGAAAAAAAAGAAATTTACATCGTAAATAATTCAGGCGAACATATTCGAAGCTCAAACCAAACCACAATACTGAATATAATCAGATGTTGCCGTGCACAGCGTGTGCTTCAGATGTCTTCGGGCTCTTTATACCTGCAACAAGTAAAAATGCCAAGGGCAGTGCGATGACAAGAATAGACCTGCTGTTATTAAAAAACAATTCAGGTTTCTTAGTTCTTATTTATCCTCCGTAGCAAATTATTACGGTGCCAGGAGACTTCACGGTCATATCATGAGTGCGTACGAAAGAGCCCTGTACTGTGATTTCGAGGATGGCACCCGTATCTGCAACACAATGATGCCGTACTTTTATTATACACAAGAATAAAATGTAGGCCCTTTTTTAGACTCTTCTGCCTTTCCAGAGAACTTCCTGTCGCAATTGCATGTTTTTTTTATTCTGATAAATGCTCTATTAAAATTAGTTCCTTTCACAGGGAAGCTCAGAAGCTGGCCTCCTAGTACAAAATGCGCAATAAAAACAGAAATTTGACAGAACCATAATTAATCCACACACAATAACAAACATTTCAGACAGTTAGGAGAATTGAGCTCATTAATGAAAAACACCACAAAAATGTAATTACAACAAGTCCTAGTTACTAAAATGCTCTAACGCATGCAGGTAGTGAGTTCTAAAAAAGGTATTTCTGAAAGCAAAAAGGTTTTTCGTCCATTTGTAAAAGAAGCAAATTCTCATACTGCGAGAATATGGTCGGATTACTCCGTCTGAGGCTCTAATTGCAATGCTTTCAATAAGAGCACTGAAAATGAGCGCAGAAAATTTTAACTGAGCAGACTCAGTCAAGGAGGGACATCAAAATTTCGGTATAAAAGAGCAGTTCATGCAATGAACAGGCAAAAAGTGACTATTCGGATTGTGCGATTGTGTAAATGGCGGATGCTTGGCGTACGAGTAGCAAAGGCATTTCCCAAGAAAAATATTTAGCTAGTCAGGTAGCGGTGTTTAAATGCAAAATTAAGTAGACAAACAATCTGTTGCTGAAAGTTATCACGCTTCGAGCGATGCACCCGGATACTGAAACCTATTTTTTTGCGTAATAATTTAGTGTGTATGTAGGTTAAAATGATATTCATCTTATATGATGCCATGAAAGCTCGTAAATTTAGAAAGTGAGATGTCTTGACCAAACGAAGCGGAGTAACATTGATAGCTCCCCTATGATGGTGATGAGGAATGATAATTTTTGAGCAGTGATTTCCAGCTCGTCACTTTCAGAAGAAGTAACTGGAATTCCATTTTCAGCGTTAAAGGTTTTATTGGGTAATTTATGCTTATGTCGCCGGCATATAATGTGGTACCATCAGCTGATAAAATGCCGCTAGATCCGATAAAATAACACCACCACTGGTTGCGAAAAAATGTGCGCAAACATGACTATTTGAATTCGGTGAGTAAAACAGATGCTTATAAGGTTGAGAGTAGTTAAGCATTATCCGGCGTTTCGACAGGTTATGTTATTTGTAGCTGCGGTACGTAGACAGCGCTTCGATTTGGAATAGCCTTATCACAATTTCGGGCTCCAAAGACGACTGGAAAATATGCCTGTAATTTCCAGAGGTTCTAGCCGGACTTTCATCGAAGTTTTGATAATTTCGCGGCATCTACAGCGAGATTAACATACTTCCTTTCGTCCCGTGCTTGATCTTTTTTCCGCTGTGCATTTGAACGAATGGGCCCAGACTCACACTTTCATTTGAAAAATCTCGAGGGAATACAGAAGCTCCGCTTTAAGAGTGTGGCACAATAGCGTTAATGAGTTCCTTCAGGGGTCTGGGCCCCCTTTGAGAGTCATTTTGGAAGCAAGGATACTGTTCATTCTTTCACCGTCGCATAACAGGTAACCTACCCTTAACAGTACAATTCGATAGCATTGGAAATTCCTTCCATGCTAGTACCTCTTTTCCTTCCTTCTAAATGCTTCCTTCATGCCCATATGCTTGTAATTGGCCGTTTTCTATATTCATTGACTGTAGGCAGCCCACAAATCGTTACTGGCGCAGTGTTGGCGCGCTCAAGTGATGCTCCATAGGTTGCTCTTTCCGGGCTCACCTAATGTTCAAATGCCATGGAAGGCAGACACTTCGCCAACCAGTGAGCAGGTTATCACTTGCCATGGTAACGAAGTTACGGTCACGTCGCAAGAGGTCACGTGACCTCTCACGACCAATCAATAATTAAACCACCAAGTGCCACAGTTCCAAGTGCGACCACAATTGGGTGGAAAAGTTTCCACCTGCCACTGTGGGCACGTAACGATGACGTCACAATCTCGCGTGACCTTGGCGGTAGGTGGGTCACCTGGTTTTGTTGGCATGCCAAAGCCGGCGTCAGGTCCAGTCACGTTGAGCGGGACATTTCTTTTTTATCATTATCATTTTAATTTGTGAAACCAATACATCAAATCTTGATTGGACGCATAGCCAGCTCGGCCAGTGAAAGGTCCAAATGCAAGATATTCACTAATGAAATGGTAGATATTCAAACTACATGTACAAAAAGACGTGAAATAATACAATCGCGGCATTGCAAATATGTAAAGCGCATACATATTCTGAAAAACAAAAAAAAAATTGGGTTATAAATGTACAAAACCAAACACAAACGTATTTAGTACCACAGTTCTGGACAAACAAGAAAAATGCTTTTCAATAAGGCCGAGAAATTATGTTTGAGTTTGATGTCATCGGGAATCTGATTCCATATCCGAGCGCCAGTTCTACTCTAATAGCCTTTGACCGTATGTGTTGTGACAATGCGGTAGGTTAAATCTATTATTAGCGGCGGCTCTGGTTTGTCTCAGCGGCGATCTAAACAGTGTAAGAAGAAATGGATCATTAGTTCTTATTACTGTGTTTATTATTTGAGCTATCTTTAGTTTTTCTGCAACTGATACCGGTAATATTCGCAGTTCTTGAAAGAGTGGTCGGCTAGGGTCGGTTGCCTTTGCGAAGGTTATGGTACGAACAGCACGTTTCCGCAAGCGTAAAATTGATTCTAAATACGTTTTATAGGTACCGCTCTATGTCTCTAGGCAGTCACTTAAGTGACTATGGACAAACGCGAACTACAATATGCGTAAAATGGGTGCACGAAAACATTCCCTCTCCTTTAATAAATATGGCAGCCATAACCTAATTTAGAGCATATTTAATTTGTTGCTTCCAATGCATGTCCGATTCAAAGACTGCACCCAATTACTTGGTGCGGGAGACATTAAGCCAATACGTACCGTTTAAGGTTAGAAATAAATTATCAGAGCTAATATTATTTTTCCTTGAGTGAAATAAGGTATACTTTGTTTTCTCGGTGTTGAGTGTGAGCCGACTGTTTACGAACCACTGCGAAATTTTATCAAGTTCCTCGTTAATTTTGCCTTCTAGATCCTCTAATGTACATCATGTAAGAATAGCGCAGCGTCATCAGCGTATAGAACAGTTTCAGAATAGTTCAGAAACATTGGAAAGTCATTGATGTATATAGAAAAAAGGAGGGGCCCGAGTACAGAGCCCTGCGGCACGCCAAGTGTGATTTTTTGAGGAGCGGAGATATAGTTTCTGATAACAACGCATTGCTCTTGACCAGAAAAGTAACTCTTGATTAAATCATACATTTTGCCCCTTAAACCATAAGTTTCTATTCTCTGTAGTAATATCGAATGGTCAACCGTGTGAAAGGCTTTTGGTATGTCTAAGTAAACAACTACGGCCAGTTTGTTACAAGGTAATGCAGTATTTATCAGCTGTGTAAGGACCAGAACTGCCGAGGAAGTGGATCTTTGGGGCCGGAAACCGTGCTGATAGGGACAAAGGACATTGTACTTAGGGTAAAAGCTCTGTATTCGCTTGCAGAGCACCTTTTCGAATACTGTAATATATAACCCTTAATACCGAAATTGGCCTATAGTATAATAGAATGGACCGCTCACCACCTTTAAAGACTCGCGTGACCTTACCGGCCTTGAGCTCATGAGGATACACTCTTCTTCTCAGGGAATTATTAAAAAGATGCAACAAATAGGTGCCTAGGATGTCAATATTGTTTTTTATAATGCCACAGGTATTGCGTCTAGCCTGCTCCTTTGCCTATTGAGAGACTGCTGACTGCGGCTACCACTTCCTCTACAGATAAATCAAGCAATGCGAAAGCATTGCTAACAAACCCAGGCCTTCTTAACAAGGCTACATCAATATTAATCCGTGAAGCCAGCTAAGGTTCTATGCAGGCAAAATGAGCATTAAATAATTCAGCCTTGTGTTCCCTGGCTGACTAAGGCAAAACATGCACTTTTGAAGGAAGGCCAATTGCGTCATCAACTATGTCCCACATTTGTTTTCGTATTACCCCGAGTCACCTCTACAAGTGACGAAAAATATTCTTTTTTTTCTTCTTCATAAGATACACCGATATGTTGCAGTAGCGTTTAAACTGGCTTAGATAATAGTTTGTTCTTATTTGCTTCCAGTTACGGTACCATTTGTCCTTTTCCACCAGTATGTTTGTGATCTCAGTTTTCATCCAGGGACATGTTGGCTGGCTCTATTTTTAGTCGCCACTGTAGAGCTCCGGGTAATAGCGGTTTTCAGAGGAGCTAGGAATTGTACATTACGTACTCAACGGTATCGCCTTAAATAACGGGATACAGCACATTGGAACGCTTACTTTCTTTCCCGTCTGGTGGCCTCCAGCTCTAAAGCGCCTCCTCAATGACATAAAACAACGGATTGTATTAAGAGTAGTCTACAATTGCGCTGGATGAGATGAGATCTTCTATTGCGTTTAAGTGGCAGTGCAGTGCCTCAGCAACGCAGATTCTCAGAGAGAGAGAGAACGTCAGAGAGAGAGAACGTGAGAGAAAGGGCGTGGGCCCCTTTTTATACCAGTGACACATCACTTTAAAAAGATGGCGTTTGTAGCAACATTGTTTCACGGCTCACGGCATGCGGTAGCCTCGAGTTTCAATTTTACAAGGAATAGTCTCACCTACATCGTCGTTATCATCATCATCATCACTGTCATCTTCGACCTTGAAGACCTTGTGCAAAGGTGTGCCATCAGACGATCGCTCAGCAGCATCCAGCGGCGTTATCCTCAGTTCGTTTGATAAGATTCCATGCTACAATGATAGAAAACTTTGGCATGTATAAGCTTGGAACTAGTCAATTCCGTCATCTATTCAGTTGTGTCAACTATATTTTTGTTGCAAAAGTTCTTAATTTTTTCAAGGCGAGCCAAGCTATATATCATACGTTTTTATAACATTCAGTACAAATCGTAATATGCAGCTATGTAGCTTAGGTTTGTGTCTGCGACCGCAATATGCTGCCCTTAGAGGAGTATAGTACGTACCGCTAAATCTTCCGCAGGCATGTGGCTGTCAAATTATTCTGACGCCCAATAATGTTACGTGCGCTATGCATACAAAGTAACCTGTTATTTTTACTATCTTTGGCATCCAATGCATTCTGTGCTCATTTAATGAACCTAAAATGGGCGCTGAACCTCTGTGTCTCATGTTGATATTCTCTTCCTGACACGTTAACAGTTTCCCAGAAGTCATACAGGAATTGTAGCAATGAAATCACGGTAAATATTGTTTTGAAAGAGCCCACAAGTCTAAGCGACCATTACGTTCGCCTGTCCATGTGCATGGAATTAGTGCTCGTTGAAGAATGTTAGGGACCGAAAAAAATCCGGAGCGTCTCCAAAAACGCTAGTGAACCCTCGGGACATTAACGCCCACATACCATGCCAGCCTTTTCGTAGTTAGTCATGAGAGATTAGAGGACGGACAGGCGGTGTTCTGAGATATGTAATATGCCATTGGGTTTTAACGGTGAGTACATTTTCATCCGTACTCAGAATATCAGTGGCATTGGAAGGGCGCCTAGAACTTTTGCAACAACGTTTCTTTTGTGCGCAAGCGTCTAACACTTGCCGCTTTTTCTGCACCTATTGGTACACAAGGAACCAACTGCACATAGACATAACAAGTTTCTTCTAACTTTTTTAGCCGTCTTTGCCAGTGATGATTGTATGCATGAAGTGTATTTGGCGTATGCCTTGGAGGAGTCTGCATTTAAATTAATTTTCTTTCTTTCGTGAAAACAGTCGTTGATTTTTGTGGCTATTTTTAATTTACTTATTTTCGTTATATATATTTTTCTACTATTCTAAGAGATCTTAGAATGTTCAGTAAAGACTTTAATTTATATAAAAAAACACATCAACACACAGAGCTATTAAGGAAATTGCTCCGTTTGATTCCACCTTCAGTACCTACTGTTGATCAGCCTTTTTAACGAAACCTATCTGCTAACTAACTAGCGATCCCAAATGTTGGCCAACAGTTGACTTAGCTGTTTTTTGAAACTGCAACAGCAGCAGCAGCCTCAGGCACAACAGCCCCTTTTTCCAAACTAGGCGCTCCAGTCTGAACAAGTTGTGGACAAGCAAACAGATAGATGGAGCGCAGACAGTTTTTCGTCCACTGAAGTCATCGTGCTTTCAAGAACTCTGTAAGCTTCAAATATTATACGTAGTTGTCGGTAGGATTAAAGACTTCGAATAAAAAAGATGCAACCTGCACTTTGCTCTCTTTCCTGAACTACGTTGCTAGTCACTCTTGCCCGACTTGTTCATGTCGAAGGTTCTGAAGAACTACATGGGTGGATTCAAAAAGGGGCCTGAGTGGTGATGAATAGTTGCCGATATTGAAAGAGTATTAAAGATATTATGTACACTCGAGGTTAGCAGTTTTTGACTACAATACATTTTGCACGGTGTTTCTTGTTCTTAGCACTTACAACTTCCAAGCCAGTCGGCAGTCTGCGAACGAAGACGGATGATCGGTGCTCGGTGCTGCGGTAGAAGTCTATTTCTCTGTCTAGTTCATTAATCTGTGAAAATTAAGGTGTGAACACAACGCATTTAGTGACATTTGTAAGCAACTCATGAATATGAACTAATGGAAAACACATCACTTCATGTTCTGTTGTGATCCTAAACGTACGGTCTAGACCTACTGGCATTTTAGATAATGTTGTCGATCTTTGGATGAAAGTTTTAAATTGCAGTCACAGAATAAGCTAAAGAAACGCGAAATGCAAAACTGAATGGTTATTGGAGCATCGGTGCATGCCAAAGTGGGCCCAGGAAGCTGTCTCTGCATAGTCTGCAGGAGGCACTTGATAAAAACATGCAATAAATATTATTGCTATAGATAAAAACTTACAATGACACTGTCGGAGTCACTGCCGTTTAATATGGTCACGCGAAAGTCTTCACCTAGCACGTAGCTCTTTTCAAGTCTGATCGTCATACCATCGTGCACAACCAGCACTATACCTCCATCGTAGTCCCTGTCTTCCAATATTTGTGGATAGACGAGCAGCTCTGGAAACAGGAAGAAAATGCAGTGTGTGATGATACGTCACTCGAGGAGCAGCTCATAGCGTCGGAAGAAAGTCTGTAGAATTGAGAAGGGAATTAAATACACAATACAGCAGTTGAATATAACCAATAACATAAAATATACAACATTACACAAATTTTGAACCCACCCCTCTGACGCTCCATGCTGCGCGAGCAGGCAGCCGCCATTTTTATGTTTTTTAATGAGCGCTTCAGCGGACAGGAGGAAGCCCCTGTCTGAGAGCAGATCAACCATGACCTGCACTTACAACGGCGCGATATTTCAAAGCTGATTAATGACTCACTTGACCCTCGCTCAACCTTCCAAAATATTGTCAAGGAATGTGGGCGCCGGTAGCGAGGAGGGTATGATTTGAGACTAATTTATAACTAAAAAAAAATGTATCCGCTGAGGCAAAAACTTCTCGAGGCGGAGTTCGGAGCTTCGCACAAGAGAAGATGAAGCGCGCCTGTATTTCGGGTACATGCTTAAATTATATGGCATACAAAAAATTTACTGTAACAGAAACCACAGTGAACACGCACCGAAGGGACTTTGGCAAGAAAATTTGTCTTCGAATGCTACTTCTTCTCCTGTGGCTCCATCTTAGACTTCTAATCCCAATTGTCGACTGACTGGTCTTCTCGAAACATTGCTAGCGGAATGATGTTCCATCTTGACCCTTGTTTATTTTGACTGCTATCTGCAAGAGTCCCAGCTTTGGACTTTTACGTCTAGCGTGAGCCTTTTAAATCGCAATGCAAAAAGCACCTAAGCATGCTTATACTGCGTGGTAGCGGTTTAACATCACGCGCTCTAGCCTCCAACTTGAAAATATTGTACAGCTCTCAGTAGCTTCGTTTTGCACATGCGGCGTAGTAAACGGCAAAATGCATCAACTGAATGGTTTCTCTAGTCTAAGACGCCTAAGCATTATTCTACAATACAGGATGTTCTAAGCGGTGCCATACAGTGACTCCCTAGGCTCCATGCTTAGTTTAGTAAAAATATCACGAGGCCTAAACGCAAGACATTGGGACGTGCAGGGGAGAGGGGATTGCCTGCTACGCTATTTTGGATAGCAAGGAAGAATCTTGTGGCCTACACTAAGTTCTGTTTTTTTTTAACCCAAAAAAAAACTCAACGGAAAAGTGCTGCGGGTTATGTCACGTATGAAGATATAAGTAAGGAATTCTCACCTGCGTGCAACACGTTGGCACAAAGTGCCATGAGAAGGAACGTATAGCAAGCTGACCGCATTTTTCCCGCTAAGTATCAAGCGGTTTTGCAGCAGACTTTTGTGGTCTGGATATGGTTGTGCAAAGTAGCAACGGCTCGTTTTGCTTAAAAAATATTGAAGTGGAAATAATTTCAGCATGGTCTTGCGGTTTTTTCAAGGGCTGCTCCGAGCTCTTCAGTGATAGATCGCTTGATGGCGCATTCATTACAAGAAATCGCACTCGACAGACAAGAAAACTCAACAGACACGTCATTAGACTCTATTGCTCAACAAGTCGGCATGACGCCAGAGGCATTACATATTCAGATGTTTTATATTTTATTTATCTTTATCTCATTCTTGATCTCCTTCGCAGCGCTCCAGAAATACCGCGCACCAAAAGCCAACCCACGCCGCCGCCTTAACAAGGAGGGTGCCCCCCCACTCATATTTTAACCTCAAGAAAAGACAGCCGCCACGCACTCGTGTACCAACCTTTGTAACCCTTCAGGAACGGTTTGTATCATGTAGCAAGCATCCGCATGGAGTATGCTTTTCACTTGTGCAAACACTTCAAATAAATACACGACCGTAAACGAATCAGCTATCGCAACTTTTTCGCATGAAGTTCAAGTTTTATGAACGGACAAAAAAGTTATTCTCTCCTAAGTGACGAATATTTTTTAACTCTTTTCAAGCCTCAGGCTTCACCGATAAGGAGAAATAGCAAAATACGCAGTAGTACTGTAGTCATGTATACATATTTAAACATTGTGTAGGACAGCTTGAATAATTCAGTAGGTTTCCTGCATGGCGCATTTTGAATTCAATCAAAATTATGCACAGTTTGCATTTGACTCAAACGGAACGCACGGAAACAGGGCGGGCAGTAGGAGTACACGCAAGAAGGGGGAGCATGCAAGAATGTCAAATGATGACATTCATATTATGCGCAAACCACAGAAAAGGCTAATGGAAGTCATCCAGAATATTTACGCGAAGCGTACAGATTTCTACATAGCATCAGCATGCACGAATTCAGTTCTCGAAACAGTTCCTCATATATGATTTGGAAAGCAACATTCTAATGGCAGCATTTTTCATTGCCTCTATCTTTTCAAATTTTAGTGCTCGGGCTGATAGGGAAATTATAAGTGCCTAGAATGAACACTGTGCAATAAATATTTAGGCTTCATTTCAAAGCAGATGCATACAGGGCATGTGAAGAAGTGACGCATGCGAAAGTCGATTGTTTTACGAATTTCGCTTCAAAAGTCATCAGTCATGAGAGGTGCATAAATTGACAATTAATAATCTTTGCTACAAAATGCAATAGAATGTCACTATTATGCTGCTGATGGGCGCCGGACTGTCGCGTACATAGAATCCAGAAGATAGCTAGGACACTATCCTGTCGGTTGCGTGCCGCACGAGCCAGCAGAGATGCTTAGATGGTAGCGTATTTTTGGAAATGTGGCGGAGTGCTTGAAGCTTGCTTCACCTC
Organism: Amblyomma americanum; assembly: GCA_030143305.2. Taxonomy (NCBI): domain Eukaryota; kingdom Metazoa; phylum Arthropoda; class Arachnida; order Ixodida; family Ixodidae; genus Amblyomma; species Amblyomma americanum. The sequence continues at coordinate 21,020 of JARKHS020029559.1, forward strand.
CGCCTCAGGCTGGTTCGGTATTGCACTGCCTCCGGGATCGGCCTGGGGCATTATAGCGCACGTCTTTTATTTCCCTCTTTGCTCTCCTCTCTTTTAACTCTCATACTTTCTGCACGTGGTAGCGATTGTGGCTCGGCTTGAGTCAGTAGGAAGGCCCATGCTCTTTCCTTTTTGTTCTTCCTGTCAGCAACAGCAGCAACAGCAGCCGCAGCAGCAACAGCAGCCGCAGCAGCAGCGGCAGCGCCGCGGCAGCGGCACATTAACGACCGATGTGGTGTGGGACCTGTCTTCGAATTCCCGGAGCTGAGTCCATGTCTCGAGCTATACACGCAGTGGGCAAGCCGCGGCACATTGGACCTTCTCTATCTCTATCTGCAATTACATTAGTTTATTCACTACTACTTGCACACGCCCGCAATAATTTACTACGCACATCGCCACAGTAATAATTCCTTAAAATAAATATTCCATAAAGCACCTGTAACCTTAGAATCCGTTGATAGCGGGACGTGGGGACGGAGGGAGAAAGTACTGGGAAGTTATTCAAGACGAGAAATGATGAGTAACTGCCACTATCTTAGTGGACACCTGAAGCAAACCCAGTGGCAAGAAACCAAAGCGGCCGAAAGGAGGAGAAAAGCGGTGGAGTTTAACATATAATTTAGGCATGAAATGCTATCATTCACGGTAGAACTGAGGCGAACATCAAACGAAGACTGCAGCGAACCTGTGGTCAAGGATGAAGGTGAATACTAGGCCGAACATATTCTGGAACTTATAAAACAAGCTTCATACTTCGTACATTTCCGCTCGAATTGCATACAGAGGAAGGATTTTTGCACTGCAGTGTTGATACCATCAACGTCGGCTTAACCACAGGAACTTCCTTTGTCATTGCCTTATATGAGTCAGCCATCAGAGATTTCTTTTACTGCCTTCTTTGAAGCAGGCTTAATTAGATGAGCTTTTTTGGTCAATGCTTTATATAAGTGAAATTAGCAGAAATTTCATTTTAATAATGCCTTCACTTAATTAAACAAAATGCACACTAAGTCATCTGGACAGGTCCCTTAGAGGTAGAGGTGTGACTTGAAGTGGTTCGATTTTGTCGCATTTTCCAGTTCATTTGTACATGAGGCATAGATTACGGAGTGTTGCTAGTCTCTATTTTTGGATTCGGCTATCATCCGATTATTTCCGCTGCCCTAGCTCAGGTGCCGCCGCCGTAGTGATTGCAGATTCCGGGGTTAGCAAAAACCTTATACCTTGCTTTTTGTTTTTTTATATTCATAAAGTACTTACTGCTGTCATCCCAGGCTCTCACCCTTCATCTAGCATTCGTTTATTCAGTGCCCGGAATTTCCGCGAAGCTATTGAATTGCAGCTGAGCGCTATCGCTCTTGAAACAGCAGAGTGAACATTATGGATGCAAAAATCGAGATAAGTTGAATATGCTAATTACTGAAATAGAACTGGCCGAATGCGGCGTCACTTAAAAATCCTGAAGCGATCCGCATTACCAGTAGCGAAACGATGTCGTCCAGCACGCACAGCAGTTTTCATTCGACTGCGGGACGGCGACCACATTTATGGCAGGTGTGTCGGAGTGGCGATCCACGGACCTGCGGCATCCGGCCGACGCGAAGGTCCCAGCGTTCTGTGCAGCGTATGCTGTCGACGCCGCCTCTTATTCGCCATGTCAACGGCGCTGGTCATGTCGGTCAGTGCGCACCAAACACGATGATGCATGCCAGGCATTCTTTCAAGGCTCGAAAGCAGCGACCACGACCTTTGTGACTGCATAGAATCTGCTACGCCTTTCCTAAAATTTTTTTCATGTGCATATTATCTCTGGGGATTTAGTATAAAACATTGCAGCAGAAAGACATCAGCACTCAGCCGCAACGGCCATCATGTGCTTTTTGGCCTTTTTATAAGTAAGGTGCGCAGCTTCTTACAGGGACTATACAAACTCTATAGAAGTCGTTGTTGGGCCGGCAGTGTGTTTTTCACGAGCGAGGCATCCGCAGCTAGTGTAGAAAGAAGGCGTTCGAAAAGAAATGGCCTAAGGTAACCTCTCTGAGCGTACACAATTCCCTTTGCGATAAGAAAGACACCAATGCTACCGCCGCAGTGCTAGGTAGCCGCTGAGTTCTTTTGAAATGGAAATGCAGTCTCAAATTTGATCAAATAGAAATAAAGATTGGAGGACGCTTAAGCTTCGCATTTAAGGATGGAACGTGACAGCGTGTTGCAGCACTGCCAGGGAGTGCACGGAACGCCGTCGCCCGTTCGGCGCGACGCTTTGACCGTTAGGCAAATCGCTCTGCTCCGTACGGTAAAACGGACGCGCGGAGCGGCAACCCACGTAGAAGCGCTGCCAGGCGCCTTGCCGAAGCGCGCGGGGCTCAAGTTGCAGTCGTAGTTCGTCGGCACATCGTTCTCGACAAACCCGAAGCCACGAATGCCAGCATAGCATCCGCGCCGAACGAACGGGCAGCAAGCCGCAAGCTTTGTGGTGAACGCGCTTTGGATGTTCGCTGCGTTGTTCGATGCTCATCGCGTGATTCCTGCGTGCCCGCACGGCCCCACTGCGCCCGAACGAGACGAGCGGGAGGCGTTGCCGTCGCGCGCCATCTGTTGGGCAGTGGCGTACATTGCAAGGAGGAGGAGGAGGTATTTTTGTTCACGCGAAGGAGGAGGTATTTTTCTCTCCCGCGGAGGAGGAGGTATTTTTCGCTCACGGCCGACTCCTTCGACACCGGCTTTTCTGCGACATGAGCTCCTTAACGTGTCGCGTTAAAACAGTAACTTGGGCATGTCGATTGCTTTAAAACCTAAATATATTGGTGTTTAATAAACTTAATGCTCTGCTAAATGGCACAAGTGGCATATTCTTGAGAAGACAATTGTTGTGTATCGGTGAGAACATGCCCAGTATATAAAGTGCAGGTAGCGGATAGCTACGTCCTTCGCTTGTAGACATGCTGGCGGTATGGTGCGATTCTACGGATATTAATATGTGCCCCTTGACGTTCTGTTATTTTTCATTACTACATGAGGAAGATGAAGTCGTTCTAAAAAAGAACACCGTCCCTTCGCCCCTTCAGTTGCTTCTAATTTACGAATTATAATAAATCCATATTTTCTTTCTTGGTGGCGTGATGAAGTGCACGCTGTTGGACCTCAGACCGGTGAATCAGCCGCTGCCGCCAAGAGGAAACGCCTCGTACTGCCGAATGGCGCAAGCAGCCAGGAAACTTTGGTGTACTGGGCCACCAGTGATGACTCTTCGGCTGACGACGGCTTCATCAGAGTCTTGTGCAAGAAGGCCACACGAAGAATGCGCAAAGTTGAGGACTCGTCGTCGTCGAGTACGTCCACGATCACTACGGAGCGAGGATCATCGGTGCATAGTGTCCTGTATCCGCCAGAGATTCCCACCGACAATCTCAATCACATCAACAGGCAAGCCACGTCTGTGTTTCTAGAGACTCACGTCCCAGGAGAAATCAAAGATGTGAGGGTAAATCGTTTTACGAATGCCGGCGCCATTGATGTCATGGAACGGAACACGCTTCAAAGCTTGAGCAACATGAAAACGCTCGGCGGCATCAGCGTTCGTTCCTGTGTCCTTCTGGGCAGTGGCACCACGACAGACGTCATCTAGGACGTCGACATGGCCATCCGCGACTCTGATCTGCCCACTTTGATTCAACCAGCTACCGACGGTTTAGACATACTGCAAGCTCAGCGCCTTGAGAGGACAATGTGCATCAAGTTGACCTTCCAAAAGGACTACATTCCAACATGCGTGACTGTTGGGCACTTTCGGCACGTGGTTCGGCATTTCGTCGCGAAGGCTCTCCAGTGCCGGATATGCATGAAGATAGGACACGTGAGTAGTGTGTGCAATTTATCCATGGTGTGTCCACGGTGTACTCAGCCACATAGCAGCGAAGCTTGCCGGGCAACAGTATTTAAGTGCGCAAATTGCCGCTGCCCTCATGATGCTGCTGCCCCAAAACATTGTCCTCGCCTGAAAAGGAAATGGGCAACACTTAATAAATGAGAAGAGACGATTCCACACTCCCAAACGCACAGAAGCTGCCGCTAAGTTGGGACGACGTTGTCACAATCGTGACAGGCCTTGAAAGAGTGTAGTGAGCATTGGAGAGGATTGTCCAAAAATTTCCACATGTCCACCCCCCCTCCCTCCGCATACCGCTCTAAGGAACAGTAGCCATACGACTTATGAGGTAAGGGCGGTTGTCGTCAACGGGCCTTGGCCTTCCTACCTGAGCTATACACACCCGCATTGACCAAACAAGTATTGCGCACTTAAAGTGCAAAGAATATTGCTAATCAAGAGCAAGACCCAACTCCGGTCGAAGACCGCGACTGGCAAGTGACTTGGCCATCGCTCCCGAAGCACTGCACACCTTCAGCAATAGAACAGTGACCGCGCACCCAGTGTGCTGAGCCTAGTGCTGGTCGGGTAGACAGTCAGGAACCGGCCCAAGTCGCAGACGAGCAAGTAATTGCAGTGCAGTGCTTTCTCTATAGAAAGTCCCTCAGATGCTGGATTTGTTGACTCCAGTGCTTGCAGCTCTCCAATAGCTGGCACAACGCATCCTCCAGCCTCATCGTTCCGAGAAGTAGTGATGCCTTACGTTGTCATCGACATAATCAGCAGCAACGGCAAGCAGCCTTTCTTCACACAGGAACGTCTGCGCTGACTGACTGCCTTGTATTAGTAGCGGAGGACTGTCAATCTGTTCTGCTCAGGTCGCAGCACTCGGCAGCCCTGAAGGTGTGCCGGCTATAGCTGCGGCAGCCTGTGATTTTCAGTGCGTTTGTTATTGCTTGTCATGCTTGATACGAGCCGCATTGGTCAACTTTTTTCCCCTGCCCCCTCATCCCTCGTTCCCCAAAGCAGGGTAGCCAACCTTCTAGTTAACCTCTCTGCGTTTGCACAACTACTTTTCTCTCTCTCTCATTACTCAATGCAAAATTCGACCTAGATCAAGCCAAGTTATCTCCAGCTTATGACTCAGAGATGGTGAGAGCCCGTTGTTATTATGGGGGCCTCTTTTCAGTTTCTTGCAAAAAAGAAAATTCAAATATTTCTGCTTGCGTCGACAGCTAGAACACCCCATGTAGTCTACTGCATGACTTTTTACACACGTTAGCAAGGAAAAAAAATCATGCTCACTGTCACAAGAAACTTATCTGAAGAAGTAAAACTTTAAGCTCTGAAAGAACGGAAAAGTTTGAAGACGTCAAAAATATCGTGCTCAGTGGTTATGGTACTCGGCTGCTGACCCGAATAAAGCGGGTTCGATCCCGGTTGTGGCGGTGGAATTTCGATGGAGGCGATATTCTTGAGGCCCGTAAACTGTGCGATGTCAGTGCATGTTAAAAAACCGCAGATGCTCTAAATTTCCGGAGCTCTTCACTACGACGTCCCTCATAGCCGGAGTCACTTCGGGAGGTTAAGGTGGAATTTCAGTTGAGACGAAATTCTAGAGGCCCGCATACTGTGCAGTGTCAGTGCATGTCAAAGAATCCCAGGTGGCAGAAATTTCCGGAGCCCTTCATCCCTCATAGACTGAGTCGCTTTGAGACGCTAAGCCCCTTTAAACCAAACCAAATATGACTGTGGCGTAGCACTGTTTAAAAATTTTCATCTGAACATGAGTACGTGCCTGGTTGCTCGGTTATCTGACTGATATTATTTTGCCCTCTAGCGTTCTCGCTTGCAGAGAAGAATTTTTCAATAAGAGAGTAATTACTCAGTGGCATTCAACCGAGCCCCCAAGGGAAGCTATAGAACTTTTCAGAAACTTCGGAGTTAAAGAAAAATTCGTCGTAGCAGTCGCTGTATTAACTGAGGTAACCGGGCGGCAAGCTTATGGCAGTGCGAGAGAGAATTGGTTATAAATATACTCGAATTTGGGGGATTCCCCTAGACTTTTTTCTTTGTTTGTTATTGCGGTGTGCAAAAAACGAGCACGAATTTCTCCTAAGTTTTTGTAGTGTAAACCCTTGTCTCCATATATCGCTTCTTGTTCGTCCAAGAAGTGAAATTGTACTCGGTGTGAGTTTAATTTTTCCTATATGTGTATTTTGTTTCATTTTCTTTTTTTTCTCTTTCAATTTGCATACACCTTTTCATCTAAGCACTGCGTCGCTGTCATCTGCATGGAAGGTCACGTGATGGGTCACGTGACAATGGAAGGTCACCTGACGGGGCATGAACGGAAATGTCGCCTCACAAGCAAATGCCGACGGAAAGTGACGTCAGCAAACAGGAACTGCTCCGACAAGCCTGCTGCGGCTGCTGCTGTTGCTGACAGGAAGAATGAAACGGAAAAAAACGTAGTACTTGGCTTGGCTACTATATATCCCCTGAGAGGAAACACATTATCTTGCCCGGTGAGGCGCTTTTTGCTTAAAGATTGTGGGCCTCCAAATTGTCCCATAAGCTTCGGAGTGGTCGCGTTTGAATCTGCGGTCTATTTAGAACCGAATTGTTAGTCGCAATTTGCGCCAAGCATCAGTCAGCATTCGAACTTTCAAAGAAAAAATACATGGGTGTGTAAGGGAGCCGGTAGGCCTTGTCAGTCGGGGTCCTTTTCGCTGGTATGTTCGGGCCCGGAGGTGCGCATGGCGCCGTTGCCGGTATAACGCTATGACGCTGTCCACGTGTTGTTTAAATAAGTGGTGATTGCCTTCCTGCTAGAGGTTACCATAAACGAATGGACGACAGAAAAGGGAGAGTTTTCACTGTTCCTGGAAACGTGATTTTGAGCACAAGGTTGTTCCACGGCAGCTTGAAGTGTACCGAAAATAATCTGACGCGGACTAGCCGTTTGTTAGAATTGAAGTATTACTTTGCACGAATTAAATTCCTAATTACGAAAGAACACTTTAAATGCATTGCCAACATGTCATTTCCCGAAACGCGATTTCGAGAACTAACTGTTCAACGCAGCTTGCAATGCGCTGCAAATACATTTAGGGGGCATCTCATTCGTGAGAATTGAAGTATACTTTGGGCGAATTAATGCCGTATTTGGGAAATTACACTTTCAATACATTACCAATATGCAAAGGCCATTTTCCGAAACGCGATTTCGAGGACTAGATTGTTCTACGGCAGCTAAAAATGTGCTTCAAATATGTTTAAAGGGACTGCCAGTTTGTTAAAATTGAAGTCTACTTCGGACGAATTAATTTCATATTTACGAAACTACACTTTTAATACATTGACAAGATGCTAGAACCGAATGCATGCTTTTTTAGTGTTTTAAATGTGCGCGAAACATGTTTTATGACCCGTATACTTCGGACGAATTAATTTCATATTTACGAATGTATAATTTAATATAATGACAAGATGCTAGAACTGCATACATATTTTTTCACGTGTTTGAAACAAGCTCGAAATATGCTTTAAGTGGCATACACTTTAGCCGAGTTAATTTCGTATTTACGAAAGTACACTTTTAATACATTGACAAGATGCTAAAACCACATACATATTTTTTTGATGTATTTGAAACATGCTAGAAGCATGCATTAAATGACGTGTTTTTGGCATATTATAAGAATATATTTCGAATACCAAGCATAAAAATTCGGGAACATATTTCCGTCATATTTTTAGAGCATTCATCAATACAAAATATGTTTAAAATACATTAAAAATATCCTGCCGTATACTCCAAACGTATTAGTTTCCGCTAAGGGTACCGATCACGATCATCGATGACAATCACGATTACCAAGCATAATACCGATCAAAATTATCGTATAAAAATAGCCACTCACTAACTAGGTTACACTACACTACACAGTGCACCAATACCTACTCATAGACGCGATTTGTTTCAGTAGAATGGAGCACCATAACACCACCTTTTATTTCCGCGCAATTTATGACTCCTGTTAGAATAATAATATTTTGTTTAATTTTTACATTACAAAAAGAGTACTCGATAATGAACATGGCAAGGAAAAGATGCCGCAACTGATGAAGTGCAGGTCTACTTGCAGTGATACGTTAGAGGCATTTGTATTACAGTGTGTGTAGTTACGACCACGGTGATTATGACCCTAAAATTGGCGTCCATGAGGTGCTTTGCAATATCTCTCACGTTTCCTCATGTTCTCATCCTATGCATTTCAACCCCCTTTACTGTAATTTCTATTCCCTCTAGTACGCAAAATCTCAGCCGAAAATGGCAGCTGATGGGTTGTAGAATTGCCATGCTTCACAAATATCCCACGTTGACTCAACGCCGTTGCATGGGAACGTCGACGTCTTCTTCAACGCTTCCTTCAACTATTTTCTATTAAAGCGGGTGGCTATGCAAGTTTTATATCTGCAATGTACTTTCATATCGACGATTTGCGCAATTTCATTAAGTATTTTTTTTTGCATCAAGCAAGCAATTACCAACCTTAAACCTCGATTGGTTGCGGTCGAGATCTTGCGCTGAGTGAGAACGGGAAAATCAGAAGCGTTTAGCAGAAACTATAATGGTGCAACAAGAACATCTTTCGTGCTAGCTTAAACATAAGGAATCCTAAATTTGAAATGTTGAAAACCACGAGAATTCTCTCAGTGGCAGTTCCTTAAATCAGCCATAATAAATTACTTGCGCGAGTGCAGCGGGAAAAAAATCATTACTTTTAGGGCGTGATTTGATGCTGGGTTGCCAGTTTCTGAGCTTTAAATAAATGTAATACAACCTATAATCGCCGAACGGTTTCTAGGCACCAGTTTGCACTAGCGCGCACTCGAGCTGAACAAACAAACGCTGTTTGAATGTATGTTATTGAGAACAAGAAGACATTGTTTCTTTTGCATTTTAATAACCTGAATACAGGTCAATACTCACCCGCTTCTTGGCCGATCCCCCAGTGTGGGTATGTGCCACCTTTTGATAGGCTAACAGCAAGAACAACAGTGAACTGAATGGCTGATGGCTGTCTTTACTGGCCCGGCATTCTGAAAGTGGTGGGACCTCTGCTCTGCTCTGCTGGGAACGATCGGCTAAGTTCCGGGTGGCTTCTCGTTTTCTGGGCTTTAAGCACGCGGTAAAGCACTAAGCCCGAGCTATGTCTACCCAGTCTCCCGGCTAGGCGAGACCCCTTGGTCGGCTTCTCTATCCCCTGATCTCCTGCCGTCGGAAGCTTTTTTGCGCAGCGGCGTCGGCAGTATCCCTGTTGCGCTGGTGCCTCACGATGGCGGTGCAATCAAGATGACCAACCCTGGAGCTGTTCGGGCTGCTCTCCAGTCAGCTACTTTTCATTATGAGTCAATCTCAGAGGTACGCCAGTTTGGACGCGGCGGGATTCTGCGCAGATCGCAACACCTCGCCTGTGTAAGAGATTTGCTAAACGCCTCATCCTTTGCCTCCCTTCGGGTAAGTTCATTCATCCCTTCACATCTGGCTTGCACGAAAGGTATCGTTCGAGGCCTGGACTCTTCCCTGTCTCCAGCAGAGACCCTTGAGCTTCTGTCTGCTGCAGGTGTAATCGCTGTGCACCGCTGTAGCCGGGATGTAAACAACATGCGGGTGCCTACCGAATCTGTGGTTGCCACCTTTGTCGGAACTTCCTGCCCTTCTGAAATCAAGCCATGGCCTCTAATTTTTCGGGTAGACCCTTTGTAATCTAGGCCTCTGCAGTGCTACAACTGCTGGCGCTATGGCCATAGCGCCGGCGGTTGCAAATTCAACTTGCGGTGTTGCAACTGTGGGGATGGTCATGCAACGAGCACCTGCACTGAGCAGAACAAGAAGTGTTGCCTTTGCGATGGTGCCCACTCTGCAAACTACTCAAATTGTCCCTCTCGAGTGCAGAAAATCCAAATTCTGGAGATAATTGACAGAAAACACTGTTCGCGCCGTGACGCTATTTCAGAGGTCAAAGAACGTGCTCACGGTTATGTCGGTGTGACCGCTAGGCAAGGTGTCATTAGACTCAACGCTGTCTCAGGCAATTGCGGCTGCTGTGGAGGCTTCAATGTCTAAAATAGTAGAAAGGATTGTCGCAAGTGTGTCGGGGTGCCTTACAAAAGTTTTAGCGACTCAGCTTACACATCTCGTGCTGGCCGGTTTGGTTCCTCTCTCGACCGCAATTCCCTCTACTCTTACCCGGTCTACAATTCCTGAAGCATGTCAGCCCCAGGAACGTACTACAGCCCCTTCCGCGGTACTTCCCTCAGGTACTTCGAGTGATGATGGTATCATACTATTATTCCGAGGTGATGGAGCCTGATGCGCAGGTTCTCAAGCGCAGCGGGTCCACTATGTCTCATTCGTCGTCTTCTCCACGTACCCAGCACACATCAAAGAAGCAACAGTTTGGCACCGAGCCCAAGGATACCATTGTGGGGCAGGCAGTTGCTGCTGCTAGGCTTTCGCAACCATAGCGTCATTGCGAGTTCTACAGTTGAACTGTCGCTCTATTCTTTCAGCTTCCACAGATTTACTTTGCATTTTTTAGCCAGCTTAATCCGGATGTCATAATTCTGCTCGAAATCCGGCTTTCAACCGACAAATGTTTTCATTTTAAAAATTACCATTCATTTCACCTAGATCGCCAGTCAAGAGGAGGTGGTTTACTAACTTTAGTCTGTTCAAAATTTCGCCACAGGGCTACGGTATCTTTTCAACAAATGTCTTCTGAATGTGAGATTTTGGCACTATACTTTGTACTTCATGGGTGCTCTTCATTTTCCATAGCAAATTGTTATTTCTCCTCTGGAGTACACGGTATTAAACCTCTGGACTTGTTACTCGCTAACTGTAAAAACCCAGTTCTTGTGGCTGGCGCCTTCAATTCTGACCATGTGTCGTGGGGTTTTAGGACTAATACATGCGGCAAGCGCATTTGGGACAGGGTTTCTGATCACACCTTATGTGCTTAAATTCAAAATCGGCCACTTATCTTCGCTCACACACTCAATCTGTTTTAGATCTCACGTTCATTAGTCCTGGAATTGGCGTAATGAATTGGTCGACTGTTGATAGCGGCACCTCAAGTTACCATATACCTATTAACTTTGATATCGTATGTCGTGTAACTCCTGCGTCTTCTCAGTTGCGGTCACATGTAAATTATGACATATTTCAGACGGTGTTGCGCTCTGCCCTTGAGTCAGTGTCTAACATCGCCGAGGCTCACCAGTCAACAGGCATATGTCTGGCTATAGAAGAATGCCGTAAAAATTCGGTGTTCCTAGCGCGGCAAGCAAAGGGGAATTTTTCTACCTGGTGGAATGCGGACTGTACAAGAGATTACAGGTGGAGGCAGGCAGCATGGAAAAAGCTTTTTCATAACCAATGCCCAAATAACTGGAGTGATTATAAATTTATGGCAGCCACCTTTAAACGCAGTTTCTCATGCGAAGGAAAAATATGACTCAGATCATTTCGATTATCTTTCGAAGTCGGGCAACCGACTGCTATGATTTTTAGTTCCAGAGTTAAACGTGTGACACCCTTTGCGAACGGACAACGGACGACAGTATGAACCATTAAAAGCTTTCGCCTTAAAATCCTACTTTAAAAATCTTGAGAACATCTCAAGTATTTTGGTGCTGGAAAATTAATAGCGAGGTTGGAAAACGCTTCATGAGGTAAAATTTTATTTTAGTCAAAGTTGCGGTCAGAATACTGACTACAAATGAATGCGACGCGTGTGTATTTCTGAAGCTTCAATTCAGTTCAATTCACTTTATTTGCAAGGAAAAATGATGCAATCTAGAGTGATTCAAGGGCTAAAAGCTACTAGAAAACTCCTTGACAGGGCCCAAGAACCCCTAAGATAGCAGTAGACGACGAAACGCCCATAACTGCATGAAACGTGATTTGCAAAATCAGATTTAAAGCAACCTCCTCTCGCTGCTGCAAGAGCTCAGGCAAGAGGCTGTTAAATCTAAGAATGGGCTGTAAACAGCGGCGCTGTAAACGATCTACGTTGCTGAGAAGTCTCTTTTCTTTCACTGCCTATGAATTTTACTTGCCCCCTACAGGGCAGACTTCAAAATATTTGAGTGTGTCGTCCAGCGAAGGACTTTTTCTATCTCCACGTGCACAGAGATGACGACAGCAGCATTGGTGAAACATACTGAACGCTGAAAAGGCGGCGAAATATTGTAAATATACTGCGAAACGTTTTCTTATCATGTCTAAATATGTTTGGTTCGCTCCTAACTATTTCTGGTACCTGTAGGATATTTTTTGCGCACTGGATCCACGCATAGACCGCTGCCACACAAAGGCCCACCGGTGTGTGCCACACGTCCTTGATTTCAATGTGGATGTGCTAACAAGGTAACAAGGCCAACAATGCTAACAAGGTACGAAGTAGTCGAAGTGTGCTTATTTTAGTTTCACTTTTTAGTAGCAGTGCGTTACGGGTCTCAGAGGCAACGTATGCGTATACTGACGTGGCTGTATGACTCGAGAGCCTTCGCTGCCTATTTACCGCCATGAGAGTGAATCAGGGTCGGCTTGATGTTAACTAAAGAACTTCACTTGTTGTACAGACCGTAGTCAGCGAAGAACGCCGCCCGCCGCCGCGCTATTGGCACCGTGCATTAGATTATACCAGCACTTCTATGTAACGACAGAGTCTTATTACTTGAATCTTGAAGAGTAAACTGATAATATTACACATTTAATATGTAAAGAACTGATTAATAACATCGCACTTATACTTATTTCTTTGACGGCGTTAAAGCGAACTGCGTGGGTTTTCCCACTTCAAATATCACTAAAAGATCGCATACTATGCTGCACAAAAGCAGAAAAAAAAAGAAAAGTGATTGATACTATGCTGAACAAAGGAGCATTAAAGTGTCAAGCGTCCATAGCGTGCCACGCCAGAACAATACACAAAGCATGCAGCAGATGATACGTCGTGCTGGGAGGTTATTTGCGACGCCAGCGATTATGACAATTTCCAGACCGACAAGACGTGGTTTTGAAGCATCTTGGCACAAATGGAGCTGACATTATGTTGTAGTTTGGCACATGAGGAATGAGATGTAATAAAAATCTATATTCTAAAGTTCACTGTCATGACCCCTTTAACTACGCCCAAAACCAAACACCACTTTATCCGCTGCTGCTTAAACCCCACCAGCGCATAGGGGCAACCATAGCAACCATAGCAGCCACACTTCTGGAAACTGGGGCTTGTACTCACTGTCAATCGATGGCGCCACGGGTACCGCAGAAGAACTTTTTTAGCATCGATATTATGGACTCCACGGGCAGCCAGCCAAGGCGGTAACTGGGCTTCGTTTTTCGGAATAGCTTACCTCAGCAAACGCAGTACATTGCTGAAAACACTGAGAGCCGTTTTCTGGAAGCGTAGCGAATTAACTTACGCAGTTCCATGTTTCTCAAAAAACACCGCTATGTCTATTTTTTTTTTGAAAATCATTTCGCTGTATCCTCAAGAGATGGCGATACCAACTTGGAATGGGGGTCAAAATATTAAGAGCGCGGAATTCAAACCTGGAGATTTGCTCTGTATACAAAAATGTGAGAAGGCTTAAGTCGCGTCGACATATGTTGGCACAGCACCTAAAAGGGTAAATTTTTTAGAAGTAGAAAATATGTTGAAAAACCGTATGCTCATAGCTCCCACACTTCTGGCAGTTCTGGCCGCCGCGGCCGGGATGGAACCCGCGTCTTTCGGGTCAGCAGCCACCGCGGCAGCGCACTACTATTGCTATGTATTGCTGGGTCGCGACGCTCGGCGACGTAATGCCCATATGCCTTCTAAATCCTGCGAAGCTTCCTTTTTGCGCGTCGGTGTAAGACATCGGTGTATCCACCATCGTACTCCATGTCTTCCGGGCCGGAGAAGGTATAGATATCACAGCGAGCTCAGAGGTGAAGCTCGGGGACTGCTATCCGTTGCAGAAAGGCAATGCAGAGAGTCACCCAGCTTCGTTAGGACGGTGAGTCCATCACATAAACGTTAGCAGAAGCAATCAAGGAAAAAATAAGAGGAACGTACGAAAAGCGAAGTAGCGGTACTTTATACTTGAAGGAAGTTGTAACAAAATATTATTGTACAAATGCTAACTGTCGCGAAGACACGAGGGTGACACACAGAGACATCTTGAAAACAAAATTCAGGTCACACGGACGAAGCACAGAATAGGAATAGACACTACAAGCACTGTCTCGCAACTAAGCTTTTACTTAAGGGGTGGATATACAGTGTGTGTTGCATTTATCTCTACGGGTTGAGAAATACTCTCCTGCGCAAACCACTTTCCTATTTCGGCTCAAATACAGACCACAAGGTAGCTTATGAAAGACTCCATTTTGTGACAAATAATTTAACATCGTAACTAGCCTGAACTGGTCGGAATCGGTGGAAAACAGGAGTCGTAGGCGCGTAGAAGTTTCATCGAGGCCAGCAGGATAACCGACTTCAGAGGCTGCGGTACCTACTGAACTGCAAGGCAACCAATATCCCTGCTTGTAGGTGGGGTATGTCTCGCAGTGCCCGAGATGGCGCAGCCTGTCTAATCGGCTGCTCCAGTGGGTCTGTCGAAAATTCTCCGTGCAGGCGACTGCAGTTTTTCGCCCATTCCGGACAATTCAGGTAGGTTTCGATTTTTAAATAACTTTTTAAAAGCCCAGGCTATGATAACACACACACGCACGCACACACACATGCATACACGCACACACATACACACACACACGCACACGCAGACGCGCGCGCACACACACACACACACACACACGCGCGCGCGCACTCAGGAACACAGAAATTGCCTTTGTGTCTTTGTCTGTGTACACATATCCATCCTTTCAGAATGAAAGCTTCCTTGCGAGACGGCGCTTTTCGTGTCTGTCTTTCCTGTGTTCTTCGTCCATGTGCGCTGAATTTTGTTTTCAACTTGAACTACATCCGACTAGCCCAACTCGCCATTCTTCTACACAGAGACAGCACTGTCGCCAACTAAGAAGTGCTACATAGTGACTACCAACAATAAACTCAGTTTGCAGTCGACACCAGTCTTGTCTGTGAGTGTTCCCTCTCGTGTCTTCGCGCCAGTTCGCATTTGTGCAAGAGCTAACCGCATGGCCAGTATATAACCGCTGCAGAAGTATGAAAAATCCTGCTGTAGTTTCTCGTCGTTTAGATTTATTATGCACAACTGTTTTTATGGTTTTTGAAAGCGCTTCGTTCACCCTGTGCAAGCTGAGACCAATTAGATTTTTTAATTAATAAGAAGGGATTCGAGAACAGTTCATATCTTTTTTAGTCCGTTTGTTTGAAGTGCAGGATAAGAAACACGAAAAACGTCGGCCACGCTCTACGTTCCGCACGCGCGACGAAACTTGCGCGTCCAACGCCGTCTTGGTATCACTTCATCGAGCCGTGCCAGGGGCAGACTAAGAAACAAAAAGAAAAAAATTGGCCTCTAGAAACGTGACGATGCGCCGTCTGCAGAGGTGCGGCGCAGTGCGCTATCGCTGCTCGCGGCCGCAGCACCCGGGAGGAAATTTTCAATCGCTGATAAGTGCGTCAGCACAAACCGCCCTGTAGCCGATAGTAACGCGCGTGCGCTGGCGGCTGCTCGCCGATGAAAAATGCCACCGGCAGAGCCCGCCGTTTTTTGTTCGTTGGTGCTAGCCGCGAGAGCTTATTTTCGCCGTAGTGCAAGCGGCGGTGGTTCTGAACATCGCTCTGTGCGTGGTTCCTGTGGGTTCCTGTCGTTTTCACCGGCCACCGGAGACGCAGAGAAGCCATTGCCCTCACTGCCGACCGACGACTGCCGAGGGATACACCTCCCAGCCAGGCCTACGGCATCGAAGGTGAGTGCGAGGCAAGGCCTCGCGGCGAGGGCGACGTGTTTTCGTGAAACCTTCTCTGGGCTGTTAGACCAAATTTAAGTTTCACTCGCGCTGATTCCGCGAGCATTGGTTAATAGTAAGCAAGCAACACGCAGCATGCAGCGCAGAGGTTTCACGGGCTGTCGCCATCGGGTTTTTTGTTCGTGACGAAAGCGTGGTGAGCCAGGGGTTGCGGCGCGTACACAGCTTCAGGCTTAGCACACACTTGGCAGGTCAGCTCTAGGTATTGAGCTCACTGTCGTTTTCGTCATGAAACAAAAGCCCGTTCCAAACGCCGTTGCGACCCGGCCACCATGTCGTGTCAAGGAATGCCCGGGCGCGAAAGTGCTCTTGAGCGACATGTGGTCTGTGGCCGTACACGGCGCTCGGAAAGTCTCGCCAGTCTCGTCCAGCAACTCCGAAGAACGGACGCTGCCTACGGTCTGCGGCACATCGTGTTTCCGCTGCAGCCAAGGTCCGTCCGATTTTCTTACTTGTTTCAGCCCTGCGGCGTGAGGCTCATTCTTCTCCCACGGTGAGTATATGTGCAACTGCGTTACGCATGCGTGTCTGTCACCCTTTTTTTTTCTTTGCAGATATGCTCACTCCAGCATTCCCATACCAACGGCATTGGTGCATTCGGCCCGCAGTGACATCTGGCCCGATGTCACGGCTGCGGGCCGTGCAAGGTTCCCTCTGCGCACCCTCTGCATCCCGTCACACACGCTGTACGGCCGGGTACTTCGACTGCACTGCATCGCAGCGTCGTGTTCTGCGTTTTCGGTAAGCAGGACAGCGACTTATTGAAACGAGAAAACTGGCAAGGCTGCAGATGAAAGTGGTATCCCCTAAGGCTGTTCAACACCGGGCTGCGCTGAAGGGGGTCGATGATGTAATACAGTCGAAGAAGGCGTGGAATAAGCCGTGTTTGTGTCCGACAGTGCAGCCAGTGTAGAGTGTGACCATCAGACGACTTTGGAATGCTCACGACATCCATGCTTGAAAGAGGGCTTCATCGGTCTGGCTGGTGCATGTTGGTGGAAACGACTGCGCAGTGCTAATAGGCGAGATGGAAGAGAACAGAGCGTGTGTCCGTGTTCTCTGCCGTTCCGTCAGTTCGCGCCGTTCAGTCGTTTCCATCTATATAAGGTTGCCTTTGACGAAGGTTCCTTTTTATCTTTGCAGATATGCCGGCTTACGGTCTACCTTGGACACGAACAGCACGGAGCCGACTCAGCAGTGCGAGCTGAAAACTCTCGTCCCGGTGTGGCATCCTTATGCCGCGCAAGACAATATTCCTGCCTCGCACTGCTGCTGCCTCCCGTCACAAACGCTGTACTGTCGGATGCTTCGATTGCACTGCATCGCAGCGCCGTTTCCTGCGTTTTCGGTAAGCAGGACTTCGACTTATCGAAACGAGAAAACTGGCAGGGCTGCAGATGAAAGCGGTACCCCCTAAGGCTGTTCAACACCAGGCTGCGCTGAAGGGGGTCGACGATGTAGTTCAGTCGAAGTAAGCTACCTTTGTTTACGACGGTACAGCCAGTGTACAGTGTGACCCTAGGACGACTTTCAAGTGCTCACGACATCCACGATTGCAAGAAGAGGGCTTGATGAGTCTGGTTGGTGCATGTTGATGGAAACGACTGCCGAACGCTAACAGACGGGGTGGAAGAGAACACAGAGCGTGTGTCTATGTTCTCTTCCCTCTCGTCTGTTCGAGCTGTTCAGTCGCTTCCATCTATGGTTGCCTTTTGCGAAGTGTCTTTTATCTTTGCAGACATCCAAGGGAGACCCTAAACCAGCTTAAGGACAGCACGGAGCAGACTCGGGAACTCCGAGCTCGGATCTGTGGCCCCGGTCCGGCATCCATGCACGACACAAGACGTTCCCTTTCTGCCTCGCCCTTCTTTTTATCTCCCTTGACTCCAGTGGGTAGGGTGGTAAGTGCAAATGAATCGAAGCCCGCATGGCATACGCTAGTTTTGCTCCGCATAGTACGGAAAGTGTACAAAGTGGCCGTCGGAAGTCTCTATAGCATGCGCACGACACCCATGCTTTCCACTTGTCTTTGCAGATACGCCGACTTCGGTTCTCGGAGCCGCGTCAGAAAGTACGAGCTCGGATCTCTGGCCCTGTCCTGTACCCATGCGCCACGCAAGATATTCAATTCCTGCCGCACGTATGCCTCCTCCCTCCACAAGAGCTTTATATTCTTACATGTATGTTATGAATCTGCAACAGCTGATGGCCCGTATTACACCTGGTCTGTTCACCCTTCGTTCAATATAAATTCTTATTTTTGCGCTTGTCTCAGTACTGCTTAGTCGTGTTGCTACCAGTCACCCTTGTTACACTAATTCCACCTAATACAGCTGCAGGCAGCGCGCTTATTAATGGCCACGCACTGCCAAGTTTTTCTTCACTTCACCACAATCGCACATGTACACGTATTGCACCTACACTTGAGTTATTCTCGGATTTCAAACAGCAAGCATTACTTTTGTGTCCGTAATATTCTTGGTATCCGCAAATAGTTCGCTTCCAGCAAACCTCTACGCAATGTCGTTACGGGCTACAGGCGTTTCACTTTTCACTTTCATAGATTTCGCCTTCCATCGTTGGTTCTGCATGTCTGCTGGAATTTCCAGTTGTTTGGCGTTACTTTACAAACTACACAACAATTTGATCCAGATCGCTCATTCTGTCATTTATTTCAAACTGTTTTACCCTTGTCTGTGCAATTCAAAACCACACACGTTCTCATCAGTGCACTCATTCCTGATCACCTCTATATGCTAATTAACACATTGCATACTCTCAAGGGAGCCTCTTGACCAGGCAAGGTGAACGTCAGTCCGGCTCTTTTGTGGTGTGCAAGGTAACTTTCTTTTCCGAAATACTTTTCGACTCTATTAGTCTACTTCCCTTCTTTTTTTCCATACTTTTATTTGCTCACGCATTTCAACTGTATGCTGATATCTCAGCCTTTTTCTATTCGAAAGTATAGAGATGTTCAGTGTGCTTCCTTCTGTCATGATTTAGAGCACAAGATTGGATGAATTCAGAAATTCTAGAAGGAAGAAAGGAGACTTGTGGAACGTGCTCAGAAGATAAAGCCGAATCAATGATTGTAAAAGAAAAAAAAACCGACGTGGCCTCACGACTTGGCAGACGGCAAGAATAACGTTCTAATCGCTGGTGGTGCAACACTGCAACCGGACATCGCCGTGTCCTTCCTGAAGCCGACCTACTGGGTGTGTCAACCGTTGCCACGCTGCTCAGTCCAGGCAGTACAACGAGGGCCGCTAGTCAGCGCCTATGGGACAACGACGCGGTGACCTGCTGCTTCCGGACCATCGTCGCCGCTGCAAGGGTTCCCGTGTGCCAGCTGCGAGTTACTGCCGATTAGGCATATACAGCTGCCGCCTTAATCTGTCCCTGTACTTTTTAACGCGGTCTTTTTCAAAACAGTGATTGCCAATAAATGCTTTGCTCAACAGTTTCGTACGAGCTTCTTGTCGCCACCTGAGGGCTCGCCGGCGCCAGCCGGCTTGAGAGCGTAGCGGGTGATGAGACTATCACGCTTCTCAGTGCTTCCTGGCGCTGCAGCCAAAATGCAAGTCCACATCACAATATCGAGGTAAAGGAGATATAGGCTTTTCCATTCAGTTCCCCTTGGGCGTCGTCACATTGCTCGCTGGGCTGTTGTGTGCACTTGGCGCTAGCACGGTAGAAGCTGCAACGTAACCAATTGGCACCAGCTCAGACAGGAGTTTCGACACCCTCTGCCCGATGCAAAATTTAATGTGTCCAAGAATTTTTTCAGCTCACCGGCTTTGCTTCGCAGTGTTTTGCCCCCAGAAAAATAATTACAATGTAAAATGTAGGCAGGCAATTGCACTTGCGGACAATTAACTCAATAAGTATAAAGCAGCAATCGAAACTCAAACATGACGTGATCATCTGTATTTCCTAATAAAACACTAAACTGCCAAAAATATATGGAGGATTTGCAACCACATTTCGAGCAGTTACATCCGTCAGTTACATGCGAAAAAAAAAAGCAGACGCTAAAGCAGCGTCCTATCGAGCGTTAGCACACCTAACACAGGTTTACAGTTCGAATCCCTGCCGCGTTCTAGTTTTTAACTGCAGTAATGCTGCACGAAAATCGAAAACACGTGCCACCACCCTGGAGACGCTGCGACAAACAGTTGAGCCCCAATGCTCATATCAAGATTCGTAAAGACGTGGAATTAGGGGTACATAGGTCGCCGGTTCTAATTCCTGCCGCAAGCTAGGCTCTAACTTAACTAGTAAGTTTATGCTGTATGAAACGCTGAATCTTGTGACATATTCTTGAGCATCAAGCGGCAAGCCGTCGGCCCACAAATTTTACACGAATGCCCAGACTAGGTGGCTCCACTTTGACGCCTGACAGACGGTTATATGTATCGGACCTACAATTTATTTGAATATCTAACGCTGCTTCCATTCGAATCTCACATATTAAACTTATTTTTGGAAAGGTGGCGGAGTGGTGGAACTTCTTATCTTTAAACTCTCCAACTTTCAGCACGTGGTAGCAATTGTTGCTCATCTTGAGCCAGTGAGCAGGCCTGTGCTCTTTCCTTTTCATTCTTCCTAGCAAAAACAGAAGATTGGGATTTGATGTGGCAGTGGCTCTGACACCTGTTTAATATCTGGTGCAGGGCCTTGGCCCAAATTTATTCAATTTATTTTTAGAATATGGCGGAGGGCTTGGGTTTGTAGCACTCTGGCACGAGTCGGCCCGGTACTGCGCTGCCTCCGAGATCGGCCCGGGGCCTATTAGCGAGTGGCTTTTCTTTCTATATATGCTCTCCGCACGCGGCAGTGAGCCTCGCTCGGCTTGAGCCAGTGGGCAGGCCCGTGCTCTTTCCTTTTCTTTTTTCCTATCAGCAGTGGCAATCGTGATTCTGCTGCGATCTGGGAGCTCTCACCAATGTAATGAGGGCTCTTTTGCCACCAGGTGAATCTGTTGCTAAACCGCCGTCATAGTTACAGATGACACGGTTGCGACCCGTTTTCCTTCTCTCCTGCTGTCTGCACGTGGCAAAGATTGCGGCTCAGCTTGAGCCAGTGGGCAGGCCCGTACACTTTCCCTGATTACGTGAATTCACGTAATTACGCCATACGCTGAGACGCGAAACGTCAGAAGTCGACTTAAAATGTGGCTGGGGAGTAATCGACGGTAACGCGTTAACGCATTCGCCGTACGGCTTCTGGCTGCGCTAAAACTGAAACAAATTACATTTTCGTCGTTTCAAACACAGGTATGACATCCTCTTGTTCGTGCCTATGAACTCTCGATACGCACTACCCATCATACTGGGTAGATAAAATGTGTATTATCAAATTACAGTTCCCTAATGAACATAATTGCTAAAGTTTCGTTCCTCGCGGCTGGCATATTGTCCCTGAGAACATTTTCCTTGTATTTTTTAAATCATCGTATATATAGGACCTTTTAAAAGCTTGAGCTGAAATACTACAAATCGGGGACAGCATGTGGGTGTGTCAGATAAGAACGGCAACCGAGGTCCCATAATTCTTTCGTTGCATTCGATGAAATTTTCATAGATGATGGGTAAATACATTGACACACAGGAATTGAACTTATTTTTGCACGAAGCACTGTAGTTTTCTTGAAAAAAAAAATGAAATCTTATATCATAAGAGGCGTAAAACGTCCCTTTGCGATTTCGGAAAATCGCCAGTTTGCATGTGCCCGAAAAAAAAATTCTGTGGGACCTCAATAATTTTTAAGTAATTATACGGAATTTTTTTTGGCAGCAGTGCAAAAGCATGTTTTAGTTCTCAGAATTTCCCAGCAAAAAATCGCATTGTTTTAAGGAATGCATTCGAAGAAGCGGAGTTTTTATGACAATAATGGGAGAGGAAGGCGTAAGAACCTGTAGCTGAAATTTTTGCTCAGTATTAATCGGTCTTTCTGACTATCCTCAGAAAGAATTCGTACTTCTAGACGGGCCTAATGTTTTTTACTGAGACGTTAAAATCATCTTATTTCGAAAAATTCGAAATATCCACCTATCGACCGGCTTCACCGCGCACCGGACGGCGGCTCGCTGCTGCAGCGTATGCGCTCGCACCCGCGCTCACGAATGGGCGCGGCGCTGCTCGAGTATGAGCAATTGACACAAGGCCCACCCCCCTACGGCTCCTGCGCGCCCTGGCCTGCTGCCTCGGAGGTACAGCGAGAGATCGTCGGCATTGCGGGAAAGCGGAGCACACCCCTCTGTGCTGTGCAGCAGCTGGCCAGAGCCGTCATACACGAGGAGCTCCAGGACCATCTCCTCGAGTACACCGACGGCTCAGTGCCCCGCGACAGCTGCTCCCTTGCTGCGGCGGCCACCATCCCCGCCCTGCGACTGCACAGCCAGCAAGACGCAGCCTTCCTGGGCTCCTCCACCACGGCGGAGTTGATGGGATCCGGCTCGGGCTAGACCTGCTGCTCACCCTCGGCCCTCCGCCGCCCAGGAGTGCTCTGCTGTGCGACTCTCGCGCCGCCCTCAGCCGCGTGCAATCTAACGGCCGCGGTAGCCCATTAGTGCGGGAAATTCGCGCATCGAGCGCCTCGCGCAGAGAGGATGTGTCGTGCGTGCACAGTTGGTGCCCGGTCACTGCGGCATCGCAGGCAACGAAGAAGCTGACGACCTCGCGACCGCTGCACACCAACTACCTGCCAGCGATCTGCCCCTTGCGCTGGAGGACGTGCGTGCGGCCATCCACGACCATCTCCGAAGGCAGCACCCCGAACCACGCATCGCGGGAGGTGAGCGCATCGACAGTGTCACCGGCTGTCGCGCACTTACACGGTCACAACGTGCAATGATCCTCCGCGCGCGCATAGGCTGCGTGTGGCCCGGGGAACGACGGATGCGTCACGGAATCGTGACGAGTGATGTGTGTGACTGATGCGGTGCAGTGGAACACTAGAACACCTGCTCCTTCACTGTGCCGCGTTCACCGATGCTCGTCGCGATATGCTCGCGGCCTATAGGGCGCAGGGCATACTACCAGACTCCATCAAGACGCTATTGTGGCCGCAGGTCAGTGCGCGCACTCGTGAGCGAACTTTGGTGAGCCTATGTGCATTCCTCGAACACACGGGCTTGACGTCTCGTCGGTTCTCCGTCAGGTAGTTACACGCAGTGACCGAACGCTCCGCGAGTTCTACCTTGAACGATTAATGACTGGACGTCCCACTCCAGTTGTAATCAACACAGTGCTGTGCGCGTGTGAGATTTAATTAATCTAGAATGAACTAATCACGCGCACAACGTGGACACATTTCTTATTGTGTAAATAGTTTGTACATATTACTTCTCCCCCTATCCTCTCTTCCTCTCCCGGTCACCTCTTTGATTTCATTTCTCCATTCTGCCTGCTATCCTTTATTTCCGCTGACCCAGCTCAGGTGCTTCAGTATCGATGGCAGATGCCGGGGCTAGCAAAAATCTTTTCCTTCCTTTTTACTATTATTTTTGATAAAACCACTACCACCACCATCACCTTTCAGATTTAAAAAAAAACTATCGCTATCGACTTTCCTTCAGTTACAACTTACATGATTGACCTTTAGTATTGGCAATTCTATATGAACAAGAGAATGTTACATTGCATTGTTTTAAGCTACAACATTACATGCGCAATGTCGAACATGTTTCGTTCAGTTACCATTAGTGTACATTGTCCATTGAGAAAAGTTGAGTCCATTGAGAAAAGAAGAAGTGTTGTGGTCTCGTAGGCGGGTATTCAGGCACCTTCCTGTTTGACCTACATAGGTCTTCCCGCACGTGAACGGCACTTCATGCACAACCTCTTCAGCACAAGGGACAAACCTCAGGTCATGCTTTATCTGGCACCCTCTTTTAGTTCTTCGTTTCTTTTCCTCTTCCCTGGCCTTTCTATCTACAATACCTGCCTACGAGACCACAACACTTCTTTGAAAGGGGCTCCGTCCTCAAATCTGGCTTTACATTACAGGAACTGTCCCCGGAATAACCAACCTGATTCTTCTGAAAAATCATGTACACCCATTTTTAATAAAACTAGAATCCTGTACAAACACAAAGATAAACGAACAAGGGAAATCAGTGAAGCGTTTCATATTCATAACAACATTGGCTCATGCGTGAGCACCCCCTCTGTAACAGTTCATGACTGTGAACTAATGTATCTGGATTCAAGTGATTGATGTATCACTGTGGCTTTTGGTGTTGCGCACGCGCCCAGTGGTTGTCAAAGGAGTATATTTTGCATGTTTTTTCTAATAAACGTTCAGTTGTTAGTCAGCGCCGGTCGTGTTGTCTTCTTCTTTCTCTGTCCCTTGTCTCAGCGCTGTTATTCCCAGCAGTATGTACCAACTCGCTCAACTCTCCTTTTTAACGAAGTCTGCGAGAGACAGACCAGTCTCATTTCGTGATATTACCCACCACTGTCACCTCGACAGGAAACTTTACCCATTCAATCACCAGTCCCTAAGCAAAGCCCAGGAAATCGCGTGGCGCTGGCTACAATCAGAGTCCTTTCCTACCCCGGCTTTGTATTCCCCCATACACCCTGATCAGTGCTCTTTATACTGTGTGATAAAGCCACATCAGAACACATATCTCGGAACTGTCCACTAGACCTACCTTCTCCGGACCTGTGTCTGCTCTTTACTCGTACTTCCGAGCAGTGATAGGCCGATTTTCTCAGCTCCGCCCAAGGGTGCAGCTCCGTGTCGTCGAACGGCCTAAGAGTTTGCCGTGAACCAAGGGGCTTCCTCCCACGTAGTGCAGCCAACAGCCCGTCACCTCCCAACCATTGCGGATCAATAAAGTTTTTCGTCCTTCTCCTCGTATGCGTTCTTGGTGCGGCTGGCTCAATCATTGGTAGGGCTCTATCCGTGTTCGAGCATAGAACACCGCAGGCTGCTAAAAATGTTGGAACTTCTTATTTGCTGTGCAACAAATTTCTGTTTTCATAATAAGATGTATTCGGCTCCTCTCCTGTTTTGCGCGTGCCAGGGAATGTAGACGCGGTGTTTTGCTAAAGACGGTTTCAGTATGCTCTAAACATAGCTCACCTCTACTCGTGGAGTGGTTTTCTTGGTCGTAGAACCAGAATTTTGGCTTCGTGTGTTTATGAGACGTGACAGTTTTTCACACCGGAACATCCAGAAGCTGTGCTAGAAGCCGGTTTACGAGTATTCCGGTCAGCATTAAAAGGATTTTGCTGCAATAGACTTCTCTCGTTTTTTTCCCTTTTAGGAAATACGCCTAGTCAAACACGTTGGCTTCAATGAAAATAAAAATCCGCAGGACGAAAATCGGGCCTATATTTAGAGTCAGCCACATAAACACAGTCGGGAACCGAATACTGAGTCCTGCAATTTCACAGGCGGCGCTAATTTGAACCGAAACGAATAGCAGGTTCGTCGTCTGCTGTTCGCACCTTCCGCACAAAAAATATTAATGAATGGTTACATTTTAATGGCGCAAGGACTCCTCGCGCATAGGGCGCTTTGGATGAGGGGCTTTTGGGCTCTCCGGGGTCCGGTCAACGATGTAGTTTTCTAATTGTCTCGTCCAACAAATTCTCTCTTCATTTCCCTCTTCATTTTTCCGTGGAGCACTTCCGTTTTCAATAGTTTACTCTACGGTCAGTATTTATTTTGTAAAATCACTCTCCTATCTGCTGCTTCTACACATGTGACATTGTCTTTTTGCGGATGATGCTTTAATATGACTCGCATGTTGTCACAGCCCTAGCCTGAACGGCAATGCACCGAAAATCTCAATGGGCCTCCCCTACTCACGTAATCGATAAGTGACGCTCTTTCATGCCGCCAACTGATGCAGTGTACAAAGATAGGCTGACAGCTAAGGGACATCTCAATTCGTTTAAGAAGCTTGAGAGGTGGTTTGTTAAATCTAATTACTCATGTAGGAACAATACCGTGGTCTAACTTGCTTTCCACCTTACACGCGCTACAGATGTGCGATGTCACCAACTGCAAGCTAACCCGTTTCTTGAAATGGCGGCGTGAGCAATAGCCAAAAATGCGAACGTTAACTTCTGCAGAAGGTGACTACATTTCTGAAACACAAATTAACTTGAGCCGCTTCTTTCGTGGTGACGTTCAAACGTGTGTAGCCCTATGTACTGAGGGATATGGCTAATGCCAAACAATATAATAAGTGCTCTCGGGCTGGTTTTTTTCGTGAGATGCAGAAGAACAACTATACCCCGTTCCCTTAAATCACCCTGACTCTCGAAGGCGATAGAATTGTTTTGCGAGGTGAATTTCTTCTCGGAGCGCTTAATAAGACGATGAGACCATGCCACTATACGGAGAAAGTACCTTTGCACCGGACGAGCTACCCTTAGCTTTGGCGAACAAATGCTTAGGCTAATAATATGGGCTGAACCTAAATTGAGAACCGCGTAGTGACCAATAGAAACGAAAATGATTAAATCTTATGAGAGGGGAGCAAAGAACAATGAGTTAGGGGGCAAACGCAAATAATGGCATCCCAGTCGAAATGAAGGAGAAATGGCTATGGGCCAAACATGTAATGCAAATGAAATATAACGGACGGTACATTTCAGCAGCGGAGTAGACTACAACAGAGAGCAATAGTTGCAGGGGCGCAATGAAGCAATGTTGCGTGATGTGATTTGGAAGTTAACGATGATTAGGGAGCCGCACCTGGCATAGGACAGGACTATTTGGAGTGATATGAGAGAAGACTTTGTGGAGCAGTAGGTATTGCGGGGAAAATATTCATGATGACATTGACTGAATAAAAAATATTCTGGCAGGCACTCGCATAAAAGATTCAGCATCTTTCTAACATGAAGGAAAGAACAAAGGCATCGAAGAGAAACTAGGACAAAACCGATTATTATGCAAATAAACCCATTGACTGTCACAAATATGTCAGAAGAAGCAAAACTTATGTTAATTATGATATAAACACTACTAACCTTGACACCAACACCGCGGTCGACTTCTTGTTTCTGGATTTCGAAAAAGCATTGGAGAAAGTGCCCCACAAACATCTCTTTCTAAAGCTTTCATTTCTGTCCCTCAGTGACCATTGTTAATTGGATACGAGATTTTTTTAACGAACCGTTATCAATTCCTACATACTTCCCGCCCAGCGCCGACTTACGCTCAAGTGTCTGCATCACAGCCTCCCTTTGTCCGCCCACCCCGACCGGCACCGACATACAACCACATCAACGCAATGGCGGCGGCTCAAGCTGCGCCATCCCATACGCACCTTGGCACCCCTCCCGATGAGCTTTGCTACTACTGTGGAATCAGAGGACTTATCTCCCGCTTCTGTCGTCGACGCCTTCAGCATGCGAGCCGTGGTTACGCAGCCTTCGAGAGTCAGCTACCATCTACATCCTGTTATCGACACCGGCCTTCTTTCAGCCCACCTCGCCGATTCTCTCCGCTGGTACCCCCGTCTGCACCTTGTGGGGCCCATGTTTCCCGACGCCGGTCCCCATCTCCATCCCCACTCCGACCCGCAACAGCTCTCCCTGTCCGTCACTCGGAAAACTAGGCGATGCAGTTCCCGGAGGTGAAACTGCACTTTACGAACTCACTAAAAGTCTCCAGATCGCCCGTTCCAGATGATTTATGTTTTAGCTTAAGGACTACCGGTCGAAGCTTTGATTGACAGAGGCTGCAATTTCTGTTATTCACGCTGATTTTTGCTACCGTTTGCGGAAAATGACACGATATGATGGGCCAGAACTTCGTTATCAAATGATGCCACAGTGCGGCCTTTCGCAAAGTGCAATGGGCGCGTTGTTATCGATGGTGTCCACCACTATGTGCAGTTTGCTGTGTTCTAACCTTGCGCGCATCTCATGATTTTTGGAGGAGATTTCTTGTCAACAGCTTCAGCGTTAATTTCTTGTGGCGACCGCGCCATCCATATGACAGAGAGTGATTTTTAATTTGACTTTTCTGTCCGACATCAACACCTCACTGCTGCAGCTGATACTGTTTTGCCTCCTCAGTGCGAAAAACTACGAATATTTGTTTCTTACCATTTGTTGGCGATTAAATACATTTAATTTCCACTCTCCATACATGACATCCTCTAGGTAAATTGGAAGTACACGTATTTACCAGGCATGCCTTTTACTAGCGCCTGTGTGCATTATTTGTGGGTTCATACTGCATGAGCCTAAAGTAGCAAATCCAAATGGCGCAGATGAATTTGTCATAACCTTTCTGTTGGCATGTTCAAAACTTGTGAGCGAACCAAGATCAATGAAATAAAAGAACCGCCTCCTTGTCTGAATGTTATAATTGTGAACAAAAAAAAATTTTCAAGCCTTGCAAGTTATCTATCTGAGCTTTTCGAAGAGAAATTTGAAAACTTAGGCTCCGATTCCAAACGTTTCTTTAACAAACAGCTTTGGATCCCTTAAAAACAGGTCGTATGGGACTATCGTTTTCAACACTTGTCGAAAGGCTTATTCCTGTAATAAAAGTTAGTTTACAATTTAAAAACATTATATTCAGCAGGCCAAAAGCTGCCTTACCAATTTGCGTTAATACAGCATTTGATCGTTTTCGGTCCGTTTATTACAGGCCCGTAAACAAACAGATAAACCTATGGCTTCATTGTGAAAACGGCGATTAATGTGCAGTTGCGTTCACAAAATAGGACAATTATTTCAACGATTAAGGGCGATAACACTTCATATTGCACGTACTTATACGTAGAATGTATACGAAATGAAAAAAGATAAAATCTTTAGATCATTTCTTAGCGCACCAGCGCGCTCATTAAGTCGGTTTGCTGTCAGTTAAATTTTGCAATGCATGAAGTTAGAGTAAACTTCAGTTTGCGATTACAATAGCCGAGGTGAGCTAATCGAATGTATATTGTCGGAAAGATCAACTATGTTCCCATGTATAGTTGCATTTTACGGTATCTGTGCCGTTTGTGATTCGCTTTGTTTCTTTACGAACATTTACAATGCTTTCCGCGAACGTTAACACAAAAAAGCTGGCTTGTATACTGCCATTATCAGAAAAAACTGGGTGTAACCTACGGGTTTGTGGAACCTACGGTGTAAGTTACGTGTAATTCTTAGTCCTTTTCCTCATGCATACTTTACAACTGTCCTGCGGAGCAGCTCGCCTAGTTTTGCCGGCTCAGACGACAGAAGGATGAGCAGGACGCCAGGACTCAGTGGTACGGTCCAGTGATCCGAGCAGCCCAATTATTAGCAATGTGGAGAAGTTCGCTATCACACATTTCTCAGAAAATATTTTGTGATGAACCTTGATCATCCAGGAGTGGAAGGAAAACTGCAACAAGTATCTATGTCTTTGTATGTTCCGCAGTAAATGCACTATTCATAAGTTTTTGTTCAATAGTTTCTATATAAAGAATGCTTTTGTAGAGAAACTGTCGGAAATAATGCCCCTCAGCGCATGATACTCGATATCTGCTAAAAAATATAACACTGCCATTGCAGGCAAGCTTGCAGCTAATGATACTCCATTCAAACGGACGTTACAATCGAAGAGGCTCCATACATAAAATGAAAATCTTCTTCAAGATCACTTGCTTCAGAGCCCCACAAATAACTACACACGAAGATCGTAATGTTGGATGAACATGCATTTTTTTAGGAACGGCATTTATACGCAGAAGCAAGCGTGCACTAAAGAGGTAGACTACGTATAGGTTGTAAAAAGGCAGCTAGCACATAGCCATGCTTACGGAGCCTTTTACTATAGCATTGTGCGTTTTCAATAAAATGGTCATGTACTCCTTGTGATTCCGGTTCCTTCCGACACTCAGCTAGCCGCCACATCACAGTGCCGAAGAGAACCTTCAGCTTGCAGCCAATGATACTCCCTTCATTAGAATCAAAGAGGCCTCATACAAAAAAATAAAATTATTCTGGAAGATCACATGCTTTTGAGCTCCACAAAATACTAACTATGCACGAAGATCCCAGGGTTGGATGAATAATACATTTTTTGGGGGGAATAGGCTTCATACGCACGAGGTGAGCTTACACTCAAGACATCGACAGCAACTAGGCCATAAGTGGGCTGTTAGCGCGTAGCCATGCTGACGAGGCCTCTTAATATATCATTGTGCGTATCCAAGGCGATGGCCATCTACCCCACGCTATTCTGGTTCCTTCCAAAACGCAACAGAGCCGCCAAATCAGACTGAGAAAGAGAGCTTTCAGTAATAAGCCTGTGAAAGGACAGCACAACTTTCTACTATGCTTGCCTCATTTTAAATTATTGCACGAGATAAATAACCGCAATTATTCTTGCATCGACCGCTAGAACACAGCGGACAATATAGTATAATTTCAGTGAATGCATTGCCAAGAGAAAGCAGCTAATAGCGCAGACGTCAGAAACGGGCTGAGGTCTGCAAAACAAACCTTGAAGTATGTAGCAAAGAAAATCAATCCAGAACGTTCTAACAACACTGAGTTTTCTGTGATTTCACCTACTTGAATTAACGCTGCAGAAAAAACAGGGATGCAGTCCATTTTAACGAAAAATAGAAACATTCGCTCGTATTTTCAACAATGCATCTTTTGTGTCGGCAGCTTCTTAGCAGGTCGGAATGTTGTCATGTTGTCAAACATACACAGTTCCAAATTTCAAACAACAATATTACAGTCAAACAAATTTGAGACGGCATTTGTACTTTTTGAGGGCCATAATCACCCATGGTTATTGAACTGTATATGGTGCTAGCAGGTTTCTACACCGCGTTTACGCAGGTTGTGGTAAGATATGAGCTTAGCATCTTCAGATCGAACTGGTTCCGAGCACCTCGTATGCGTTGTTATTTTGTTTCCGGCGATGCAGACCTCAAGAGAACTGAATAATAACATGAATCGTAGGCGTGGGTTTGGTTGCAAGTTCTGAAAAGACGAGATGTGCCTTATGGCAATAAGACGTCGTCATGCTGTGATAGAACGGTCTTCTTTTGTGAGACTCTCTAGTTTCTTATCGAATTTGCTTTCTGGTATTGAACTGAAGAGCTAGCTATGAAGCTCTCCTCTAAAGGTGTTGCATTCGCAAATAAGCGTCTTCACCGGACCGTCCTTACCTGGAACTTCGGTAAAATGCTGTTATGGTGCATACTGTAATAGAAGGAGGGGGAAAAATGCAGGGGAGACTTCATTTCCTCTTTCAATATGAAGAGAGAGCTTTAGTGTTTTAATGCCTATATATTCGGAATTGTTCATTGTCTTTTTAAGATGGACAGATTCCTGGGTGTTCTCACATATGACTTCTGGAGCAGCGGTGCAGCGGTTAAGCGATGCTCCACTGCCCTGCGATGGCAGGTGTTCCCAGTGGTGGGCCTTGCACGACCAACGTTGCTCTTCCTGAGCATCCTCTCACGACCAATCATTCATTTTGATTGCCACCTGCCACGGTGCGCAGTTTTATCCCTCTCCGGTTGGCAGGTTATGATGACGCCACTAGGTTACGTGACCAAGGTGGCCAAAGTGCGTCCTAGATTGCTTCTCACAGGATTCTTCGTGAATTTTTCACTCATGGTCAACGACGCCGATGCCGTCAGCGCCAATGCCGGCGATAATGACGCAGCATTTTCGGCGACACGAGCTCCTTAGCGCTATCACATCAAAACAGTTCGACGTCCATATTTGCTGTGCTATGAAAAACAGCTCCTGCTCCGATAGGGCCCGCTAGTGTCTCCTTCATTTTGAAACGAGTGAAACACACGAGACAACAAGGCAAGAGTCTGTTCATATTACAGACTTATTTGCATAGTTGCATGTATTGCCCGTGTTCATTGTGTGCCCCAATCTCCCTACGGTTGAAACTGTGAGCCAACTCAGGCTTGCCACACAATCCGCAAGCAGTAGCTTATATTCTATTAATTGGGTAGTCACGACTCCACATTACCTTTTTCGGATCCCTCACAATTATGTGGTATGTGACATTACCTTATATTAACAGAACTTAAGTTGTGATCTGTTTGTCTGGTTAAGGATCGCAATATCTTCGGGAAAAAAGACACAGCCATCTATTTTACAGATTGCGAGCGCTGGCTGCTGCAGGTGAAGTTGAGCTCTCCCAGTTCTTGTCTGTGCATACAGCTTTTCTGCATGTCTGGAATGAAATACGAAGCCATGAGAGACCAAAATACAGAAGGTGGAATAAAGCAAAGCGTACATACACGAGGGTAAATAGGTCTTTATAGCATTTGCTACCGGTGTCATAACATAAAAAGGTGTACCTGAGAAAACAAAAGCTTATATTCTAGTCGGCGTTGTCGAGCATGGGCATTTTGTTTTCAGTGTTGACGATCGATCAATATTACAACATCGACCTCAGCCAGTAACAGCCTGGCCAAGAATACAGAGTAGTGTTCACGTGGATAAGCTCATAATCCGTAAACAAGAGATCTAAAAGCATATACTCAATTACGACTATTCTTCTAATTCCTTAAACCTTTGCTCCCAATTATTAGTTTATTGTAGGAAAAAAATGCTTGCATCCGCACCATATATAAGCACCACCTATTAACTTCGCCATTTTGAGTGTTTAGATGCATTTGGTCTGGCATCCAAATTAGCGACCTACCATTACTGATTGTCACTTGCCACTACTGGCGTGAATTGAACAATACAGACCATGCCAGTGGTATTCAAACTGTAGTAAACGAAAGGGATTCGTGAAAGCATTCGACGCCTACTGCAACGGTACGCAACATATATTGCAGGCATTTATCATACAGCGTAGCGCCAGCGCTTCAGCATGCCGCGCAACGCGCACCGCTAGAGCTACAGCCGGGTGGTAGGCACGAGTCGCCTCAGGGCAGTCTCGGCCATGCACACCAGCCGCGCTCAGTACGCGTGGAGCGGTAGCGTTAGTTGCAGACGCAGTTCTAAAAGGCTCTCATGTTAGGATACTCTGGACGCGTTCGCCATACAATACGGAGGTTTTCCTATGCAGCAAGAAAGTGAGTCACTTTTCGTTGAACGTGTGCAAAGTGCTTGGAGGGAGACCGAACCATCGCGTTCATTTGATAGCATTTCGTTGTTACTAATACTACAGTGCAACTGCTTGGCTTGGGAAAAGAACAAAACGCAGTGTATTTTTTGGCTGAAAGGCCCCTAACGTAATAACTCTTTCACAGATATTCATAGCGCAGCTGTCAATGGCTGTATCGTTCGTTGATCAGCGAGAACGGTGGTGGTGTAACCAAATGTCATGACCATGCAGAGTGAAGGACGAACCTGCTCATGTCCAGCTTCTAATATTGCGCTAGATTGTGCAGAAGAGAAAGGCGGAAACATGGTGTTCAGATCTTCCTGGCCTCCTCCGCACGCGTGCCTTTACCATATCTGCAGCTGCAAATGAACATGAGCTGCGAGTGCTTTCAGCCGCACACAACCTCTTAAACGTGGATTGTGAGCGCAAAACTGGACACTGATAGTGCGGTCGCTCTACTCAGTACTGCCTACATAGAGTGCACGCTACTTCTGCAAAACTAGCCACTAAAATTCCCAGCCTATCACCTGTCGAGATTATATGCAAGGGTTAAATGCAGTGCAGGAAAAGTATAGCGCATTGCGGGACCATCCACTGGGTGCGAATCTGCTGCCCTCTATGAATGAGGCTGAGCCAGTGGCGCCCGGTAACGTGGCGAACTTCCCGGGACGGAATTGGCGATTTTTTCTTCCGTGTGGGTGGGCCTTAAGAAACAAATTAAGAATGAAGATGATTTTTAAGTAACAGCGCTAGTGGCTACTAGTCATGAACGCCACCCCTAGGGGTGCAGCGGAGGTCGTTTGCTGTAAGCCAGCGTGAAGCGAAGGTCTGCACCGCATGTCGTTGCAATCCCGCCCTGTGTTATAAGCCTTGCTAGTTTTCTTTGCTCTCGGTGAATGGAACGGAATAGGTTGACGCGTTTTCTTTAAGTTTCGTATCATGTTCTCGGTAAGGTTAGGGCTCATGATCTTTTGGTTCTGCTCCATGTCCTCCTTCAGCTTCGTGTCACGTTGAACCGGATTTTAAATTAAATGCACTTTAATTCCGCCGGGCAATAAAACCATTTCATGATTACTAAACAGTTTGCGCCGCCATAACTCCTCAATGGAAGCGTATTGATAATTGGAGCAGCGGTGGCGCTACTAAGACCTGTCCTCGAACAGGCGAGGTTGAAGCATTCAGCCAGATTTGCGAAGCAATAATACTGGTTAAAAAATCAGGTCAAAGCAATAAATTGAATACGTAATTGAACAACCTTGCTGTAGTTACGAGTTTCCATATGCCTTATATGTTGGCGTCCGCAGCTAAAGTACTATAGTATGTCATTTCTGCGTGAAATTCCAGCGCGGAAAAGTGAGTGCTTTAACAGAAGGGGGCATTTTACGGTGCCCGTACGGAGTAGGAACAACGAGGAGGTGGATGGACGCAAACCGGACATGTAGTATGCAAGACGTATGCTGCTCAAAATGACAAAGACAGAAAAACGAGCTCTTGGGCGAGTTGGCTACTTGTCTTAGGCATAGTAGCAGCGCAAAAAAACACACACAAAAGAAGAGGAACTAGACACCGAGAGACACGCACAGACGCGCTGTGGTTGTCTCTCGGTGTCTAGTTCTTCTTCTTTTGTGCGTGTTTTTTTGTGCTGCTACTAAGCCTAAGACAACGACAGAGTTAAAAACGGCAGTACGAACGCTTGGTTGCGCTTAACTGTTCATGTTGTCTTCGTTAACATTGTCTTTGTCAATCTAAGCAGCGCTCGTCTTGCATATGATTACGTTCTAATTAGCCCAATCTCAAGCATCTCGGACAGACTGAATCTGCGGAAAATGAGAGGCTAAAATATCGTTAAATTCACTGCTGAATTGAAAATGAATGCGCGCATATTTGTGCTTACCTTGTTGTCGGAGCATGTCATTCCGTCTAACAAAGGTAGAGTTATACAGGAGTTTTTTTTCAGGCTGCAGCATTTTACTTGACAGTTTCTGTACTCTGTCGGCTTTTCAGGAATATTGAGTAACTGAAAACATGAACCAGTAAACACATTGAAGCCTTGCCAAAAAACTCAACAAAACTCGGTTGTACTAATAGGTGAGTCTACATGCAGCAGTGCCTCAGTGGCGGACACTTGCCTGTTGATCCTAAGGTAGCGACACCAAGTGCATATCTCAAACTTTGTTTAGATGGAAGCGAAATTCAAAAACACCTATATGCGTGTGATACATCAGCAGATGTTAAAGCACCCCAGATGTTCGAAAAACAGTTTCTATAAAACCCTACATTACTACGTCCCCCTCTGGCTGAAGGCAGGTGGGGGACCTTAAAACTCACGTTCCATACACACTGAGTAGTCCTTTCTGTACTCAACGGGAACGCACTTACTTATTGGTCGATTTGTTAGAAATGCATCACGGGCTAGAAGACTCGTTGAACTGGAAAGCAAGTAACTGCACCATGTGGTGCACTTTAAATGGGAATCATGACTAGTGTTACGTTTAGAGCTAGGAGCAGAAGCTGGATAACATGCTATAGAATGGCTAAGAAGATGCTAAAATTGCAGGTTAGTTAAGCGTGGTTTAGAATATTAGTTCTGGAGATGAATTATCTAAAGCATTTCAATCCGGAGGTGAGTTGTGTTCATTTGTTTCTTTTGCATTTTTTCTCCGCTCTAAACGCCGCCGCTAGGACTATGTTAACGGGACATTTGTTATGCTCTTCGGATGCCCAAAAACGTGCACGGTCTATTTGTTGTTGGCATGTACCGCGGTGCATAGCCCGAGAAAGATGCGCTACACTGCTTCCTATTTGGAAATGGGAGGACAAGGTTGGTCATTTCATTTTTTAATACCCTCATGGCCAGTTGGGACTACTGAGGGGAGTGATTCAAATGTTAACAAAATAAAGAAATGCAAGGAACTCAACAAAATACAAAAAAGATAGTTGTTAGGCTCCTATTTAAACAATTTAAGCTATGGTATCTTTAAAAAAAGTTGACGGAATTCAATGACGCTGATGAGCGCGAGCAGGCGGTTTCCATCCTCTGACGTGCGTAGAAGAAAACTGTGGCAACAGCAGACAGTGTGGTAAGAACTAACTGCAACTTTGTTAGATTGGTGAACACGCGCTGAAGGATAGGATGGATTAGAGATTAGCTCACTGAGCAGGTGGGTGTTTGATATGGAAGTATATTCGTTGAAATAGGGAGTGGTACGAGCAACAGTTGTGCGAGTGAAGTGATTGTTGACATTGGGCTGGTTTCTTTGCAGAGATACTTCCAAGCCCGAATGTATTTCTGAATAATGAAAAGAATAGAATTAATGTGAAGAAGTTCGAGTGATTTAGTTAGTTGGCAGAGCTTCGGTCCCAATCTGAAGAGTAGTTTAGCGAGGGAAGGAAGGAAGGAAGGAAGGAAGGAAGGAAGGAAGGAAGGAAGGAAGGAAGGAAGGAAGGAAGGAAGGAAGGAAGGAAGGAAGGAAGGAAGGAAGGAAGGAAGGAAGGAAGGAAGGAAGGAAGGAAGGAAGGAAGGAAGGAAGGAAGGAAGGAAGGAAGGAAGGAAGGAAGGAAGGAAGGAAGGAAAACGTTTAGTGAGCTCTGGAGAGTAGGTTAGGAATTTGACGGAGTCAGATGGTGTCTTCCGTCTTCTTAGCAATGGTCGTCTGCCCCTAGTCCAGGGCTCCGCTGCATGCCGCTGCCAGCTGTGCTCGCCGGATTAGCCCAAGTTGGACGTCCTGTCGGCCGCTGAAGAGCATTCCTTCCCATTGCTCCGCACTCGGGTTTGGTATTTTTAGTGCCACCTCTATTTGCTGGCGCGGGCAAATTTTTTGTGAAGAAGTAACTTTAGTGATACGGCGGCAGAAGAAAAATCTCTTCGTAGGTATCCGAGCCATCTATTAATTTTGAAAATTATATGATTAATACTATCCATCCATCCATCCATTCATTCATTCATTCATTCATTCATAGTCTATTCAAGGCAGTAGTAGTCTTCGAATTCTAAGACCACATCATCCACGGCTGATAATCAGTTCTTTCGTGGTCCCTCCTCCCGCTTCGCCCCGACGTTGATGACTGGCGACACTCTGTTGCTGAACTTTTATATACTATAGTCGCGTCCACAGAGGCTTGGCCCTGAGCAGTCGAGAACATTTACCGAGCACTCGACGAGAGTCGCGTGTAAGAAACAAGCATATCCAACTGCCCCAGTTGTGGCAAGGTCCCCAGGTAACAGGAAAGTTTGATGTTTCATGGCGACAAAGGTGGCCACTTTTTCTTGTGTTGCTCTCAAAGTTTCCTAGGCACAAAACACAGAGCCGAACCAACATCGACGATCATATGATGACCAAATGTGCATGCTATCGGCCGCGTCCTCCAATGTTTCCTCTTTCACAATCAAGGGTTGGCCTTCTTCGAGCATGGATTTTCTGGCGTTCCTCGCTCATGTCGCTAAGACGCTTTGTTGCAAGGTAAATGAACCTGCCGCAGAGGTAGCGGCGAGCTTTCATCCACCTACAGACGTTTCCATCGTGTTTTGTGCTTCCGCACCGTCCACATTATTACCGCCTGTCCAAAGCCGATCGGCACGCGCTTATCTTCTTTACAGCTGTTAACTCCCAAGAAATCACGTTGTTTCCCCTTTCCGCTGCCACAGAGCAGAGCACTGTTGCTTTGGCCTTCTGCAGGGGGGCTCTGTTTTCGCCAACAACTGTTTTTGCAAGGCACATGACCTGACGCCGCAAACTATTATCCCGAAGCATTCTATGGAGCATACTCAACAGGAGGCAGCCATCCGCTATTTGCCGAAATTCTTTATCAAATTATCGAGACTCACCTGCAGACTGGCGCCGGTTGAAAAAGCGGAGACTGTCCGTTATTTCGATGCTCTTAGGGTCAATACGCATTTAGGACTTCGACTAATTCTTTGTACTTCACTGCGTTTGGATTTTTCGGTGCCACTTTTCCTGGAAGCACCTTGTGCGCGTGTTCAATGTAGAACTGAGAAACACCCTCTTCTCAATTCAACCGCATATTTCCGTTGCTTCGAAGAAGGCTTGAACTTTCGTAAGATACGCCCTCGATTTGTCATTGTGGTCGTCACACTCGGGAAGCTGGTGATGCGCCATGGCCAAAACGGTTGCACCCAGCGGCTCAGTCTTGACCGGCGTTTGAGGTTGGCGCACGTCGTGGGTTCTCTCTGAGGCACCGCCTCCCGCACCACCGCTCGAGCGCGGTGCTTGTACTGATTATCGACGCTGAGCGTTGGCCGGTAGGTCCACCATTTTAGGTGCCAGCCGGTCTCCCGCTTTCATCAGCCGTAATGCTTTCGCATTCCAACACATAAGCAGTCTTAAGTGCCACCGCTGAATTTTTTTCATCCCCTTGGATGCAAACCTACTTTATCACCAGAGTCGATGGCTGGTGCAACCTAATATCGGGGGTCCAGAACAAAGTTTCGTGTTAGACAATTGTTCGATGGCACTCATGCAATGGGGACAGTTGGCAACTTCTTTGACGATGCAGTGTGGAGTCACATTGTTAGCGCTTAGCTTGAGGAGGCAACTTGGGCGCGCTGTTAAAATGCCACAACTAAACCTTTCTGAGCAAAATAAGCAAATAGACGTCTATGTCTGATTATAATCTCGTCTGAAAACTAATTTTCATCGGTTTCACTACATCTTGAAATTTCGCTTTCATTATCTCGGTAAAGTTGGCCATCAATATTCGTTGTAGCAAGAAAATTTTTTTTTTTACTCCTCCTGACCGAGGACACGCTGCGACTGAAGCCAACCCTCGGCTGATATCGCATGAGTCAATGACTATGTCCTTTTTCGATAACCTTTTACTTCTTTCCTTTCATCTGATGACATCACCTCAGTGTTTCATGGGAATTTGTTTTACGTGTGTTTCAATGAACCGAGGCCACAGCGTCTTTTTACTTTCTGCATAATGATTTAGTCATGTCTATCAACAATAATGCGTGCTATATTGTCTCCCTTCACATCTTCTTCGTCTATGCCGCGAGACTTGACTTTGCCGCGAAACATGACTTCAGTTTACTTGTTAAATATCCCAATTAAACTTGTCGTTTTATAACCTCAGTTTTTGCGTTATTGTGCTTGTAACTGATATATCCCATCGCCAAACGGTTTTATTATTACGCAACGTAATCGTGTGCTTTGGTTATGATTACTCTTTTTTGAATGCCTCTCAAACAATTTAGCAGTATTTCAGCAAATGTCTAGCAAATCTTGAACTGTAATCAATTCTTTTGCAGGTAATACCTTTGCAAAAGCACCGCTACCCTTTAAA
>JARKHS020029560.1:0-177438 GCA_030143305.2 Amblyomma americanum
GAATGTCTCCACGACCCTGCTCGGAGCTGAGATAGGTCTCGCAGTTCTCCAGATGGAGCAGCATCTCAATTCGGGAGCTCCTCTCCTCTTCCATTAACGTCCTCCTCCTACTCTAGGAGCGCCGAAAATGCTGCCGCAACCGACTGCACTTTCTCTCCGATTCCAGACAAGTCAGATATGATCTCTCCTTAAATTATTTATCAAACAACGCAGACTATCGTAAGCTAGCTTGCGGTGCAGTGCTTGAGCCTTAATAGGCCAGCATTTTGCGTTCGACGATTTTTCTGTATGCTTTAAATGCATTGTACCTGCAATTTGTTCAGAGCTGAATTTGTAATTCACCCCTCCTCATTTTATTGTCTTACAAACGCGCTGTGGGTAATAAATAATTCAATAATTTAAGGGACCGCCCCACGATGGTTGGACACTTCAACATGCGACTTCGACTCCCAAACTGTTACACAAGTCATAGGCGCCTTGGAATTTAGCGAGAGCTGGGCTTAATGCAGATTTCTGTCGCGGCTAACAGTCAATACCAACCTGCTTCTGCATCTAACGACGCCATACGGGAAGGCAGCCCGCACATCGCGCTTGTTTATGAGTACGCATGTCCTGTGCACCTAGAAAATCGAATCCGGTCACGCCAAGTCCTCGACTCGCAATTGTGAATGTGTATGAGAGAATCAGGACATATCAAAAAAGAAAGTTTAAAGACACACGCGGCAGGGCCTAACTCATACATATGCTGATTCCCATTTTTTCCTCTCATTTTTACAAGCCCGAGCGCACTTTCCGAGAGAAATGTAAATAAGTACGCACGAAAACTGCAATCTGCATCTATGCACATTTCTGCGAAATGTCAGAGGTACTGCGAAACGTCAGAGGAAACTTTCCCGCACAAGTGTCAGGGACTTGTCACTTTGTACATACTATTCATCGCGAGTTGCAATGCGGCTCACTGAGGCTCATATTTTGAGGCAAGGTCCATCTAAGAAGCAGATTACACTTAGAAAAATGTCATGACAGGGAAGTTGCTCAGCGGCTTTTGTTCTTCGCTGCTGAACGCATGTTTTTCCGGAAAGAATGACAGCTGCGGCGGCTCCGTTTTATTACAGGAGAAACGAAAAAAAAATTGCCCGTGGGGTTGTACGAAGTGAATAGAATGTAGCGAGCCCAAGGTCGTTGATGCAACCGGACCCTTTCTTTACGTCCACGCAAGGTGTCCAGCAATGCTTCGGGGCAACAACTCGCTTTATCCCATGTCAGGCAAGGGAAGAAATGGACAGGTATAATTTGTAAAATATAGCCTTTCTCTGGCTGCAAGGATCAATGGCTTGGCGCCTCTTAAAACGGGGGCGGGCAAGGCATGAACAGCTGCGAGACGCGTTGAATGTCACTTTCTGGTTGAACGTACAAGACGTTCAGTTTGGAAGGCGATTAAAAACACTGAAAGAAGAGTGGGGGCAATCTGCAATGCAATTTAAAAGATAAAATAAACAGTTGTGGCTCTTCATTGTTTCGTCATCGTCAGTGCCCGATTTTTTTATGGTAATAGAGTTCCGGCAAAAAAAGAATGCCGTAGCTTTTCTTCAGAACAAAGCCTACCAACACCTGAAGGGCCCTGTCCTGGTGCAAAAGTAAACGCACTATGACTCTGCATACATTTTAGATGGCGCCGGTAGCCTAAAGATACCTACTTGCAACTCATCTGCAGAAATGGCTCCTAAATGCGGTTCCACGGAAGTCTGGAAAGCTCTCGACATGACGGTCAATTCCATGCTATCGTGGACGTCATAAGTTCACCTCTCCGAGCGCTCCCCGACTGCATGCACTGTGCAATTGGTGAAAAAGCCCTGCATCTTACTCTGTGGTCGTCACGTATGTGCTCACACATTCCACTGACAGATAACAACTAGGCCGCCAAAAACTGTCACTGCCTTTCAAAGTGATGTCAAGGTGCCACTGACCAACCCGGCCCTGCCCAGAGAAAGATCGGGCCGAGCTCGTATCATTCTTTAAACATTGCTGGACATAGACACCTTACTCGATGCTTGGTCACGTTCACTTTACTGCGTTTAATGTTCGAAGGGCTTGCTGGAAAATGCCGCTTATTGACGTTCATTCTCACATAAGAAGAAGCTCCGCCTCCGTTGCAGAGGAAACATTGTTAAGGATATGAAAACGAATACGTTCTGCCGCTACCTTTTCCTGACCACTGCACCAGCGTTCAACTGCGGCGCAGCCCCAACAGAAGAGAGACGTTTACCGCAGTAGTGTTAACCTCCACTAATCTACAGCATGTTGCTACAGCAACGGCGAAGACTCGTTACAATGTTTTCTCATGGCTCTTCACCAGCCTATTTAGGGTTGAGCAAAGCTGGTTTCTCATCTTTACGCTGACGCATGGCAACAGCGGTGCACTCCCGGCGTGAATAGCGTGAATCTACAACCAGTACAGACGCACAGATTCACCTAGTCAACTTATGCATCGCGCAGGGCTTCACCCTTTATCTATCCGATCGAAACTGCACCGCTTGAAATTCCTAGACTTACTCCAAATTCATTTAAGATTAACTCTGAAGACTTCTTCTATATAAGACACTCCAGAATAACCCGCAACAAACACCCTCTAACACTTGAGGAATTTTTTTTGTTGCAATAACACCTTTTACTTTTTCTTTTTTTCCGCAAGCAGTGCGCGAATGAAATGCACTTGACGCTTCAGTTGTAATGCAGCAGACAGTACTCGAATTGTTGGAGCTTGCCGAGCTGAGTATATTGCCTAAATACTCACTAAATTCTGTCAAAATGTTGGTAATATATACTTTGGGCACGGGTTCCCATTTTTCCTCTCCCCTTGTGTATCGTTGCCATTTTCTGTTTTTCACCGTCTGGGGTTTCGTACGAAATGTGAATGATTCTTGCTAAATACCACAGCAAAATTCTCAAAACGATAAAGAAATGTTCAAACCACCACTGAAAATAAGCATGAAAAAGGGTTTCTTGCTTCAGGGTTCATGCAATCTACATCCTTGCATGGGGAGGGGGTCTCAGATCCCTTTTCAATATCGGTAAGTGGCCTAAGTCCCTCCGAGACCCTCCTGACTTTAAGCACCGATCATATCGCGCTGTTCTTGACTTCAGTGGCTGACCGTAGTGGCTTCAGTGACTTCAGTGGCTCAACATCCACCGTATTACATTTCTTCGTCTATGACAATGTAAACTGGTGTGCCATTTCTATATTAACACATTGACACATTCCGAATGGTGAATTGCATCATTCACGACCACTTGGAGAGAGAGAGGGAGAGAAAAAAACTTTATTGGCGCCAAAAATTGGTCGATTCAGCGGGATCCGGGTGTCTTCATGTTGAAGTTCCGAGTCTTACAGGGGTGGTGCCCTTATTCCAGGGCCCCACCGAGTCTTGCTTCCTCATACGCATGCTGGACCAATCCTTTTTGGACCGCCAGCACGCTGCTGGTGAGCAGGCTCAGCCACTGTTCGGACTTGGGCTCTTTTATTTTATGGAATGAATAATTGTTTTTACACTCCCATGAAATATGGTATAAAATGGGGGTGGCTCCACACCACTTGCATGTGTCCACGTACTGGTTCGGAAACATTTTGTGAAGTATGTGTAAGTTATGAAAGTTTC
Source organism: Amblyomma americanum (assembly GCA_030143305.2). NCBI lineage: Eukaryota > Metazoa > Arthropoda > Arachnida > Ixodida > Ixodidae > Amblyomma > Amblyomma americanum. Next base: position 3,657 of record JARKHS020029560.1, read on the forward strand.
CTGTTTGCAGTCTACGCCAACCGACTGTCCCATATTGCGTTAATAGCTGGTGTGGTGGAGGACCACTTGGAAAAATAGCGTGCAAAAATAAAAGCGATTCATTCATCCCGCCATAAACGCCGTGATGTCTATTTTTTTAATTTTTAACAAACACATTTCCCTGTAGCTGCAAGAGACGGCGCCACAAACTTGAAAAGGAGGGGCTTTAGACAGCGAGTATCAGAGCGCGGAATTCAAAGGTGGAAATTTACACTGCAGAAAAATATGAGGAGGCTTAAGTCGCATCCACACGCTGTGCCACATGTCAGCACAGTGCCTGAAAGGGTTATTTGTTTTTAGAAATAGAAAATGTGCTGAAAAACCGCATGCTCATAGCTGCCACACTTCTGGAAGCTGGGGCTTATACTCACTGTCAATCGATGGCGCCACGGGTACCGCAGAACTTTTTTAGCATTGATATTATGGACTCCACCGGCAGCCAGCCAAGGCGGTAAATGGGCTTCGTTTTTCTGAATAGCTTACGTCAGCAAACGCAGTACATTGTTGAAAACACTGAGAGGCGTTTTCTGGAAGCGTAGCGAATTAACCTACGCAGTTTCATGTTTCTCGAAAAACACCGCGATGTCTATTTTTTTTTTTAGAAACCCATTTCGCTGTATCTGCAAGAGATGGCGATACCAACTTGGACGGGGGTGTGAAAATATTAAGAGCGCGGAATTCAAAGCTGGAAATTTGCTCTGTATACAAATATGTGAGAAGGCTTAAGTCGCGTCGACATATGTTGGCACAGCACCTGAAAGAGCTATTCTTTTAGAAGTAGAAAATATGTTAAAAAACCTTATGCTCATAGCTCTCACAATTCTGGCAGTTCTGGCCGCCGCGGCCGGGATGGAACCCGCGTCTTTCGGGTAAGCAGCCACCGCGGCAGCGCACTACTATTGCTATATATTGCTGGATCGCGACACTCGGCGATGTAAGGCCCATATGCCTTCTAAATCCTGCGAAGCTTCCTTTTTGCGCGTCGGTGTAAGACATCGGTGTATCCACCATCGTACTCCATGTCTTCCGGGCCGGAGAGGGTATAGATATCACAGCGAGCTCAGAGGTGAAGCTCGGGGTCTGCTATCCGTTGCAGAAAGGCAATGCAGAGAGTCACCCAGCTTCGTTAGGACGGTCAGTCCATCACATAAACGTTAGCAGAAGCAATCAAGCAAAAAATAAGAGGAACGTACGAAAAGCGAAGTAGCGGTACTTTATATTTTAAGAACTTTGTGACTAAATATTATTGCACGAATGCTGACTGCCGCGAATACACGAGGGTGACACACAGAGATCTTGAAAACAAAATTCAGCTCACACGGACGAAGCACAGAATAGGAATAGACACTACGAGCACTTTCTCGCAACTAAGCTTTTACTTAAGGGATGGATATACAGTGTGTTGCATTTATCTCTACGGGCTGAAAAAACTCCTGCGCAAACCACTTTTCTATTTCGGCTCAAATACAGACCACAGGGCAGCTTATGACAATCTCCGTTTTTCGACAAATAATTTAACATCGTAACTAGCCTGAACTGATCGGAATCGGTGAAAAACTGGAGTCGTCTGCGCGCAGAATTTTCATCGAGGCCAGCAGGATAGCCGACTTCAGAGGCTGCGCTACCTACCGAAATTCAAGGCAACCAATATCCCTGCTTGTAGGTGGGGTATGACTCGCAGTGCCCCAGATGGCGCAGCCTGTCTAATCGGCTGCTCCAGTGGGTCTGACGAAAATTCTCTGCGCAGGCGACTGCAGTTTTTCGCCCATTCCGGACAATTAAGGTAGGTTTCGATTTTTAAATAACTTTTTAAAAGCACAGGTTATAACACACACGCGCGCGCACACACATTCAAATACACACACACACACACACACACACACACACACACACACACACACACACACACACACACACACACACACACACACACACACACACACACACACACACACACACACACACACACACACACACACACACACACACACACACACACACACACACACACACACACACACACACACACACACACGCACACACACACAACACACACACACACACACACACACACACACACACACACACACACACACACACACACACACACACAGAAATTGCCTTTGTGTCTTTGTGTACACATATTCATCCTTTCAGAATAAAAGATTCGTTGCGAGACGGCGCTTTTCGCGTCTATTCTTCCTGCGTTCTTCGTCCATGTGCGCTGAATTTTTTCAACTTGAACTACATCCGACTAGCCCAACTCACCATTCTTCTACACAGAGACAGGGCTGTCGCCAACTAAGAAGTGCTACATAGTGACTACCAACAATAAACTCAGTTTGCAGTCGACACCAGTCTTTTCTGTGTGTGTTCCCTCTCATGTCTTCGCGCGAGTTCGCATTTGTGCAAGAGTTAACAGCATAGCCAGTTTATAACCGCTGCAGAAATATGAAAAATCGTAATTGTAGTTTCTCGCCGTTTGGATTTATTATGCACAACGGTTTTTATGGTTTTTGAAGACGCTTCGTTCACCCTGTGCAAGCTGAGACCAATTAGATTTTTTAACACGAAGGGATTTGAAAACAGTTCATATCTTTTTAGTGCGTTTGTTTGAAGTTCAGGATAAGAAACACGAAAAACGTCGGCCATGCTCTAGGTTCCGCACGCGCGACGAAACTTGCGCGTCCAACGCCGTCTTGGTATCACTTCATCGAGCCGTGCCAGGGGCAGACTAAGAAAAAAAAAGAAAAACAATTGGCCGCTAGAAACGTGACGATGCGCCGTCTGCAAAGGTGCGGCGCAGTGCGCTATCGCTGCTCGGAGGAAATTTTCAATCGCTGATAAGTGCGTCAGCACAAACCGCCAATGAAGAGACCTGTAGCCGATAGTAACGCGCGTGCGCTGGCGGCTGCTCGCCGATGAAAATGCCGCCGGCAGAGCCCGCCGTTGTTTGTTCGTTGGTGCTAGCCGCGAGAGCTTATTTTCGCCGTAGTGCAAGCGCCGGTGGTTCTGGACATCGCTCTGTGCGTGGTTCCTGTGGGTTCCTGTCGTTTTCACCGGCCACCGGAGACGCAGAGAAGCCATTTCCTTCACTGCCGGCCGACGACTGCCGAGGGATACACCTCCCAGCCAGGCCTACGGCATCGAAGGTGAGTGCGAGGCAAGGCCTCGCGGCGAGGGCGACGTGTTTTCGTGAAACCTCCCCTGGGCTGTTAGACCAAATTTAAGTTTCACTCGCGCTGATTCCGCGAGCATTGGTTAATAGTAAGCAAGCAACACGCAGCATGCAGCGCAGAGGTTTCATGGGCTGTCGCCATCAGGTTTTTTGTTCGTGACGGAAGCGTCGTGAGCCAGGGGTTGCGGCGCGTACACAGCTTTAGGCTTAGCTCACACTTGGCAGGTCAGCTCTAGGTATTGAGCTCACTGTCGTTTTCGTCACGAAACAAAAGCCCGTTCCAAACGCCGTTGCGACCCGGCCACCATGTCGTGTCAAGGAATGCCCGGGCGCGAAAGTGCTCTTGAGCGACATGTGGTCTGTGGCTGTACACGGCGCTCGGAAAGTCTCGCCAGTCTCGTCCAGCAACTCCGAAGAACGGACGCTGCCTACGGTCTGCGGCACATCGTGTTTCCGCTGCAGCCAAGGTCCGTCCGATTTTCTTACTTATTTCAGCCCAGCGGCATAAGGTTCATTCTTCTCCCACGGTGAGTATATGTGCGACTGCGTTACGCTTGCGTGTCTGTCACCTCTTTTTTTTTCTTTGCAGATATGCTCACTCCAGCATTCCCTTACCAACGGCACTGGTGCATTCGGCCCGCAGTGACATCTGGCCCGATGTGACAGCTGCGGGCCGTGCAAGGTTCCCTTTGCGCACCCTCTGCCTCCGGTCGCACACGCTGTACTGTCGGGGTACTTCGACTGCACTGCATCGCAGCGTCGTTTTCTTCGTTTTCGGTAAGCAGGACCGCAACTTAACGAAACGAGAAAACTGGCATGTCTGCAGATGGAAGCGGTACCCCCTAAGGCTGTTCAACACCGGGCTGCGCTGAAGGGGGCCGATGATGTAGTACAGTCGAAGTTGGCGTGAAATAAGCCACATTTGTTTCCGACAGTGCAGCCAGTGTACAATGTGACCATCGGACGACTTTGAAATGCTCACGACATACATGCTTGCAAGAAGAGGGCTTGATCGGTATAGTTGGTGCATGTTGATGGAAACGACTGCGTAGTGCTAATAGACGAGATGGAAGAGAACACAGAGCTTGTGTCTATGTTCTCTTCCGTCCCGTCAGTTCGCGCCGTTCAGTCGTTTCCATCTATATAAGGTTGCCTTTAACGAATGTTCCTTTTTATCTTTGCAGATATGCCGGCTTACGGTCTACCTTGGACAGGGAAAGCACGGAGCCGGTTCAGCAGTGCGAGCTGAAAACTCGTCCCGGTGTGGCATCCTTGTGCCGCGCAAGACAATCTTCCTGCCTCGTACTGCTGCTGCCTCCCGTCACAAACGCTGTACTGTCGGATGCTTCGATTGCACTGCATCGCAGCGTCGTTTTCTGCGTTTTCGGTAAGCAGGACCGCGGCTTATCGAAACGAGAAAACTGGCAGGGCTGCAGATGAAAGCGGTACCCCCTAAGGCTGTTCAACACCAGGCTGCGCTGAATGGGGTCGACGATGTAGTTCAGTCGAAGTAAGCTACCTTTGTTTACGACGGTACAGCCAGTGTACAGTGTGACCCTAGGACGACTTTCAAGTGCTCACGACATACACGATTGCAAGAAGAGGGCTTGATGAGTCTGGTTGGTACATGTTGATGGAAACGACTGCTGAGCGCTAACAGACGGGGTGGAAGAGAACACAGAGCGTGTGTCTATGTTCTCTTCCCTCTCGTCTGTTCGAGCTGTTCAGTCGCTTCCATCTATGGTTGCCTTTTACGAAGTGTCTTTTATCTTTGCAGACATCCAAGGGAGACCCTAAACCAGCTTAAGGACCGCACGGAGCAGACTCGGGAAGTCCGAGCTCGGATCTGTGGCCCCGTTCCGGCATCCATGCACGACACAAGACGTTCCCTTTCTGCCTCGCCTTTCTTTTTATCTCCCTTGACTCCAGGGGGTAGGGTGGTAAGTGCAAATGAATCGAAGCCCGCATGGCATACGCTAGTTTTGCTCCGTATAGTACGGAAAGTGTACAAAGTGGCCGTCGGAAGTCTCTATAGCATGCGCACGACACCCATGCTTTCCACTTGCCTTTGCAGATACGCCGACTTCGGTTCTCGGAGCCGCGTCAGAAAGTACGAGCTCGGATCTCTGGCCCTGTCCTGTATCCATGCGCCACGCAAGATATTCAATTCCTGCCGCACGTATGCCTCCTCCCTCAACATGAGCTTTATATTCTTACCTGTATGTTATGAATCTGCAACAGCTGATGGCCCGTATTACACCTGGTCTGTTCACCCTTCGTTCAGTATAAATTCTTATTTTTGCGCTTGTCTCAGTACTGCTTAGTCGTGTTGCTACCAGTCACTCTTGTTACACTAATTCCACCTAATACAGCTGCAGGCAGCGCGCTTAATTATGGCCACACACTGCCGAGTTTATCTTCACTTCACCACAATCGCACATGTACATGTATTGCACCTACACTGGAGTTATTGTCTGATTTCAAACAGCAAGCATTACTTTTGTGTCCGTAATATTCTTGGTATCCGCAAATACTTCGCTTCCAGCAAACCTCTACGCAAGGTCGTTACGGGCTACAGGCGTTTTACTTTTCACTTTCATAGATTTCGCCTTCCATCGTTGCTTCTGCATGTCTGCTCGAATTCCCAGTTGTTTGGCGTTACTTTACAAACTACACAACAATTTGATCCGGATCGCTCATTCTCTCGTTTATTTCAAACTGTTTTACCCTTGTCTGTGCAATTCAAAACCACACACGTTCTCATCAGTGCACTCATTCCTGATCACCTCTATATGCTAATTAACAAATTGCATACTCTCAAGGGAGCCTCTTGACCAGGCAAGGTGAACGTCAGTCCGGCTCTTTTGTGGTGTGCAAGGTAGCTTTCTTCTTTGAAATACTTTGGTCTCTATTAGTCTACTTCCCTTCATTTTTTCTATGCTTTTGTTTCCTAGCGTATTTCAACTGTATGCTCATATCTGAGCCTTTTTCTGTTCGAATGTATAGAGATGTTCAGTGTGCTTCCTTCTGTTATGAGCTAGAGCACAAGATTGAATGAAATCAGAAATACTAGAATGAAGAAAGGAGACTTGTGGAACATGCTCAGAAGAGAAAGGCGAAGCGAAGATTGTAAAAGAAGAAAAAAACCGACGTGGCGCAACGAATTGGCAAAAGGCAAGAATAACGTTCTAATCGCTGGTGGTGCAACACTGCAACCGGACATCGCCGTGTCCTTCACGAAGCCGACCTGCTGGGTGTGTCAACCGTTGCCACGCTGCTCAGTCCAGGCAGTACAACGAGGGCCGCTAGTCAGCGCCTATGGGACAACGACGCGGTGACCGGCTGCTTCCGGACCATCGTCGCCGCTGCGAGGGTTCCCGTGTGCCAGCTGCGAGTTACTGACGACTAGGTGTATACAGCTGCCGCCTTAATCTGTCCCTGTACTTTCTAACGCGGTCTTTTTCAAAAGAGTGATTGCCAATAAATGCTTTGCACAACAGTTTCGTACGAGCTTCTTGTCGCCACCTGAGGGCTCGCCGGCGCCAGCCGGCTTGAGCGCGTTGCGGGTGATGACTATCATGCTTCTCAGTGCTTCCTGGCGCTGCAGCCAAAATGCAATCCACATCACAATGTCGAGGTATAGGAGATATAGGCTTTTCCATTCAGTTCCTCTTGGGCGTCGTCACATTGCTCGCTGGGCGGTTGTGTGCGCTTGGCGCTAGCACGCTAGAAGCGGCAACGTAACCTATTGGCACCAGCTCAGACAGGAGTTTCGACACCCTCTGCCCGATGCAAAATTTAATGTGTCCAAGAATTTTTTCAGCTCAGCGGCTTTGCTTCGCAGTGTTTTGCCCCCAGAAAAATAATTACAATGTAAAATGTAGGCAGGCAATTGCACGTGCGGACAATTAACTCAATAAGTATAACGCAGCAATCGAAACTCAAACATGATGTGATCATCTGTATTTCCTAATAAAACACTAAACTGCCAAAAATATATGGAGGATTCGCAAACACATTTCGAGCAGTTACATCCGTCAGTTACATGTGAAAAAAAAAAGCAGACGCTAAAGCAGCGATCCAATATCGAGCGTTAGCACACCTAACACAGGTTCACAGTTCGAATCCCTGCCGCGTTCGAGTTTTTAACTGCAGTAATGCTGCACGAAAATCGAAAACACGTGCCACCACCCTGGAGACACTGCGACAAACAGTTGAGCCCCAATGCTCATATCAAGATTCGTAAAGACGTGGAATTAGGGGAACATAGGTCGCCGGTTCTAATTCCTGCCGCAAGCTAGGCTCTAACTTAACTAGTAAGTTTATGCAGCATGAAACGCTGAATCGTGTGACATAATCTTGAACATCAAGCGGCAAGCCGTCGGCCCACAAATTTTACACAAATGTCGAGACTACGTGGCTCCACTTTGACGCCTGTCAGACGGTTATATGTATCGGACCTACAATTGGGATTTGGGGAATATCCAACGCTGCTTCCATGGGAACCACACATATTAAACTTGTTTTTGGAAATGTGGCGGAGTGCTGGAACTTCTTATCTTTAAACTCTACTACTTTCAGCACGTCAGCTTGAGCCAGTTAGCAGGCCTGTGCTCTTTCCTTTTCATTCTTCCTAGCAAGAACAGAAGAAGATTGGGATTCGATGTGGGTGATGTGGCAGTGGCTCTTACACCTGGTTTAATATCTGGTGGATATCCTTGGCCCAAATTTATTCAATTTATTTTTAGAATATGGCGGAGGGCTTGGGTTTGTAGCACTCTGGCACGAGTCGGCCCGGTACTGCGCTGCCTCCGAGATCGGCCCGGGGCCTATTAGCGAGTGGCTTTTCTTTCTATATATGCTCTCCGCACGCGGCAGTGAGCCTCGCTCGGCTTGAGCCAGTGGGCAGGCCCGTGCTCTTTCCTTTTCTTTTTTCCTATCAGCAGTGGCAATCGGGATTCTGCTGCGATCTGGGAGCTCTCGCCAATGTAATGAGGGCTCTTTTGCCACCAGGTGAATCTGTTGCTAAACCGCCGTCATAGTTACAGATGACACGGTTGCGACCCGTTTTCCTTCTCTCCTGCTGTCTGCACGTGGCAAAGATTGCGGCTCAGCTTGAGCCAGTGGGCAGGCCCGTACACTTTCCCTGATTACCTGAATTCACGTAATTACGCCATACGCTGAGACGCGAAACGTCAGAAGTCTACTTAAAATGTGGCTGGGGAGTAATCGATGGTAACGCGTTAACGCATTCGCCGTACGGCTTCTGGCTGCGCTAAAACTGAAACAAATTACATTTTCGTCGTTTCAAACACAGGTATGACATCCTCTTGTTCGTGCCTATCAGCTCTCGATACGCACTAACCATCATACTGGGTAGATAAAATGTGTATTATCAAATTACAGTTCCTTAATGAACATAATTGCTAAAGTTTCGTTCCTCGCGGCTGGCATATTGTCCCTGAGAACATTTTCCTTGTATTTTTTTAATCATCGTATATATAGGACCTTTTAAAAGCTTGAGCTGAAATAGTACAAATCGGGGGCAGCATGTGGGTGTGTCAGATAAGAACCGCAACCGAGGTCCCATAATTCTTTCGTTGCTTTCGATGAAATTTTCATAGATGATGGGTAAATACATTGACACACAGGAATTGAACTTATTTTTGCACGAAGCGCTGTAGTTTTCTTGAAAAAAAAAATGAAATCTGATATCATAAGAGGCGTAAAACGTCCCTTTGCAATTTCGGAAAATCGCCAGTTTGCATGTGCCCGAAAAAAAAAATTCTGTGGGACCTAAATAATTTTTAAGTAATTATACGGAATTTTTTTTTGGCAGCAGTGCAAAAGCATGTTTTAGTTCTCAGAATTTCCCAGCACAAAATCGCATTGTTTTAAGGAATGCATTCAAAGAAGCGGAGTTTTTATGACAATAATGGGACAGGAAGGCGTAAGAACCTGTAGCTGAAATTTTTGCTCAGTATTAATCGGTCTTTCTGACTATCCTCAGAGAGAATTCGTACTTCTAGACGGGCCTAATGTTTTTTACTGAGACGTTGAAATCATCTTATTTCGAAAAAATTCGAAATATCCACCTATCGACCGGCTTCACCGCGCACCGGACGGCGGCTCGCTGCTGCAGCGTATGCGCTCGCACCCGCGCTCACGAATGGGCGCGGCGCTGCTCGAGTATGAGCAATTGACACAAGGCCCACCCCCCCTACGGCTCCTGCGCGCCCTGGCCTGCTGCCTCGGAGGTACAGCGAGAGATCGTCGGCATTGCGGGAAAGCGGAGCATATCCCTCTGTGCTGCGCAGCAGCTGGCCAGAGCCGTCATACACGAGGAGCTCCAGCACCGTCTCCTCGTGTACACCGACGGCTCAGTGCCCCGCGACAGCTGCTCCCTTGCTGCGGCGGCCACCATCCCCGCCCTGCGACTGCACAGCCAGCAACACGCAGCCTTCCTGGGCTCCTCCACCACGGCGGAGTTGATGGGGATCCGGCTCGGGCTGGACCTGCTGCTCACCCTCGGCCCTCCGCCCCCCAGGAGTGCTCTGCTGTGCGACTCCCGCGCCGCCCTCAGCCGCCTGCAATCTAACGGCTGCGGTAGCCCATTAGTGCGGGAAATTCGCGCATCGAGCGCCTCGCGCAGAGAGGTTGTGCCGTGCGCGCACAGTGGGTGCCCGGTCACTGCGGCATCGCAGGCAACGAAGAAGCTGACGACCTCGCGACCGCTGCACACCAACTACCTGCCAGCGATCTGCCCCTTGCGCTGGAGGACGTGCGTGCGGCCATCCATGACCGTCTCCGAAAGCAGCACCCCGACCCACGCATCGCTGGAGGTGAGCGCATCGACAGTGTCACCGGCTGTCGCGCACTTACACTGTCACAACGTGCAATGGTCCTCCGCGCGCGCATAGGCTGCGTGTGGCCCGGGGAACGACGGGTGCGTCACGGAATCGCGACGAGTGATGTGTGTGACGGATGCGGTGCAGTGGAAACACTAGAACACCTGCTCCTTCACTGTGCCGCGTTCGCCGATGCTCGTCGCGATATGCTCGCGGCCTATAGGGCGCAGGGCATACTACCAGACTCCATCAAGACGCTATTGTGGCCGCAGGGCAGTGCGCGCACTCGTGAGCGAACTGTGGTGAGCCTATATGCATTCCTCGAACACACGGGCTTGACGTCTCGTCGGTTCTCCGTCAGGTAGTTACACGCAGTGACCGAACGCTCCGCGAGTTCTACCTTGAACGATTAATAACTGGACGCCCCACTCCAGTTGTAATCAACACAGTGCTGTGCGCGTGTGTGATTTAATTCATCTAGAATGAACTAATCACGCGCACAACGTGGACACATTTCTTATTGTGTAAATAGTTTGTACATATTACTTCTCCCCCTATCCTCTCTTTTTGTCCCCGTCACCTCTTTCATTTCATTTCTCCATTCTGCCTGCTATCCTTTATTTCCGCTGACCCCGCTCAGGTGCTTCAGTATCGATGGCAGATGCCGGGGCTAGCAAAAATCTTTTCCTTCCTTTTTGCTATTATTTTTATTAAAACCACTACCACTACCATCACCTTTCAGATTAAAAAAAAAACTATCGCTGTCGACTTTCCTTCAGTTACAACTTACATGATTGACCTTTAGTATTGGCCATTCTATATGAACAAGAGAATGTTACATTGCATTGTTTTAAGCTACAACATTACATGCGCAATGTCGAACATGTTTCGTTCAGTTACCATTAGTGTACATTGTCCATTGAGAAAAGTTGAGTCCATTGAGAAAAGAAGAAGTGTTGTGGTCTCGTAGGCGGGTATTCAGGCACCTTCCTGTTTGACCTACAAAGGTCTTCCCGCACGTGAACGGCACTTCATGCACAACCTCTTCACCACAAGGGACAAACCTCAAGTCATGCTTTATCTGGCACCCTCTTTTAGTTCTTCGTTTCTTTTCCTCTTCCCTGGCCTTTCTATCTACAAGACCTGCCTACGAGACCACAACACTTCTTTGAAAGGGGCTCCGTCCTCAAATCTGGCTTTACATTACAGGAACTGTCACCGGAATAACCAATCCGATTCTTCTGAAAAATCATGTACACCCATTTTTAATAAAACTAGAATCCTGTACAAACACAAAGATAAACGAACAAGGGAAATCAATGAAGCGTTTCATATTCATAACAACATTGGCTCATGCGTGAGCACCCCCTCTGTAACAGTTCATGACTGTGAACTAATGTATCTGGATTCAAGTGATTGATGTATCACTGTGGCTTTTGGTGTTGTGCACGCGCCCAGTGGTTGTCAAAGGAGTATATTTTGCATGTTTTTTCTAATAAACGTTCAGTTGTTAGTCAGCGCCGGTCATGTTGTCTTCTTCTTTCTCTGTCCCTTGTATCAGCGCTGTTATTCCCAGCAGTATGTACCAACTCGCTCAACTCTCCTTTTTAACGAAGTCTGCGAGAGACAGACCAGTCTCATTTCGTGATATTACCCACCACTGTCGCCTCGACAGGAAACTTTACCCATTCAATCACCAGTCCCTAACCAAAGCCCAGGAAATCACGTGGCGCTGGTTACAATCAGAGTTCGAGCATAGAACACCGCAGGCTGCTAAAAATGCTGGAACTTCTTATTTGCCGTGCAACAAATTTCTGTTTTCATAATAAGATGTATTCGGCTCCTCTCCTGTTTTGGGCGTGCCAGGGAATGTAGACGCGGTGTTTTGCTAAAGGCGGTTTCAGTATGCTCTAAACATAGCTCACCTCTACTCGTGGAGTGGTTTTCTTGGTCGTAGAACCATAATTTTGGCTTCGTGTGTTTATGAGACGTGACAGTTTTTTACACCGGAACATCCAGAAGCTGTGCTAGAAGCCGGTTTACGAGTATTCCGGTCAGCATTAAAAGGATTTTGCTGCAATAGACTTCTCTCGTTTTTTTTCCCTTTTAGGAAATACGCCTAGTCAAACACGTTGGCTTCAATGAAAATAAAAATCCGCAGGGCGAAAATCGGGCCTATATTTAGAGTCAGTCGCTTAAACACAGTCGGGAACCGAATACTGAGTCCTGCAATTTCACAGGCGGCGCTAATTTGAACCGAAACGAATAGCAGGTTCGTCGTCTCCTGTTCGCACCTTCCGCACAAAAAATATTAATGAATGGTTACATTTTAATGGCGCAAGGACTCCTCGCGCGGCGCCTTGGATGAGGGGCTTTTGGGCTCTCCAGGGTCAGGTCAACGATGTAGTTTTCTAATTGCTTCGTCCAACAAATTCTCTCTTCATTTCCCTCTTCATTTTTCCGTGGAGCACTTCCGTTTTCAATAGTTTACTCTACGGTCAGTATTTATTTTGTTAAATCACTTTCCTATCTCCTATCTGCTGCTTCTACACATGTGGCATTGTCTTTTTGCGGATGATGCTTTAATATGACTCGCATGTTGTCACAGCCCTAGCCTCAACGGCAATGCACCGAAAATCTCAATGGCCCTCCCCTACTCACGTAATCGATAAGTGACGCTCTTTCATGCCGCCAACTGATGCAGTGTACAAAGATAGGCTGACAGCTAAGGGACATCTCAATTCGTTTAAGAAGCTTGAGAGGTGGTTTGTTAAATCTAATTACTCATGTAGGAACAATACCGTGGTCTGACTTGCTTTCCACCTTACACGCGCTACAGATGTGCGATGTCAGCAACTGCAAGCAAACACGTTTCTTGAAATGGCGGCGTGAGCAATAGCCAAAAATGCGAACGTTAACTTCTGCAGAAGGTGACTACATTTCTGAAACACAAATTAACTTAGCCGCTTCTTTCGTGGTGACGTTGAAACGTGTGTAGCCCTATGTACTCTGGGATATGGCTAATGCCAAACAATATAATAAGTGCTCTCGGGCTGGTTTTTTTCGTGAGATGCAGAAGAACAACTATACCCCCTTCCCGCAAATCACCCTGACTCTCGAAGGCGATAGAATTGTTTTACGAGGTGAATTTCTTCTCGGAGCGCTTAATAAGACGATGAGACCATGCCACTATACGGAGAAAGTACCTTTGCACCGGACGAGCTACCCTTAGCTTTGGCGAACAAAAGCTTAGGCTAATAATATGGGCTGAATTTAAATTGAGAACCGCGTAGTGACCAATAGAAACGAAAATGAATAAATCTTAAGAGAGGGGAGCAAAGAACAATGAGTTAGGGGGCAAACGCAAATAATGGCATCCCAGTCGAAATGAAGGAGAAACGGCTATGGGCCAAACATGTAATGCAAATGAAATATAACGGACGGTCCATTTCAGCAGCGGAGTAGATAACAACAGAGAGCAATAGTTGCAGGGGCGCAATGAAGCAAGGTTGCGTGATGTGATTTGGAAGTTAACGATGATTAGGGAGCCGCACCTGGCATAGGACAGGACTATTTGGAGTGATATGAGAGAAGACTTTGTGGAGCAGTAGGTATTGCGGGGAAAATATTCATGATGACATTGACTGTAATAAAAAATATTCTGGCAGGCACTCGCATAAAAGATTCAGCATCTTTCTAACATGAAGGAAAGAACAAAGGCATCGAAGAGAAACTAGGACAAAACCGATTATTATGCAAATAAACCCATTGACTGTCACACATACGTCATAAGAAGAAAAACTTATGCTAATTATGATATAACACTACTAATCTTGACACCAACACCGTGGTCGACTTCTTGTTTCTGGATTTCGAAAAAGCATTGGAGAAAGTGCCCCACAAACATCTCTTTCTAAAGCTTTCATTCCTGTCCCTCAGTTACCATCGTTAATTGGATACGAGATTTTTTTAACGAACCGTTATCAATTCCTACATACTTCCGGCCCAGCGCCGACTTACGCTCAAGTGTCTGCATCACAGCCTCCCTTTGTCCGCCCACCCCGACCGGCACCGACATATAACCACATCAACGCAATTGCGGCGGCTCAAGCTGCGCCATCCCATACGCACCTTGGCACCCCTCCCGATGAGCTTTGCTACTACTGTGGAATCAGAGGACTTATCTCCCGCTTCTGTCGTCGACGCCTTCAGCATGCGAGCCGTGGTTACGCAGCCTTTGAGAGTGAGCTACCATCTACATCCTGTTATCGACACCGGCCTTCTTCCTGCCCACCTCGCCGATTCTCTCCGCCGCCGGTACCCCCGTCTGCACCTTGTGGGGCCCATGTTTCCCGACGCCGGTCCCCATCTCCATCCCCACTCCGACCCGCAACAGCTCTCCCTGTCCGTCACTCGGAAAACTAGGCGATGCAGTTTCCGGAGGTGAAACTGCACTTTGCGAACTCACTGAAAGCCCTGTTGGTCGCCCGTTCAAGATGATTTATGTTTTAGCTGAAGGTTTACCAGTCGAAGCTTTGATTGACAGAGGCTGCAGTTTCTGTTATTCACGCTGATTTGTGCTACCGTTTGCGGAAAGTGACACCATATGATGAGCTTGAACTTCGCGTAGCAATAGATGCCACACTGCGACGTTTCGCAAAGTGCAATGGGCGCGTTGCTATCTGCGGTATCCACCACTATGTGCCGTTTGCTGTGCTCTAACCTCTCGCGCATCTGATGATTTTTGGGTGGGATTTCTTGTCAACAGCTTCAGCGTTAATTTCTAGTGGCGACCGCGCCATCCATTTGAGAGACAGTGATTTTTAATTTGAGTTTTCTGTCCGACATCAACACCTCACTGCTGCAGCTGATACTGTTTTGCCTCCTCAGTGCGAAAAACTATGAAACTTTATTTCTTACCATTTGTTGGCGGTTAAATACATTTAATTTCCACTCTCCATACATGACATCCTCTAGGTAAATTGGAAGTACGCGTATTTCCCACGCATGCCTTTTACTAGCGCCATTGTGCATTATTTGTGGGTTCATACTGCATGAGCCTAAATTAGCAAATCCAAATGACGCAGATGAATTTGTCATAACATTTCTGTTGGCATGTTCAAAACTTGTGAGCGAACCAAGATCAATGAAATAAAAGAACCACCTTCTTGTCTGAATGCTATAATTGTGAACAAAAAAATTCTTTAAATACTTGCAAGTTATCAATCTGAGCTTTTCGAAGAGAAATTTGACAACTTAGGCTCCGATTCCAAACGTTTCTTTAACAAACACCTTTGGATCCCTTAAAAACAGGTGGTATGGGACCATCGTTTTCAACACTTGTCTGAAGGCTTATTCCTGTCTCCAGGAATAAAATTTAGTTTACACTTTAAAAAACATTATATCCAGCAAAAAAAAGTTGGCTTACATATTTTTATGTTAATTCAGCATTTGATCGTTTTCCGTGTGTTTATTGCAGGCCCGTAAACAAACAGATAAACCAATCGCTTCCTTGAGAAAACGACGATTAGTGTGTAGTAGCATTCAAAAAATGGCGCAATTGCCTCAACAACTAAAGCCGATAACACTGGGTATTTCACGTACTTATACGTAGAATGCATATGAAATTAAAAAGTAAAATCTTTAGATCATTTCGTGGCGTACCAGCGCGCTCATTTAGTCGCTTTGCTGTCAGTTAGATTTGGCAATGCATGATCTTAGAGTAAACTTGAGCTTGCGATTAGAATAGCCGAGATGAGCTGATCGCATGTATATTGTGGAAAATACCAATTATATTCCAACGTGTTTTGCATTTTACGGTATGTGTGCCTTTTGTGATTCGCTTGGCCTTTTGCGAACATTTACAATGCTTTCCGCGAATGTTAACATAAAAAAGCTTATAATGCTGCCATTATCAGAAAAACTGGATGGAACCAACGCGTTTGTGGAACCTACGGCGAAACCTTCGTGTAATTTGCAGTTCTTTCATTCATGCATACTTCACAACTGTCCTGCGTAACGGCTCGCCGAGTTTTCCCGGCTCAGACGACAGAGGGAAGAGCCGGACGCCAGGACTTAGTGGTACGACCCAGCGATCCGAGCAACCCAAATATTAGCAATGTGGAGAAGTTGGCTATCACACATTTCTCGCAAAATATTTTGTGATGGGCCTTGATCAGCCCCGGAGTGGAAGGAAAACTGCAACAAGTATCGATATCTTTGTATGTTCAGCAGTAAATGTACTACTCATAAGCGTGTGTTCAATAGTGTCTATAGAAAGAGGCTTTTTGTAAAGAAACTGCCTGGAAATAAGCCCCCTGAGCGTCTGATATTCGATATCTGCTAAAAAAAATCACTGCCATTGAAGGCAAGCTTGCAGCTAATGATACTCCATTCAAACGGACGTTACAATCGAAGAGGCTCCATACATAAAATGAAAATCTTCAAGATCATTTGTTTCAGAGCCCCACAAATAACTTACTATGCACAAAGACCGTAATGTTGGATGAATATACACTTTTTTAGGAACGGCCTTCGTGCAAAGAATCGAGCGTGTACTCAAGAGATCGACTACGTCTAGGTCGTAAAAAGACTTTTAGCACAAAGATATGCTTACGGCGCCTTTTAATGTAGCATTGTGCGTTTCCAATATAATGGTCATGTACTCCTTGTGATTCTGGTTCCTTCCGACACTCAGCATAGCCGCCACGAAGAGAGCCTTCAGCTTGCAGCCAATGATACTCCCTTCATTAAAATCGAAGAGGCCTCATACATAAAATAGAAATATTCTGGAAGATTACATGCTTCTGAGCTCCACAAAAAAACTAACAATGCACGAAGATCCCAGGGTTGGATGAATAATATATTTTTTAGGAATAGGCTCCATACGCAGAGGCGAGCTTACACTCAAGACGTCGACTGAAACTAGGTCATAAGTGGGCTGTTAGCGCGTAGCCATGCTGGCGAGGCCTCTTAATATATCATTGTGCGTATCCAAGGCGATGGCCATCTACCCCTCACTATTCTCCTTCCAACACACAACACAGCCGCCAAATCAGACTGAGAAAGAGAGTTTTCAGTAATATGCCCGTGGAAGGACAGTACAGCTTTCTACTATGCTTGCCTCATTTTAAATTATTGCAGGAGATAAATAACTGAAATTATTCTTGCATCGACCGCCAGAACACAGCGGACAATATAGTCTCATTTCAGTGAATGCATTGCCAAGAGAAAGCAGCTAATAGCGCAAAAGTCAGCAACGGGCTGAGGTGTGCAAAACAAACCTTGAAGTATGTAGCAAAGAAACTCAATCCAGAACGTTCTGGCAACACTGAGTTTTCTGTGATTTCACCTACATGAATTAACGCTGCAGAAAAAACAGGAATGCAGTTCATTTTAACGAAAAATAGAAAAATTCGCTCGTCTTTTCAACAATGCATTTTTTGTGTCGGCAGCTTCTTAGCAGGTCGGAATGTTGTCGTGTTATCAAACCTACACAGTTCCTAATTGCAAACTACAATATTACCGCCAAACAAATTTGAGACGGCATTTATACTTTTTGAGGGGCCTAAACATCCATGGTTATTTTACTGTATATGGTGCTAGCAGTTTTCTACACCGCGTTTACGCAGGTTGTGGTAAGATATGAGCTTAGCATCTTCAGATCGAACTCGTTCCGAGCACCTCGTATGCGTTGTTATTTTGTTTCCGGTGATGCAGACCTCAAGAGAACTGAATAATAACATGAATCGTAGGCGTGGGTTTGGTTGCAAGTTCTGAAAAGACGAGATGTGCCTTATGGCAATAAGACGTCGTCATGCTACGATAGAACTGTCTTCTTTTGTGAGACTCTCTAGTTTCTTTTCGAATTTCTTTCTGGTACAGAACTAAAGCGCTAGCTGTGAAGCTCTCCTCTAAAGGTGTTGCATTCGCAAATAAGCGTCTTCACAGGACCGTCCTTACCTGGAACTTCGGTAAAATGCTTTTATGCTGCTTACTGTAATAGAAGGAGGGGGAAAAATGCAGGGGAGACTTCATTTCCTCTTTCAATATGAAGAGAGAGCTTTAGTGATTTAATGCCTATATATTCGGAATTGTTCATTGTCTATTTAAGATTGACAGATTCCTGGGTGTCCTCACATATGACTTCTGGAGCAGCGGTGCAGCGGTTAAGCGATGCTCCACTGCCCTGCGATGGCAGGTGTTCCCAGCGGTGGGCCTTGCACGACCCACGTTGCTCTACCTGAGCATCCTCTAACGACCAATCATTAATTTAATTGCCACCTGCCACGGTGCGCAGTTTTATCCCTCTCCGGTTGGCAGGTTATGATGACGCCACTAGGTTACGGGACCAAGGTGGCCAAAGTGCGTCCTAGGTTGCCTCTCACAGGATTCTTCGTGGATTTTTCACTCATGGTCAACAACGCCGATGCCGTCGGCGCCAATGCCGGCGATAATGACGCAGCATTTTTGGCGACACGAGCTCCTTAGCGCTATCACATCAAAACAGTTCGACGTCCATATTTCCTGTGCTATGAAAAACAGCTCCTGCTCCGAAAGGGCCCGCTAGTGTCTCCATTTCGAAACGAGTGAAACACACGAGACAAAGAGGCAAGAGTCCGTTCATATTACAGACTTATTTGCATAGTTGCCTATATTGCCCGTGTTTATTGTGTGCCCCAATCTCCCTACGGTTGAAACTGTGAGCCAACTCAGGCTTGCCACACAATCCGCAAGCAGTAGCTTATATTCCATTAATTGGGTAGAAACGACTCCACATTACCTTTTTCGGATCCCTCACAATTATGTGGTATGTGACATTACCTTATATTAACAGAACTTAAGTTGTGATCTGTTTGTCTGGTTAAGGATCGCAATATCTTCGGGGAAAAAGGCACAGCCATCTATTTTACAGATTGCGAGCGCTGGCTGCTGCAGGTGAAGTTGAGCTCTCCCAGTTTTTGTCTGTGCATACAGCTTTTCTGCATGTCTGGAATGAAATACGAAGCCATGAGAGACCAAAATACACAAGGTCGAATAAAGCAAAGCGTACATCAACGAGGGTAAATAGGTCTTTATAGCATTTGCTACCGGTGTCATAACATAAAAAGTTGTGCCTGAAAAGACAAAAGCTTATATTCTAGTCGGCGTTGTCGAGCATGGGCATTTAGTTTTCAGTGCTGACGATCGATCAACATTACCACATCGACCTCAGCCAGTAACAGCCTGGCCAAAAATACAGAGTAGTGTTCACGTGGATGAGCTCATAATCTGTAAACAAGAGATCTAAAAGCATATACTCAATTACGCCTATTCTTCAAATTCCTTAAACCTTTGCTCCCAATTATTTGTTTATTGTAGGAAAATATGCTTGCATCCGTACCATATATAAGCACCACCTATTAAATCCGTCATTTTGAGCGTTTAGATGCATTTGGTCTGGCATCCAAATAAGCGACCTACCATTACTGATTGTCATTTGCCACTACTGGCGTGAATTGAACAATGCAGACCATGCCAGTGGTATTCAAACTGTAGTAAACGAAAGGGATTCGTGAAAGCATTCGACGCCTACTGCAACGGTACGCAACATATATTGCAGGCAATTCTCATACAGCGTAGCGCCAGCGCTTCCGCTTGCCGCGCAACGCGCGCCGCTAGAGCTAGAGCCGGGTGGTAGGCACGCGTCGCCTCAGGGCAGTCTCGGCCATGCACACCAGCCGCGCTCAGTACGCGTGGAGCGGTAGCGTTAGTCACAGACGCTGTTCTAAAATGCTCTCATGTTAGGATACTCTGGACGCGTTCGCCATACAATAAGGAGCCTATGTAACAAGAAAGTGAGTCACTTTTCATTGAACGTATGAAAAATGCTTGGAGGGAGACCGAACCATCGCGTTCATTTGATAGCATTTCGTTGTTACTAATACTACAGTGCAACTGCTTGGCTTGGGAAAAGAACAAAACGCAGTGTATTTTTTGGCTGAAAGGCCCCTAACGTAATAACTCTTTCACAGACATTCATAGCGCAGCTGTCAATGGCTGTATCGTTCGTTGATCAGCGAGAACGGTGGTGGTGTAACCAAATGTCATGACCATGCAGAGTGAAGGACGAACCTGCTCATGTCCAGCTCCTAATATTGCGCTAGATTGTGCAGAAGAGAAAGGCGGAAACATGATGTTCAGATCTGCCTGGCCTCCTCTGCACGCGTGCCTTTCTCATATCTGCAGCTGCAAATGAACAGAAGCTGCGAGTGCTTTCAGTAGCACACAACCTCTTAAACGTGGATTGTGAGCGCAAAACTAGACACTGATAGTGCGATCGCTCTACTCAGTACTGCCTACATAGGGTGCACGCTACTTCCGCAAAACATGCCACTAAAAATTCTCAGTCTATCACCTGTCGAGATTATATGCAAAGGCTAAATGTAGCGCAGGAAAAGCATAGCGTATTGCGGGACTGTCCACTCTGTGCGAATCTGCTGGCCTCTATGAATGAGGCGGAGCCAGTGACGTCCGGTAACGTGGCAAACCTCCCCGGACGGAATTGGCGATTTCTTCTTCCATGTGGGTGGGCCTTAAGAAACAAATGAAAAATGAACATGATTTTTAAGTAACAGCGCTAGTGGCTACTAGTCATAAACGCCGCCCCTAGGGCTGCAGCGGTGGTCGTTTGATGTAAGCCAGCGTGAAGCGAATGTCTGCACCGCATATCGTTGCAATCCCGCCCTGCGGTATAAGCCTGGCCAGTTTTCTTTGCTCTCGGTAAATGGAACGGAATAGGTTGGCGCGTTATCTTGAAGTTTCGTATCATGTTGTCGGTAAGGTTAGGGCTCATAATATTTTGGTACTGCTTCGTGTTCTCCTTTAGCTTCGTGTCACGTTTCACCAGATTTTAAATTTATGCACTTTAATTCCGCTGGGCATTAAAACCATTTCATGATTAATAAACCGTTTGCGCCGCCATAACTCCTCAATGGAAGCGCATTGAGAATTGGAGCAGCGGCGGCGCTACTAAGACCTGTCCTCGAACAGGCGAGGTTGAAGCATTCAGCCAGATTTGCGAAGCAATAATACTGGTTAAAAAATCAGGTCAAACTAATAAATTTGATACGTAATACAACAGCCTTGCTATAATTACGGGTTTCCATATGCCTTATATGTTGGCGTCCGCAACTAAAGTACTATAGTATGCCATTTATGCGTGAAATTCTAGCGCGGAAAAGCGAGTGCTTTAACAGAAGGGAGCATTTTACGGTGCCCGTACGGAGTAGGAACAACGAGTAGGTGGATGGACGCAAACCGGACATGTAGTATGCAAGATGTATGCTGCTCAAAATGACAACGAAAGAAAAACGAGCTCTTGGGCGAGTTGGTTACTTGTCTTAAGTATAGTATCAGCGCAAAAAAACAACACAAAAGAAGAGGAACTAGACACCGAGAGACACGCACAGACACGCTGTGGTTGTTGTTGTTGACCTCACACAATGGGTTGTCTCTCGGTGTCTAGTTTTTCTTTTTTTTTGTGTTTTTTTTTTGCGCTGCTACTATGCCTAAGACAACGACAGAGTTAAAAACGGCAGTACGAACGTTTAAGCGCTTGGTTGCGCTTAACTGTTCATGTTGTCTTCGTTAACATTGTCTTTGTCAATCTAAGCAGCGCTCGTCTTGCATATGATTACGTTCTAATTAGCCCGATCTCAAGCATCTCGGACAGACTGAATCTGCGGAAAATGAGAGGTTAAAAAATCGTTAAATTCACTGCTGAATTGAAAATGAATGCGCGCATATTTGTGCTTACCTTGTTGTCGGAGCATGTCATTCCGTCTAACAAAGGTAGAGATATACAGGAGTTTTTTTTCAGGCTGCAGCATTTTACTTGACAGTTTCTGTACTCTGTCCGCTTTTCAGGAATATTGAGTAACTGAAAACATGAACCAGTAAACACATTGAAGCCTTGGCAAAAAACATCAAAAAATGTCGGTTGTACTAATAGGTGAGTCTACATGCAGCAGTGCCTCAGTGGCAGACACTTGCCTGTTGATCCTAAGGTAGCGACACCGAGTGCATATCTCGGACTTTGTTTAGATGGAAGCGAAATTGAAAAACACCTGTATGTGTGTGCTACATCAGCAGATGTTAAAGCACACCAGATGTTCAAAAACAGTTTCTATAAAACCCTACATTACTACGTCCCCCTCTGGCTGAAGGCAGGTGGGGGACCTTAAAACTCACGTTCCATACACACTGAGTAGTCCTTTCTGTACTCAACGGGAACGCACTTACTTATTGGTCGATTTGTTAGAAATGCATCACGGGCTAGAAGACTTGTTGAACTGGAAAGCAAGTAATTGCACCATGTTGTGCACTTTAAATGGGATTCAAGACAAGTGTTACGTTTAGAGCTAGGAGCAGAAGCTGGATAACATGCTATAGAATGGCTAAGAAGATGCTAAAATTGCAGGTTAGGTAACTATGGTTTAGAATGTTAGTTCTGGAAATGAAGGATCTAAAGCATTTAAATCCGGAGGTGAGTTGTGTTCATTTGTTTCTTTTGCACGAAGTGAATACTTTTAAATTACGAATAATTACTCGTTATAATAACCCCACTCACAGTGGGAAATTCGCTGAGATGCATTTTTCTTCGCTCTAAACGCCGCCGCTAGGAGTATATTAACGGGACATTTGTTATGCTCTTCGGATGTCCAAAAACGTGCACGGTATATTTGTTGTTGGCATGTACCGCAGTGCACCGCCCGAGAAAAATGCGCTACACTGTTTCCTATTCCTCAGTGCTTCGTGGAAATGGAGGACAAAGTTGGTCATTTCATTTTTTAATACACTCATGGCCAGTTGGGACTACTGAGGGGAGTGATTCAAATGTTAACAAAATAAAGAAATGCAACAAACTCAACAAAATAGAAAAAAGATAGTTGTTAGGCTCCTATTTAAACAATTTAAGCTAAGGTAGCTTTAAAAAAAAGTTGACGGAATTCAATGACGCTGATGAGCGCGAGCAGGCGGTTCCCATTCTCTGACGTGCGTAGAAGAAAACTGTGGCAACAGCATACAGTGTGGTAAGAACTAATTGCAACTTTGTTAGATTGGTGAACACGCGCAGAAGGATAGGATGGATGAGAGATTAGCTCACTGAGCAGGTGGGTGTTTGTTATGGAAGTATATTCGTTAAAATAGGGAGTGGTACGGGCAACAGCTGTGCGAGGGAAGTGATTGTTGACATAGGGTTGGTTTCTTTGCAGAGATACTTCCAAGCCCGTATGTATTTCTGAATAATGAAAAGAATAGAATTATTGTGAAGAAGTTCGAGTGATTTAGTTTGTTGGCAGAGCTTCGGTCCCAATCTGAAGAGTAGTTTAGCGCGGGAAGGAAGGAAGGAAGGAAGGAAGGAAGGAAGGAAGGAAGGAAGGAAGGAAGGAAGGAAGGAAGGAAGG
The DNA here is from genome assembly GCA_030143305.2 of Amblyomma americanum. Classification (NCBI taxonomy): domain Eukaryota; kingdom Metazoa; phylum Arthropoda; class Arachnida; order Ixodida; family Ixodidae; genus Amblyomma; species Amblyomma americanum. Next base: position 27,170 of record JARKHS020029560.1, read on the forward strand.
AAGCAAGGAAGGAAGGAAGGAAGGAAGGAAGGAAGGAAGGAAGGAAGGAAGGAAGGAAGGAAGGAAGGAAAACGTTTACTGAGCTCTAGAGAGTAGGTTAGGAATTTGACGGAGTCAGATGGTGTCTTCCGTCTTCTTAGCAATGGTCGTCTGCCCCTAGTCCAGGGCTCCGCTGGATGCCGTTGCCAGCTGTGCTCGCCGGATCAGCCCAAGTTGGACGTCCTGACGGTCGCTGGAGAGCATTCCTTCCCATTGCTCCGCACTCGGGTTTGGTATTTTTGGGGCCACCTCTATTTGCTGGCGCGGGCCAATTTTTTGTGAAGAAGTAACTTTAGTGATACGGCGGCAGAAGAAAAATATCGCCGTAGGTATCCGAGCCGTCTATTAGTTTTGAAAATTATATATGATTAATACGAAGAGACCATGTTAGCGTAAGGTAGCGTAAAATGTTGGTGAGTGAACGATAGTGTTATTAAGATGGTAGGCAGGTGGACATGCACAGTTCCGAATGAGGGCAATACATTTCATTTATCGCTATAAAGTGACATAAACCCGTGACCGCATGAATAAAATAATAGCGTTAAGATAGAGAGAAAAATAAAGGGCAAGACAGAGAGGCTTACTAGGCGAGACCCAGTATTCTGCCCTACACGTAGGAAGTGAAACAAAGGGAGAAATATAAAGGGGAGAGAGAACAGAGAGCTCACTATTTTACGTGTCCGTAGACCATTACTAGCAGGGTACACCGGGCACACACTGAAAGTTTACAACCTTGAACTCAGTCCCGAGTCCTTCAGGAACTTGAGAAGCGCTTTCACAGCTGTCGTCTACGATGAAGCTTTGCTCTCGCAGCGCAACGCAGTCATCGGAAAGGCGATACATGTAAGAAGCAACGTGACGGAGTATGTCGCTAATATAGAGTAACAAAATGAGGAGACCCAACACAACCTTTGGGGCACTCCAGAGTTGACTGAGCTAGAAGATAAAGTATGATTGTTGCAAATAAACAAGCTTACAACGGTGACAAAGGAAGCGTTCTAGCCATATAATAATTTCGATTTTGTGACTCGTCCCGAACTCCCACCTAGCGATGAATCGCGAAGCACGGTTGGCAAAAAGTTTCAACACTAGTTGCATTCATCCCTAACCGCCAGTTATCAGCACCCATAAGAGGTTGAATCATTATTGTTGCAATCATTTATCTTACTACGGACAGCTATGAACATTACACGTGGCTGCAATAAAGCGATTTAGGCATTGCTAACTCCTAGTATTTAAACACCTATTGAAGCACACAAAGGATTTATATTACATACGTCGTAAGGTTGCCATTCTTCTCCTAGTGTAAATCTGCACAGTTGATGAGCCGTCATATTTTTTCCGGGATAGTCAGTAGTTTTCTCATATGCTTCACTCGTAACGTTAATGCAGCTCATCGGGAGCTTCCTGCAAAAGAAAAAAAAACGACCTCACAAGACATATAAGAGTCATTAACGCGAATGTTCAGTATCAGCTGGCGTAGTCTGAAGGATTGCGTAGCGGACAGCTTGCTTTCAATAGATCTTAAATGGATCAAACTAACATGCTCTACGAGCACATGACACTTCCTTCTATAGAGACGCTATCATTTTGTAACGCGCACAGAAACTAGTTCTCAATGGCTTCCACCGCCACGGAAGTTATCCACACTCTCCACGGAATAAGGCATTGAAGGCGTGGCAACAAATATCACACCGGGTCTCGTCACTCGTGCATCTGGGAGAGAGGGAGCCGGCACTAGAGGCTGATCTTTATCTTTGCACGCCGCTAAGGTCGCGGTGCAGAGAAACCGGTCAGCCCAGAACGTTGACAAGGAGTTAGGAGAGGCAAATTGTGCAAAAAATTAGAGCTATATCGGAAGTTGGATGAATGTCCAAGGATATATGTAGTTGGTGTCATAAACTACAAACATCAGCCCATGCAAGACACCTGCACGCGGAAGTTCGTAACCAGTTTACGGAGAGCAAACACCCCCCCCCCACCCCCCCCCCCCAAAAAAAAAACATACCGGTGTTTTTTGGTTCCCGTTGACATTTAGTGTTTTCTGCTTCACGTAGAATGTACTGTTCATGCGCCCAAATCTCTCGTGGCCAGCGGGAAACTGGCTCTTACCAAATGAACCACCAGAGAATATTGACTACGTGCCTAGTGAATGTGATCTATCCAATCTCATTGTCCGGCGGCAAAAGCTATATTGGGCAGTCTGGAGGGTGCCTAAATGAACGGCTAAGGCTGCGCTGAACAACTTTTGACATGGGCAAGAAAAGAAAATTTGCCTTTCATATCAAGGACTACCACCACTGTTCCTCTCGGTTTTGCCTCGCTAGTAGTATCGCTCTGGGGAAATCAACACATGTCCGTGAGCATCTGGAAGCCGTTTTTTTTCAGGAAGAATTGGGAGACATGCATTAAGCGATACTTCAGATGTTACCACCGAAAATGAGTGACAGTTTGTATTTTCATAAGTTGTTTCCATCACCTTGGTCGGAGTCTGGGCTTGCGCAGGAAGCAGATATAAATGGTTTCTTCACCAGAATGAAACAGTTGTGAGTCCGGTGTTGTTTGTGCATTTGCCTCCTATATCTTGTCCTGCTTCCGTTTTCTGTGGTTCCACCTTGTGTGCGTTATGCAACAATTAGCTCAGCAATTTACGCTCTGGAAATCATCACTTCTGTGATATTATGTCATTTCAGTCCCCTTCAGCAAAGACGGGAGCCCCAGCACCGAGTCACCAACACCGTGTCTGACTGCAGCACTAGCATTTCCTGCTTGCATGCTACGGCTCGGCACGATCATATAAAGATCGAAGCACGCCTTCGGCCCGTTTAAAATTTTTTTCATATAATGCACCTGCGTCAAGCTCGCAAGGATGCCCTTTCAAACTCGCCCGAACATCGCTCTAGAGCAGGAAGAAGTGTGAGAGTGGATTGTTAGAAAAGAGGAAGTTGTTTAGCAGCCGCTCTTGCGAAGCGATGACATGAAAAACTGCGTATATACACGTTCATAAAACAGAAAATTGCAATACCTGTAATGCTGCTGAATTTGGCGTATACTGCAGTTGGAAAGCGAATACTTTCTTAGGTCAAGAAGCTTTCCACGCCCCATCAAGTAGCCTTCACTCGCGGGACAGGTGGTAGCCCCTGAGTTCTTGGAGGGGCTTTTAACAGGACGAGGATCATCATGAGAAGCACCTAAGCTGAAATCGCACATGACATGGTATCCTAATTAGCGATTACTAAACACTCTTTAGGGTACTTCATCAAATTTCAGATGAGAATGTAGAACGTGCCATTAACGGTGCAGGGATACCTCTAAAATATAGTAGTTTGGAAGAAAATAGGGTATTCTGATTCGGATCTTTAAAGGCGCAATAAAAAAAATTTGCTCCCAAAAATCAGGGTTCGCTTTTTCTCTACTTGTTATGATGATAATGACGACGATGAATTTTTATGAAGCAAGGGCGTCTAGGCCAAAGAGCGACATGACACAAGGTATTTTCGACTTCTAAAGGTTGGGTCAGAGATCCATTCCTTAAGCATTTCACCGTAAATAAGCCGAGCACCAGAACAGTGGAAAGCTTGTACCCATTGTATCAACGGTGGGTACCCGGCGACACTGGGGATCGAACCACCACCTCCCGCATGCGAGGTGGATGCTCTACCAGTATTCCTCCGCTGCGTCGTTGTGGTGGCCTAGTTCCAGAAAATAATCCAGAAAATTTTTCGAATTATTCTCTGCCATAAAATACGTGGCCAGTATTGTCGAATGGTTTGAACAAGTTGCAAAGTGTTAGGTAGGTTACTTCTGTTTTGATGCTGAAATATATACCTAATTGCGCCTTTTTGTCGTAGTTCACTACTCTGAAATATTCAGAAGTTTTATTTACTTGATACACTGACGTTAACGTTACCCTTTCTTGAAAACTTCCTTCTCGTGCGTGCTGCTCTAAAACATGAATGTCCTGATTTGACTGTAACGCATGCCATAGATTCATTTTTGTGTAAGATCTTTGTGGCTAAATTTACTCAATATATGCGAGCAGTATACCGGCTGCCTGAGATCAGTGAAACAGTGTTAGGCAGTTCTGCCTGACTCGTAGCATTTGGAAGATGTGGCATGCATTTGACAGTAGAATCGCCGTCGCAACAGCCATCGAAAGAAATTAAGTGCCTAAGATGCTCTTTTTCAACCTGGTAGGTAGTGAGAAGGATAAATATCTTATTATTTTGCTGATCATCAGGAGCGATCAAATGTCCTAAATAAGTACATGAAGTTTTACTCGAGTGGTAGAAAAAGCTAGAAGACGAAGATTTCAATAAATGGTGATGCAATTATATGCCCTTGCTAACGCTCGCAACAGCGCAACATGGCAACATGATTGCAGAACTATATACTTCACCTAGAATTTTAAATTACTTCAGAAAGCAGACTGAGGTTCTCGAAAATTAGAAAAAGATATTTAAAGCCGCCTCTAGAGCTCAAGTTTCTTTATGCTTTAAAATATTAAAGAAAATTTCAGACACACTTAAGTCCTTAATTTTGAGAAGGCTGTAAGCCGGCATATTTGACTGCAAAATTCTGGGACTCTTTTTGACTACCTTTAAACCTCAGATAACAATTAGATACGCACGAGATTTTTGAATAAAATATATTATCCTAGGAGGAAATCATGGGTAAAGAGATCAATAGTAAAAAGGAAGGAAACTCGCCGTAAAAAAACGTGGTTTCGGCCTGCTATAACCTGAAACCAATGCCGCCTCTTTTTGACAACATTACACTTTATAGCTTGTATGTCTATTTCCCCAACTGTCGTTTACTCCGAAATTACTAATTGTTCTACGCACAAAAACAAAACATTGGCATTTTCACGGTTCTCGTGCATTGACGTGGATGTCAGGTACATGTTAGCTTTTTTGTTTATTCATTGCTTTTCAAATCAGAAAGTTAAGGTCCATAAGCAGGACCAGAGACCCTGTTTAAAATTAGGGTTGGTGTGATACGCAAATATGGATAAATTTATGATTAGGCACCACCTTGAGCGTGATTTTCTGAAGACATGAGCGTTAAACTCCAGTGTAGGCAATTTCACGAAGTCGTGTTTTGTAGCAGGCTGATTAGTTCTGCGGCTATCATATATTCAGGCTCAAAAGAAGCTCGCCCCTTGGATCCCTTCTGTGGCTGCAGTCTGATGCATTCCAGCAGAAAGCACGTACGCGACCAACTCTTCATAAAGACCTCTTCACTGAGATGATTTTCGAGCCCAACATTGCACCGTCGTTCGCAGTTTCAGATTGCAGGTGCTAATATTTAATGTGATAAGCTTTGTACGGTGGAGCATTGATTGGTGCCAAACATCTGCAATGTTAAGCAATACATAAATTAGGTGTTTTTTTTTTAACTTACATATGCGCCAGCTCATGGGCTAATGTTTGGCTGCATTGTAGGAATGAGGAGTGTCCTGTACAATTCCAACTCTTCCGCTTTTGCAAACAGAACCCGTTGCTGCAGCTCCTGAAAAAGTTTCTTCAATTATTACCCATAGACTCTGACGTTACGCCTCCTGCCTGAACTGTTGAAGACAATTATTTGGTGGTTTGGACATTGACCAATGTAATCTTCGTTTTCAAAGCATATGTAGAGAATAGATCAGTTTAAAAACAAACTGTTAGACTCCTACTCTACTCGCGCTAAAGCGCAGTCAAGCATAATGCAATTAAAAACGGTCTTCATTCACTGCTCATCGCGTGACTTAGAGATTATCGGCACCCTCTAGCAATGCTAAGCGGCGCATACCTCCACATATAAAAAATGGAACATATACTAATAATACAATTTGTTTAGAGAATATTTATTATAGTTCATGTCATGAATTTGGCACGAACAAAATTTTCGAAGCATAAATTTGTGACTTCGAAACGAAAATCTAATCCTGACGGTTTCAGCTTTGTACCGCTTTTTGAACCCACATATTGTAGTTCTATATCCAGGGACGGATCCAATTTTTATTTTCAGAGATGTGGATAGTATTCGGATAACAGTCGTAACAGTTAACCTGAAATATAGCTTTTGCATACCACCAATAAACATCATAAATGGTGGATCTCAAAGCAATTACGTTGCTCTGTTCCCCTTTACTGATAGCATACCGTTGCTCATACCTGTTTTGTGGCGCGGACACAAATATTTCCGGAGTACTAATGAGCACGACTCACATAGATGTTGGCCCTAGTCTGGTAGCAATAGAGGTCCCAAAAACCTCAGTTGCCTTGGCCATACTTATCTAATGGGCGTCAGAGTCCCGCAGTAATTACCGCTCTCAGTCTGCGTGAACAAAGGGACACGCTTGTAAATTTTACACTTCCCATACTATGGACGCCATACTAGGTGCTTGTTCAAATTCTTGGCCTGAAATCTGGTCAATATGTGGAGCAGATTCCTTAAAAACGTAACTTACCTTTTACTTTCTTGCCTTTGTTGCCTTTTTTAAGTGTGATTGCATCCCTGAAATTTCAAAGGTGTATTGGCTTCGGCAGGTCCAATTTTTTCTTCATGGAATTTTATTTATTAATTGAAAACATTATTCCCGTTTATTTTTCTCGGCGCTCATATGTGTTGGTACTGTTGGTGCTGGCGTGAATTTAATTTGCTATTCACGGCAGAGAAAATGATTCTCCTATGATGATTTGCTTTAAAATCTCAAGTTTTGTAACGTTTATGAACTGGAAAAGCCACTGTTTGCTCGCTTAACTCCGTCAAAAACATTTCAGTGCATGACAGGCTGTTACAACCTGCGTACAAAAGGTCAAATGAACAAAACTAATTATATAGATGTATCTCGACTGTCTGCAATAGGTTCCGTCGCTATGTTAATTGAATAAAACTGTTCTCCACGGAAATCTTAGTATGCCTCTCAGGTATACTCTGACAGGAATAACAAATCGATGCGTTCTTAATAGTCATGAAGAGGTGTGAAGATTAGTGGGTTACAGTAATACTAAACTAGCTCAAGTGTTAGATGATACAGACTACTGAAAGAACTAGAAGCTTCTAAAGATGGAGGTAGTCTGAGAAGCTGTGCTGTATCCGTACCATTTTGGAATAATTCAGATGATAAAACAACTAAAGTTAGGCGTCTCGGAATAAAATGATATATAGTACACATCAGAGGATGGCGAGCCCTATATTGCAACACAATTACAAAACATTATTCAGTAAAGCTTTTTATCGACGGCAGGTTGCAATGGTGAGCGATGAGCGTCGAATAAGTATCAATATGGGCATTGCTTACAAATTTTAAATGTACAGGCTCTCCTCCCCGGACCGGAAGTACATCATAATACACACTTGGCTATTACAAGATTAAAAAAAAATGACATCACTTCTGCGGCGTATGTACCATATGAAGTAAGAGAGCTATCACTGTGGTCCCAAGTAGTCTTGTTTTTGAGAACTGTGTAGGAACAGGTGTGGTCTGAACAGACTTCCAAGTTCGTTCGTCAAAATGAGACTTAGAATTCCAATGGTTGAATAGCTGAGAAGTCTTTGTTGCATTACCACAAAACTATTAGAAAAATTCATTTAAACACGCAACCATTAGTGTTTGCATGGGACAGAATAAATAGGTTAAGACAGTATATATTTCCGGAGGCCCACTGGACCGGGACAGGGGGGACGGAGAAAACACACATAAGAACAACTGTTGCGTCTAGGGCTGGAACATACTTGGCGCACAGTCGTGGGACCACCCGGAGTTGAGAACTCTATTTTTGTCAAAGCAGAAGAGCCGAACATTTGCTCGGGTGTGACAAATATATTTTAGGTTGTTTTAGATGAGATATTGAACTCTAATTCCTTCGGCTATTCAAAGTAAAATACTATTGGTGATTCAGCATAAAATGTGTTTTCGTCAATGAAAAAGTAAGCGCAGAATTAACGGCACATACTACATCTAGATTTCCCGTACGCTTGCTTGGGCTGTGGTGCAAAATACTTCTCGAACGTTCTAACATATCTGGATTAAATTCGTTCGAAAGAAAACAACGTTTTGACTTGGCCGGCAGAACGGAGCGAAAAACAACTAAAGTTCCAGGATTTTGTGAAGCAGTGTCAATGAGAAAATTGACATGTATTATGAGCTCTAAGAAATTAAAAGGTCAGCATCAATTTTGCGCAGTCTTACCTTGTGAAAAGTATCACAGCATCGCAGATGTCAAAACAACCATTCTTCAAAAGCGCCGCTAAAGCCTTAAGTGTTTTGACGGCATCCACATAGTTATGTTTTTGGTATCGAATAAGTTCAGGGTCCTGCCAGCAGAAACATTTCGTTATTGCTTGGTCAAGGAAGCGACTCATCGTACTGAGCGTTTGTGAATTAGGAGCATCGATGAACACGAACGCAGCGGCATTTGATGAACGAGTGGTGCAGCTAATCTCAAAGCTTGCATCGCTAACCTGAATAACGAATTCTTCGTGGACACGATGCAACTGGCGGTTAGAACCATCAACAATCCCTGCAGCTCTGTCTTAATGCGCTCTGTGTGATCAAATCATTATAGAACATGACATTTTTCATTGGATATTGCAGGCGTCCTTATATGTAAGGCTCCCTAAAGGCGCGGGTTCGATCCCGGCCGCGGCGGTCAAATTTCGATGCAGGCGACTTTCTAAAGGCCCGTGTACTGTGCGATGTCAGTGCACGTTAAAGAACCCCAGGTGGTCGAAATTTCCGGAGCCCTTCACTACGGCGTCCCTCATAGCCTATGTCGCTTTGAGACGTTAAACACCCTATTAGCCATAAATTTATATGTACAGGCACGACCATAAGTAAACGGAGCATGCGATTTCATTCTAATGGCAAACATGCCTTCCATATAGGGACAGAAGAAGCACAGTTCGTCCATGAGAAAGCGCACTGGCGTCCCCTACCAGTATGCACACAGCATTGCCGGCTATTTCAATTAGACAACGCGTGAAAAAATTTTGAAGACTATAGCGTGATCCGTTTACTTTTTTCCGCGCCTGTACAGCTGAGTCTCTGACACATAGTGTTCTCCTTAAAACTGAATGACAATTTCCGAAGTGGTGCAGGTATGTACACCCAATTGCGTATGTTTAGTGCCTGATGCCCAAGAGCTGTTATCGGATTGCTCCGCTGTCTGCATACTATGTGCGTACATTGTACGGTTAGTGTTTTACAGCGAAAGCTGTTGCACAAAATCCTCCTACGGATTCCTAATTCACAGCCTGGACTGATAACGTCCAGTGACGTGACTAGTAACTTGGACGTCATGGTGTCCCGCTCTCGCTAGTGAGTGTTGACAATCAAGTGGCCAACCACGCAGTCAGCCACGTGCCGGCCACGTGTTCAAGCGCCTTTTGCGGGTGCACGACTAGGGGATTGAATTAGGTCAGCACGCTACGCAGCACAACTTAATTACTTCTCAGTGTTCTATGCGGAGCAAGAGAGAGGGTTGGACATGTTGTGCAATAATAGTTATCACACGAAAGCGGGAACCAGGATGACTCGAAAAGAATAATGACGACACAAGTGCTTGTTCATCGAATACGTGTAATAATAGAGCCTTTCTGCAAAGAAAAGACGCCAATGATTTCACAAATAGCCTACTATATACTACACCATATCAAACCGTATCATGTTATGCCATGCAGCACTAAGCGCACCTCAGTATTCTGCACCATTGCATAAGAGAGATATTTTCATGCAGTGTTACATTATTGGCACATAGTAAAGGGAAAAAAACTTACGTAACGTACAGTCAAGGCTTTCAGTAGGAAGTCTATTCTAGGGCTTGTCATACCTTCGTACCTTAGTTTGACCTGGAGTAAAAAAAATCTGTCTTATATAATATTTCAAGTGTGCTGCTTGGTTCTGCTGCATGGTTCGAACTCGACCGCTGTGGATTCATTTTTATGGAGGCAAAACGCTGAGGCACCCGTGTGGAGTGCGATGTCAGTGCACGTTAAAGATCCCCAGGTGGTCGAAATTATCCCGGAGCCCTCCACTACGGCACCTGTTTCTTCCTTTCTTGTTTCACTCCCTTTTTTATTGCTTCCATTACGGCGCGGTTCAGGTGTCCGCCGATATATGAGACTGATACTGCACCATTTCCTTTCCCCAAAAATCAATTATTATTATTATTATTATTATTATTATTATTATTATTATTATTATTATTATTATTATTATTATTATTATTATTATTATTATTATCATTATTATGTAACAATTGAAATGAAGTAAAATTTGAGCTGTTTGAAAAAATTATTTTTATGAGCAGCGGGAGAGCATGAAATGCCTGGGAACTTCTTGAGCCACTGGCTATGGCATACCTTTTTCAGGCATATAAAGATAAGAAACAAAACGCGATATTTATTAATTCAGATTAAAGGTATCTAAACGTTTACAGGCGGAAATTTTCATTTCCGCATGCATAAATTCTGAAGGTGCTTTGGGCATAAAGTAGGGAACATAACAAACTTGTAGATTTTTATTAAAGCTCGCTCTGCGTAGCAATTATTTCCTTTTTATAGGTCAATTGCCATTCCTCATTTTGCAGATATGTTAACTTTACCAAGTAATTCACACAGGAAATAAGGTCAAAACAACATAATGGAAGCACCTCTATGCAATTTTTTTTGCAGGCAGATTTTGGCACCAAAATTATTGTCTAATTTGTTTCCACTTTTTTCAGCGTGGAGCATATCTTGATATTAAAAAAAATTACACGTTCCCTAGGCTCTTAATTTATTAAATCCTCGTAACTCATATTACTGTTTCAACATATATTTACACCTTGCAAGAAATTTATTACATGGGCTTAAAAAATGACCCATTGTGTGCTGTTTCAAATTTGAGGACTTTCATTCATAAGGGCAAGATATACTATTTGCACGCACAACAAAAGAAATCTTTTTTTCGTCCAACAGATAAATAACGCCTGAAAATAGAATTCTCGAAATGATTCAGGTTGCATTTCTTCAAAATATCTCTTCATCATCATGTGAGGTCTGAATCTAAGCTGACATTGAATTACAGTGCTTCAGGAAATATACTTGCGGTCTGGCATCCAGGTGCCACGCTAACGCTCCGTTCAAAATGATATTTGAACCGACAGTAGCCCGACCATTGAAGGTCTCATCCTTTATGCTCCATCTCACTATGACATCGCTGCAGCAGTACACATAATGTGCTTTATATGGTATTTATTAGCAGTGGCATTACCTGTTAATGACACCATCTTCTCTGTGATAACCTAAGGCGTCAACTGCGGCCGTGGGTAGCTTCTGCGAAGAAAAACTAACAGTTCATCTTGGGGCAGTTTTGAAGCCACCCTAAGCCTCGCACCTCTATCGATTTACTGATCTCACAATGCCACCTTTTTTGACTATGAGAGACCGATAAAGTAGATTTCAATTTCTTTAATGTTCTGTCTCTATTCACAACATATTCGTGCATAGCTTGTTACAGGCTTTCAGTGGCTTCTATATATTTCAGCAACTCATACCCTGCATGTTTACGCCATGAGCCGTTTTGTGCAGTCCACTCTGGACCTTTTCGTGACTGAAGTGTGAAGACTTTTCAAAGACCTTCCTAAGGGTGCCCCATCCATGCTGATCAATTGCTAATCTGCCGCGTAAGTCGGGAGTTAGAAAAGCTACACGAGCCGCTGTGATAGGTTCTGTGTTTCTCTTCGAGCGTCCGGTTCAGAAAGTGGAGGTACTCGGTAAGTGTAGCCTAGCTGGTGCTGGCTCGGGCAAGACGCCTCCTGCTAGCATCCACAGCAGATCGGGAAGCATCTCCTGAACCTGAATGCAATGGGTGTTGTGGGTGACACTCAACGTGCTCGCGAAGCTCACCGTCTGCATAGGTAATAACCAGTTGTGCTCGCTACCGAGCGAAAGGCTGATCGACAGGGGGAAGAGACGAAGGAACAGCCGGTGATAAACGCTGTGCGCCCGAAAGTGCGTAAGAAGCGTCAGAGCTAAGAAGCCCCAGCCTCCACCGTCCAGCTGCCCTCGAAGATGCCGCGATTTTAGAGCGCTTAGGTTGAGCGCATCATGCATGAAGACTATTTCAGCTCCTCGGGCTCTGTTAGTGACCAACTTTGGTTTCATCACGATGTGCGGTCTTTGTTACCGCGGATTTTGGCTATGCTGCTGAAAGGCTTTCCCTGCTACGACCTGAACGCATTGAAGACTTGCTCTACGTGTCAGGATGCCATACCTGCTGGAAATTTCCTCTTCATCAGAGCCCGGAATTTTTGCTTTGCAAATCAATAAAGCAGCAAGACGCAAAACGTCTTACTACTGATTTCAATCAAATGCTCGGAATAAAAAAAAATGACCACCTTGACTAGAATACGGCATAGTTAGTACGTTATGCTATACATGCTGCTGTGACTTCTTAGTCGTTGCCTGGTCAAGACCACGCAGTTGTTGACACATGAAACTGTAACCCTTAAGAGCCACAGCAACATTCACGAATAACAGCTCACATCGAATGCTGAATATTCGTAGTAGACTTAAGCCAACGTTTTTTTTTATTACAACAGAGGACACTAAGCAGACATTAGTCTGGTGCCTCCTCGGTGCGGCTGTTGCTACAAGATGACAACAGCGACATGAATTGTAGGCTGCGCGCCTGCTAGTGCCAGTTACCCAGCTTCTCTTACGAACAAGATATGGTACCAGTCGTCTGTCAGCGACGAAAACTTGCAAATTGATACATAATGAGTATGGTAGAGAAAGTAAAGAGAGTTAGTTAAATTGGGTGTGCCGACTTTTTCACTACATAAGCTTCGGCAGCAAGTTAAACATTTCTCTTACAGACGCCCCTCTTTAGAGCACAGTTAACATAATTTTGCTGAAATCATAAAATAAGGAGGTTGGCGAGTATTGTAAACGTTAAGAAAGCGAATTTAATATTATCCATTTGTCTTCCTCGAACTGATCAAAATGTACACGCTCTGAATTATTCAAATCTAATTGGATATGACCTTCAGATTTCAAAATCTTTTCAAATCATTGGAACAAAGATGGATGAAGGAGCGCAGTACGTGGTTCTAATCTTAATTTTAAAAAAAGTGCAGCCCGATGTCGCACTGCATGCTGCCGCAATCGCTTACAGCGGGGCAGAGGGTTCACGTCACGATGCGGTATAATCACACAGGAGTGCTTTTAACGTTCAAACATGGCCTGCAAGATTAGGCGACAGTGCATGGCTTAGACAGTTTCAGGCAACTCAGCCCTGACGCCAGAAGTGGCAGGCCTCGGCACATACTGAGGTCTTGTCCCTCTCAGCCACTTATATGTTTCTCTAGTTTAATCACACACGCCATCAGTAGCAAACAGTAATTTTACCTTTGTGCGTAACGTTGTGGTCATGTTACGTACCGCCTGGTTGAGATCAGTGTTTGATTTGTTTCCAGCTGTAGCAGTTAACCGTGTTTAGTCGTACCGCAGCGGCAACACCAGCATTTAATTATTTCTTAAGGTTCGTCGTTTTGTGCAAATATTCGATATTTATGACAATTTTCTAGAAATGTTCATTTGGGGTTTCATTCGGTCACATCACCATGACTACATCATATCAGTATTCCTTTCGGTCATATCACTATTCAGCCATGTCACATCTCGATTAGTATTGTGTTTGTTTTTCAGCTGCGCTATCGGTATTTTTTTCGGGAGAAAAGCTACACTATTGTAACACGATTTGGTTTCCATGAAAAACTTTTCTCACATACTTCACAATTCGCTGGTTTTCCAGAAAATTTGTTGGCTATCCTCCAAACCGGAGACCTTTTGGAAGCAAACGTGATGGGGCTTAGTCAACGAGAGCTTCAGGGTAGAAGTGAGATGTTAAAATCTGCAACTTGTTTGTAAGGTGAAGTGGTTCACAGTTGAGTCCCGCTTGTTTCTACCAATAGCGGAGATCAGAGATCTGTCTTGAATTTTTGAAAACGAAATTCCATTCAGACCTATTGAATGTGAATGATCGAATAAATAATGAAATACCTGAGATGTAGATGGTTGTGTTTGTGTTCAAGAACTGAGGGTGCTTCCAAGTCGACAGTTGTTTTGGTTCTTTTTATCATGCAGTGATAAATGGATTTTTTGAACATGCCATATTTCTGAAGCCAATGGGAACCACACACCGAGTTCATCATTGCCCCGAAGTAGGCAGACAATTGAACAAAGTCGTTGAAGGCCCTCCGGTACTTCTGGGTAGTCACAAAGCAAACCTCGACGTGGAAAATTTCGGGACGGTTTTCTTCCGTTGGACCTGTAAGTTTAAAAGTCATGTCTGTTTAGAAACAGCCTAGATAAAGTAAATTAGTGAGCAAAATAAACAGTGCAAGAGGCCACCACTCCTTACCATTCTCAGTTAAGGAGTAAGAACACATTAGGTACTGCTTACGATTGGTATTGTTGGAAGATTATTCAGGACTTTCTCTCCATGGAAATGCAAGAAAATGGATACACACATCAGAAACAGTTACGCGTGTTCCACCTAATTAAGTTATATTCTGATGCAGCGGACGTGATGAAAAGTGATGAAATGTGATGTCATTGAAGCATTCCGAATGATGATAGGTGCCGACGATGTGTTTGTGAGCACTCCTTCGATTGGTGTCAGCCAGATTGAGATAAACGTTTTACGGGATCATAAAAAAGTTGTGCATTTCACTAACACTCGCGCGAAACAAAGGGTAGGTGAGATGTGACCGTTCACAGATTGTATTTAATCATTACCATCTATATTCATTTTTTCTTTATTTTCTGATGGTGTGCACAGTCCAGATCCTGGTTTTCTCCGTGAATCTATTCTTTTATTGTCACGCCGATTGCCTGTGTTTGCTACTTTTTATGTGGTGCATTGGAATAAAAGTACAGTTGGTGCATGGCGCTCGCCTGTTCCCGTTTGCTACCCGGGGCTATGTCGGTCTTCATTTATTTCTAAGCAGCGCAGCTCCTAAATAGAAAATATTAGTAGCCTTAAACATTGTTTGATGTATTTCTTAGTGTTTCTAAACGTTTTTTAACTACTATCGTTTCGCCACACACATCCAGGTTCGAATTACAAGTATAAGAAATTTAGCGCGTGGTATATTTTCAGCATTGATTGCATTGTCTTTTGCTGGCCGTGCGGGAGCCCACGCTGATACAATCTTGGACTATTGAAAAAAAAAAGTTGCGCCAACAAGACGCGTCGAGCTCAAAGCACCATCGTTATGACTGCTTTAAAAAAAGCACAAAGCTTAACTGTAAATTATCATCATCACATCTTCATTAAAATGTTTGCTCTCACAGAAAAGATTGCGCAGCACTACAGAAATACCAACATGCGTCTTGATGCTTTTGTTTTGCTCCCGAAAGCATATTACGTCCGTGGTTAGTTTCCAACTTGCTTAGGCCCATAGATTTCATGTCCTGCTTTCGCCTGTGGCAGTTCCTTTTTTATTATGTCAGATGATATTTTTTTCACTTCTACTCCAAATGTCTCAACAAAGCTGCCGCTGAACAGACATGGCGTTCATTTAAATATAGCTGTGCAGTGGACTGGTGTTTTTTATTTCGCGTCCGTGCAATCCTGATACCGGGACTCCGTAACCGACCATTTGTGCGGTTAAGCCACCACAGCGCGTACTTCTACAATCTTTTAGAACCTTAAAAGAGGATGCAGGAAGGGCTTTTATATTTTGGCTTTTGCCATTTTTTGTCCAGTAGCTGCCGTGTGCTTCATTGCGATGTTTATCGATCTCAGGGCAATTTAGCAAGCAGTCTTGCCAATGCAGAACCAGTGAAAGTGTGAATATCATAACTCACTGCCTAAAAAATAAACGGGCTTGCTTATTTATGAAGTTGCTTATTGAGTGTGGTTTATAGGGCACCTGGTACAATGAGCGCAGGTTCATTATAACCTATGCGGCTATTTCAACGAAGAACCCAGCCGGATGTTACTGAATGCTCACCTGAAGTGTTGTGCTCCTCTTCCTGTAAGTCGTCCTGTAAGACTTCTCCAAGATCTGAAAGCAAAAGCTTTCTATCGTAAAATATAGATGCGAACATATTCGGAGGTCAACCAAAACCATAATATTGTAAGGAGATGGTGATATAGACACCATGAGCGTCTGATTTTTGTGTGCCCTGTATACAGCCTGTACAGCCTGTATACAGCCAAGTAAAGCTTGCAAACGCAATGCTGTGGAAAACGCTTGCCGACAGATAAAAGAAATTACACATATTTTAGTTGATATATCATACATCAGGCGCAGGAAAGAACTTTGCGCAAAATCGGGTCTGTTGCCTGCCGGTACTTGGGCAGCGTCAAGGCGATGGGGGCGATTTTGATGTTAGTGCAAGTCGCCGCTAAAGCAACCCTTCAACATGCGTCAGCTGGGGCGTTATAGGACCCCTTCCGGTGTGCCACGCCCTTCAGAAATTCGGTAACGCTTGCTAGGAGACCGCTTTCTTTGTGGCGAGAATTGGATACTGGCTGTCTTAATAGAATAAATTTAAGGCTCATGACTAGTGACAACAAAGAATGGCTGGTCCTTAGATAGCTACCTAAAATGGCTGACAGACAACATTGCGAGAACCTCGCTGCATTTTCTGCATGTAGCAGATTTCAGTAGGCGAAAGTTGACACGTTCAAAATTGCAGGAGTCGCCAAGAGGATTCTTTGAATTGCTGGAGAACGGCAATTGGAAATTGCCATAAATATTCCAACGGAGCAAATTGGAAATTAATAAAGTACTTATAGTTTTTTGATAAACACCTGTTAACTTTCCTCTTTGAAACTTGTGTGATTAGCAGAGAAGAAAGAGATTGTGTCATTGGTCTGACAAAAACTTTAAGGTTCTCTGTGAGGCTTCTGATTTAAGACTGTGGGGTGTGTGCATTCTTTATAGATATTAACACCATCACGTATGTCCCATTGAAAGCACAGTGCCTAAATGACTACATCTTACGTGGTTATCCTAGATTTATTCTTGTTTCCGCCCCAATGTGGCTCTACTATAGCAGACTCTATGAGTTTCATGCCATGGATCACACTCTGCTCTTAAAACGAAGTCGCGCTTGTAACTACGCCTAGTTGCACTGCTTACTGCGCGCCATTGCATAAAATGTTCCTTTCACAATCAATAGGCTTACGTATATCGTCATCCCCATCATCGTCGTCACTATCTTCTTCGACCTTGAAGACCTTGTGCAAAGGCGTGGCATCATACGCTCGCTCTGTAGCTTTGAGTGGCGAAATCCTCAGATCGTTGGATAAAATTCCCTGCTGAAATATTGAAACCATGAGAGGGCAGCAATGATCAAAATATTTGGAATAAATAAACTCTCACTGTATTCAATAATTTAGTATCTATTCAAGTGTGTTAACTTTCTATAGCCTTTTTTAAAACGTGTTCAGATTTAAGGAAGATAAAACCAGGTGCACAATACATTTTTTATTCTGTTCACTAGGTGACACAGTAGGTAGTATTGGCATTCATTTTTTTGTCTGTGATTGCAATGTGCTTTCTTTGCGAGCGGTAAAGCACTCCCCTCTTCTACACGCATGTTATACTAAAACGATTTTTACCGCGCTCATATTTACTCTACGTTATGAATATATATACATTTTTACCTGGAGGTGAAATCATATCTCCATGCTACGTCAGTGACATGTGGAGATACTCAGCGTTTTATGGCCCAAACTTTGCATCGGAGCTCAGGCTGTATCAAGAAAAAAGTGCGCTAGGGAGCGGAATGGACAGTTGGCATTCAGAGATGTCTGATTATTCAGGAGGGTTTAATAGTTTGTTGAGTGCACATGAGGAATCACAAGATCACTCGCATTAACAAGAAGAATGAAAGGCGCTTTGGGACAAGTTTTGTTTTGTGCGCGAGCGCCTTACTCCTGCTACTATTTCTGTAATAAGAGGAAGTTGTTCTGTATCAGAACGCTGACTTCACGTCTGTGCAGTTTTTTGGTAATTTGTGCTATAATCAGGGAGGCGCCGCTTCCTTTTTGCCACGGCGATGGAAGTGGAGGCTGCTGTGCCTCTCTTGGAACCCGGTGGGTCGGCAGCAGCCGCCCAGAGGAAGCGCCTGCACCGCCAGAGTGACTCGAGCAGCCAGGGCACTGTTGTGTACTCGGTGCCAAGTGAAGACTCCTCGTCCTCGGCCGACGACGATTTCATACCGGTTGTTGGCAAGAAGGCCAAGCGCAGACTGCGTAGACAAGCCGAATCGTCCTCATCGAGCACGTCAACGGTGTCCTCATCAAGAACGCCAACGATCGTCATGGCGCGAAGTTCCTCAGCGCATACAGCCTTGTTTGTGCCGTTGAACCCAACGGACAACTTGAAACTCCTGAACAGGCAAGCCATCTCTATTTATCTGGAGAGCCTTGTACCGGGAGGCATAAAAGATGTCAAAATCAACCCGTTCAAAACCGTCATTGCCATTGATGTGGTGGAGCGAATTTCACTTGAGAATTTAACCGCAATCACAAAACTCGGCAACATCAGTGTACGCCTCCTTATTCTCCAGGACAGTGGCACTACGGCTAGAGTAATCTACAACGTCGACGTCGCCATCTGTGACGTCGACGTCGCCATTTACCCATGTTGATCAAGCCGACAACCGACGGCATTTCCATCATTCAAGTTCAGTGGTTAGGCAGATCTCCATGCATCAAGCTTACCTTCAAGGGTGACTGCATACCATCGTACGTGAAGGTTGGGCACTTTCGTCATCCAGTTCGACCTTTTGTGCATAAGCCACTTCAATGCAGGAAGTGCATGAGGATCGGCCACGTGAGCGGCGTCTGCATCAACTCCACCGTGTGCCCGCGATGCTCCGAGTCACACAGCGGTGATGTTTGCCGCGCGACTACCTTGAAGTGCGCCAACTGCCCCGGCCCTCATGACTCTTCCTCGAGAGACTGCCCCCGTCTAAAGACCGAGCGGGCGGTACTGAAGCAAATGGTGCGCGACCATTCTACGCACAGACAAGCCGCCGCAAAGGTGCGACGACGTCGTTCACGCCGCCGAAGGTCGTCAAAGAAAGCAGTCACATTTGACAATAATGCCCCAAACTCAACTGCAGCTTGTCCGCCTTCACCAAAAACCGTACCAAATCAAGGGAGCCCGGCGCTTGGTGAGGCTGGACCTGCTGCCTCAGATTCAACTTGGCCACCACTGCCAAAGCCTTCTACGGCTACTGCCACTCAGGGCAGTGTGCAGCGCCTACGACTGATCCACACAACAGGCACGATTAAGGCCATGGCCCAGATATGCAAGTGTTTGCAATGCTCACGACACTAATGAATGCCATGCGTGCTCTGCTTTCCAGCCTACACACGCCAACAGCAAATAGCGCACTTCAAGTGCTGGACGCGCTACATCCAGTTCTTGCGGCTCTAGAGTAGACGGCATCATGGCTCCTTCGGACCTCTCTTTTCAAAAGAAAGTCAAACAAGCTTTCATTTTACAATGGAATGCTCGTGGGCTCCAGTCCCGGATTCCCGATTTACGGCACTACGTCTACGAGAATCACTTCCCCATTCTTGTGATTTGTGAACCGAAGACCCCGGCAATTTTGCGAATATCCGGTTACGAGGCATTTTCATCACCCACGTGCAACAGATCCAGCAAAGTCATCGTCTACATTCGACGTGAACTTACATATGTGCAACATTCAGTTCCTCCGAACGACGACAATCAGTACGTTTGCCTGACAGTGAAGAGCCGTGACCTGACGTTTACGCTACTGGCGGTGTACTTTGCGCCATCAAGTCGTTTCGACGCCAGAAGGTTGAGTGGTTTGATGGCAGCTACACCTGCTCCGTGCGTTATTATGGGTGACTTCAATGCTCATCACACCCTGTGGGGAGGCGTTAGGATGGACGTTTGGATGGACGTTAGGGGAAGACAGCTTGTGTCCTTCGCCTCTGACCATGACCTCCAGTGCCTGAATGACGGAATCCCGACCTATATACGCCGGGTGACTTATAGCAGCTGCTTGGACTTGACTTTCGTTTCAAAATGCCTTAACAACAGCGTCCGGTGGTTTTCGGACGTAGAAACCCATGGCAGCGACCATATCCCAACCTATCTGATTATTACCGGCCATTCCACATTTTCCCCAGCCACGTGTACGCAGCGCATTGACTGGACAGTTTTTAAATTACTTATGGAGGGTGCTTGCGCAGAGGGCTTCTCTACCGGTCTTGAACAAAAAATTAAGGAGGCCATGGAACACGCCACCTGCCCCTTTAACCCTGTCGCTAACTACACCGATTTTGACTTCGAATTGCAGCGACTGCGATCACAACGGCGCAGGACAGAACGCAGATACCGACGCACAAAGTCGCGCCTAGACCTAAGAGATGCTAGGCGCATACAGAAGAAGATTCAGCGCAGAATTCAGGCACTTTAAACACAACGGTGGAGGACATTTTGCCAAACACTTGATCCACGGAAGCCTTTGTCACGCGTTTGGAGTGTAATTCGGGGTCTTCGCACGTACCCTCAACAGCGCTACCCGTTCAAATCCGTAGCGCTCCACCAAAGGCGCAGTGTGGTTGAGGTAGCCGAAGATTTCTGCGCAAGAATAACAGGCCCTCCGAATCCAGGCGCAACGCTGCACTGCAACCATGTTCCACCCTCACGGGATTCTCGGATGTATGCACTATTCTCCATGGAAGAATTTGATTCTGCGCTGGCTTGTTGCAGAAGGTCATCACCAGGGCCCGATGGTGTGACGTACTCCGCACTTGCCAACCTTGGCCAAGTAGCTCGACGGGCTCTTTTGGACACTTATAACAAGTCATGGACTGCTGGCATAGTTCCTCATGATTGGAAGACCAGTCGTCTGGTTCCACTTCTTAAGCCGGGGAAATCACCGCTCGACCTTTCATCATACCGTCCAATTGCACTCGACAGCTGCGTCGGCAAAGTCATGGAAAGAATGCTGCTCACACGCGTGGAATGGTACTTGGAGCGATATCAGATTTATCCAACATTCATGTCTGGGTTCCGACGGGGCCGCTCATCTATCGACAACGTGGTTGACCTTGTAACGTCGGTGCACCACAGCAAAAGTATGAAAAGATTGACCGTGGCATTGTTTTTTGGATATCAAGAGCGCGTACGACAACGTAACGCATCAGGCCATTTTGGACGCAATGGAAGCTGCTGAGATCGGAGGCCGCACGTTCAGCAGGATACGCAGCTATTTATCAGAGAGGTCGTTTTTCGTCCTGACTGCGGACGGACCAACGTCCTTACATTGAAATTCGCGCGGAGTCCCTCAGGGTGGAGTGCTGAGCCCAGTTCTCTTCAACCATGCTCTTATCGGCCTGGTCGACGTATTGCCACAATCTGCTCAGATATCGGTATATGCAGACGACATTTATATTTGGGCATCAGGGGTTACCCGTCCTCAAGTTCGTGCAAGAGTTCAAAAAACGGCATCGATATTGACCTCTTATCTTCGCTTGCGGGGCCTGAACGTTTAGACCAAAAAGTGTTCACTTGTGGCGTTCACACGCCAAATAATGTCACGTTACACCATTCGCATCAATGGTGAAGCCATTCCCTATGAGAGAAGCCACAGATTCTTTGGTGTTGTCATCGACAGGAACCTCTCGTGAAGCCCACATATCTACGACATGAGAAAGAGACTAGTTTCGATTGTCCTCGTCCTCTCCTTCCTCGGGGGAAAGTCCTGGGGCGCATCAGTGCGCTCGATGCTACAACTCTACCGTTCCCTATTTCTGGGCTACATGCGGTGCAGTCTTCAGTTCAGTTCCATATTCAGTTCCATTACAAAAACAAATTTCAAGACTCTTCAAAGTGTGCAAGCGCAAGCTCTCCGTATCTGTCTTGGACTGCCTAAATGTGCATCAACAGCAGCAACTGTTCTTGTTGCCCGGGAACATCGTGTTACTACATTGCTGTTGACACCATGAGAACATATTTTCGGCACCTCACACGGGTTCCCTGTCATCACCTCGCAACACTCCCAATTATTAGGCCACGTACTGCATTCGCCAAAATCATTGAACCCCATCGCGCATATCTTCTATCGGAGTTCACCCCTGCGTCAAGACCGTGCTCACCCTTATGGAGCCTCCATGAACCTCGGATTCACCTCTATATTCCTGGCATTACGAAGAAAGCTGGTGTATCACTGCCCGCTCTAAACAACTGACATTGAATCACCTGCATTCTTACCACAGTCACCGCATACATGTTTTCACAGATAGATCAGTTCACTCGACCAGTTCTGCGGGGTCGGTGGTGATATCGGCCAGATCCATCTTCATGAAAATGAAGACAACCTATCCAACATCTTCAACTGGTGCGCAGCTCGCAGCCTTACGGGCTGCGGTTGAGTTCATTAGTCAAGAACCTCCACATGACTGGATGGTTTTCACCGGTTGTAAAGCAGTCCTTTAAGCCCTGCAAGCTGCGCTACGCCGCGAGTCGCAGGAACAACTTGTTGCTGAGATCCGTCTTCTGAACCACGGCACCGTTTCCAAAGGTCGTGACATCATTTTTCAATGGCTGCCAGGACACTGTGGTATTAACGGTAATCACCAGGCCGATGTGGCTGCGCGTTCTGCTCACAACGACGGACTTCCAGTGAGGATCCCAATATCGAGACTTGACGCTGCGTGTGGGCTTCGCCCTTTGGCGCTGGAGCTCACACTTTCAGCGTGGAACACGGGAGAGTTTTGCAACCTCCGCCTCAAGGCACTGGACCCTGAACTGCGCCTTCGTCTTCCACGTAACTTAGAACGTCGCGACGCAACACTGTTATGCCGTTTATGGATCGGTGTTGCATTTACCAATTACTATGCTTTCCGGATGGGGATGGCCGACAGCCCTGCCTGTGAGAGCTGTGATTGTGAGGAGACCATCGCTCATCTTCTCTGTGAGTGCCCAGCATTTGCGAGTGTAAGACATACACTGTGTTGTGCCCTGGACCGCCTCGATCCTCGCCCATTAACAGAGCAAAAGATCCTCGGTCCGTGGCCACAGCAGTCGACTGCCCTCAAGGCATACAAGGCACTTTTTGCCTACTTGAGAGCGACTGGATTGAGTGACAAATTGTGACAGCGTGTTGCGTGTGTGTTATGCCTTTTTTCCCTTCTCTCTTCCTTCTTTTAATCCCCTAATCCCTCTTCCCTAGTGCAGGGTAGCCAACCGGAAACCCTTTCTGGTTAACATCCCTGCCTTTCCTTCCTCCTCTTTCTCTGTCTATCTCTGTAATAAGAAAAGGATGTAGTAATTGCACCCACACTCAAAAAAATTTCCTTTTTTGCTTTCCTGGATGTCATTACTTAGGCGGTTTATGCATGAGGTGCATTTTGCTCAAGGCTTTCTAGCAATCTGTAAGTCAAATTAGTTTTTTACAAGAATACAAGGAAGGTTCTCCAATATAAGACTTGATCAAGATGCTTTTCCTTTTTACTATTTATCATTCTATTATTACTCTCTGTCAGCCCGTGATGTATTTTTACGCGTGTAAAGTGCAAATTTCACCGTGCCCCAAGACTTTCTTTTACCCGTTGTACAGTAAATCCTTGCCTGCATGTGCATTCTCTCAAGAAAGATAATTTGTGTGTCGTCGCATAATTGGCATCTCTGTGGCCATCGAGAAACAGCTCTACATTGCTAGAGTAGCTGTAAAGACGCCATATTGCATTATGTCCTATGATACTTACAGTGGACATTGATGCACTTCTCATACTGCACGGTTCCTTTGGCGTGTTTGATATCTTCATCAACCACAAGGCATGTTGTTTCTAAGTGACCCGCCACTGCGGCTCAGTGGCTTTGGGGTTCGGCGGCTGATCTTAATGTCACACAATCGATTCACACGCACGAGTCCGCTCGTCATTTTTAAATTGGATGAATTACAAAAATGCTACTATGCTGTTCGATGTTACTGCGCGCTAAAAGGTTCTCAAGTGCTTTAAAATAACCACAAGTCCACGCTACGCTGTCGCTCACTGCCCATGTATCGCATCGTGACTTAAAACACACAATTTAAATTTTACGTGCCCTTTATAACTGCAGTGCGCTGCCGGCAGTACACTGATGTGACGATTCATTTTCAGGATATTGTTCCGCGACGGCAAAGGTACTCAGCGAGGTCGATGGACTGAAACAGCCGGGCCGCTCACAACAATATCACAAATATCACAAGCGGGCACCACACCATCGACATCGTTTCAAAATTCTCAGCAGTCGTATTCTCAGCGTACGTAGTACTACGACCACCTCTGGTGCGTATTAGACAGGCATTGCAGAGTTCGAGTAGTAAGGCTTGAGCCGGGAGACATAGGCGATTCCGGTGCGAGGTGTCGCGGGAGGGGACTGTGGGTGTAGCGGTGGCATCATACCTCCTACCGTTAACAGGACGTACGACATAGTTAGGGCCCGTGTAGCAGCGCAGAAGTTTTTCACAGAGGCCCGAACGGCGGCACGGCAGCCATAGCAAAACAAGGGAGACCGGAGTGTTGGTGGCGTCGCAATGGCTAGTCATAAAGGCGTTTTGCAAGCCTTGCGACATGGACAACCTCTGGCGAGCTAAAAGACGGGCGGCGTCGATGCAGGCGATGGCGTGCGTCCCGAACATAAGTAGTCGTGCAGGCGATGGTGGACAGCACGCTGTCTAAGGCAGAAAAGGATCGCGGCCAAACTGATGATAAAAAGTAGAGCAACCCATTGTACCAGAACGTGCGGAATTGTGTGGGAATGTCACAAATTGGAAGCTAATATCGCAGTCATGGTGATGGTCATAGACGAACCTGGAAATCATGTCGGTCAAGGTATGGTTCAGGCGTTCGGTCGGGGCCATTCGTCTGTGGATGGTAGGCCGTGGCGAAATTATCACGGATGGAGCGCGAGCTTAGAAGTTCGGCGACCACTTGGGATAGACAGCAGCGGCCGCGATCTGCGAGCGAGTGACGAGGAGCACCGGGATGGAGGATGATTTCCAGCAGGGTTAAGTCAGCGACATCAGTAGCGCAGCTGGTTGGAATCGCTCTGGTGATAGCGTAGCGCGTCGAGTAGTACGGCGTAATGGCGATCCGTAATTGTTCCTCATGGCAGCCGTACGGTCGAACATGTTAAGGCCGACAAGAACAACAGGTCTATCGCGATCGCAATCGGCTGAAGGTGGCCGGGAGGAGGAACCGAGGATTTCTTCTGGCGCTGCCAGAGCTCGGAAGCGGCCACATAGCGCTGGTCAGAGCGGTAGAGATCTGACCAGAAGAAGCAGCGGCGCACACTGTCGTACGTGCAGGATAATACAAGATGACGTGCAGTGGGAGCATCACGGAGCTGCTAAAGGACGCTGGAACGCAGATGTTCAGGAACCACCAGCAAGAGCTCTGCATGCGCCGGTAAAGGATGTTCTCGTGGAGCAGGAATGGGGCGAGAGAAGCATCAGAGCGGTTGGTGGCGAGGCGGCCGATGAGAGAGCAAAGTGAGGAATACAAGCGTTGTTCTTGAGCAATGTTCCGGAAGACCGACATGGACAAAATGCAGACCTTAGTCTCACATCCATTTGAGGAAAGCGGATCGACAGGGTAACGGGACAAGCAATCTGCTTCCTGGTCCTGGAGCTTCGGCGTCCTGTGTCAGCAGAGGTCGTCGGCCGTGAGTTACTTGCACGCGCCGTGTGGCTGTGCCCTAGCCTGCCAGACTTGAAGTGACCACGCTGTTGCTCCACCATCCTATCCTGCCCCATGCCCCTACCACCCGACACGGCGAACTGGAACCGACGCAATGACCCCTACTTACCGACCCCACCGACAAGAGACACCGCTCCCGTATGAAGACGCTGTCCTCCTGGTCATGCCGTTCGGTGTGTCCAAGAGCTTCGGCCGTCGGCTCCTAGCGAACGGCGGCCCGAAAGCTTCCTGGACTAGGATGCGATGATACCCCTCACTTCACACCAATTTCCCCTGACAGCAAAAATATTCAGCCAGGCCAAGGGCCGATCGCCTGAAACACCGAACCGCTCAAAAATTATTACATGCGCGCAGCACAGCGTTGTCGTCGTTCTATAAACACAAAGTCGTCCTCTAAATTTATGTAGCACTGTGTATTACCAGAGAAAAATATAATAGGAGGTTTTCCTCCTTTGACATGCTTTGTTGCTGTGTTTAGTTTTTGGACAATTTTGATATATTTTACAGGAGGCTTTGCAAATCTTTCGCCTGCAAAGAACGGCAGCTCGATTTGTTAAATGCCATTATAAAATTAAGTGAGCAAGCGATAAGCGAAGTGGACATTGGTCGACGGTGGCGCGGATGTCAGCAATATATATTTTCTTCTATTCAATATTGCATCTCATTTCCATATTGTGATTTTGTTTATTTTATGGTCGTGTTTTCACCAGCCAGTATAACATCAGATAAGCATAGAAAGGTTACCAGAAAAGCACGCATTATGATGGCACTTGTGCTACAGTCAGCAGTTTTGATCATAGCGAAACCTGTTATCAGGTGTGTTCTTCATCAGGTGTCTTTACATCGTCAGCCACGTGCATGTCGGTCTGCGCTTGCCAAAACGGTGCATGCAGACTGATTTTGTCTATAGGTGAGTTATCCTGTTCCCATTGAACATTGCTATTTTCTGGACTCCATCGCGAATGCATGAGGAAATTCTCCAGAAATTGATGACTCATCACTATGAGCATGACCCAAAAATTTGAGAGCGATCAGTTCGAGTAGTGTGGATGAAATGCACAAGTATTCGCTCTTTCAATCTGCTGAATCATTCTTAATCACGGTTCATTTCACTGAGTAAGTCTTGGTAATCTTTTACTTAGCTAAGTGATTCATAGGCACCCTTAGTTTTGTTGAGATACTATTTGTCATCCTTAACCTGCTTAATTACGGTTAGCAAAATGTTAATTTTTGTTGACTTAGCCATCATTACTATACTTATTTACTACTAGTGATTTATTACTCACGTCAAAACGTACACCCCTTAAGTTGAATCTTACACATATGCACACATATACAGCAGAGGTTCTGTCGAACACCTGTCAGCTTTCGCCAACGTGCTACTGCTAATGCCTTCGCATTATGAGTCTTTGGAGCTTCTACAAACAGCCACTTCGCCTTTAGTTTTTGTGTATTGGTGAAGTAACAAAACCCATCAATTAGAATACTGCATTTTCATGTTGTTAATTATGGCTTGAATATTTTTCTCATAGAATAATGTTTTCTCATATAATGCTTTCCTGCTCTTCTTCCCCTTTTTCGACAGGGCAGTGCACATTGAATTTTGTTTCAAAGAACAGAGATCTAGACACTGTCGCCATTCAACAATTACTCATTTCAATCCCACCTTCAGTATATTATGTCATTCAGTCTGTTTCACAACGCTGATCTGGGAAATAATTTGTGTCCGCAATACATGGCACACATTTGCCTTAACTGTTTCTCTCAGCCACAAAGCACTGGAGGACGCACACGTAGCAAGCAGTGTTCCTGAATGAGGTTAAACATGGCGCTGAAGTCATTGCACGGTGAGGAGGTATGGGAGAAATCAAGGCACTTCTTT
The DNA here is from genome assembly GCA_030143305.2 of Amblyomma americanum. NCBI lineage: Eukaryota > Metazoa > Arthropoda > Arachnida > Ixodida > Ixodidae > Amblyomma > Amblyomma americanum. The sequence continues at coordinate 54,817 of JARKHS020029560.1, forward strand.
CGCAGGCTTCGAATTGAAAACGTTAAACGGCACTTTCCTCTCTTTCGTTAGCTACGCTGAAAGGCGATCTTGTGCTGAGAAAATGCATCGCCATGTTTAAATTGGGGCTTGAGTGGAGTTACGGAATTTGTAAGCGTATAGACTGCGTGCACAGATGAATTCATAGTGTTTGACTTTCATTGTTTACGAATGACGTTTCTGGCGCCGAGCACTTACAACTTCCAAGCCGCTCTGTAGCCTGCGAACAACAAGGGATGATTGGTGCTCGATGTTGTGGTACAAGTCGTTTTCGACGTCTTGTCCATTAAGCTGTGGAATTTAAATGGCGTAATCAAATTTAGGCACTTTTTGCAACCGTCTTGCAAGTAAGAACCAAGAGCTAACACATCAGTTCAAGTTTCCTCTTGTGCTTCAATATACAGTGTATACATACACGCATTCCGGATCATCTCGTCATTTCATAGCATCAAATGGTTGACAACATAGCTAGAAGAAATCAGAAACGTGATATACGACTGCATGCGTTTTTGAGATATCTGTGCATATGGATGTGGTCCGCTTCAGTATGATATCAACGTGTGGCAACACGTCCCTTGCTCGTAACGAGCGAGCACACGCACTCGACCGACATTTACAAACCAGAAACCAGGTGGCAGCTGCTCAGACCTGAAAGACGTAATGCCGACCTAACCAGTAAAATATTTGCATATCTTGTAATACTACAGACTACAAGCCGCTTCCATCAGCTCCACCATCCTTAGCCTGAGCGGCCGTCATGGCGTCGCGCCAGCTCCCTGCGAACTCCTTTCCGAACCTGCACCACAGACGAACGTTCTCCCTCTCAGATTACCCCTAGCACAGAGTTTTATGCAAAACCGCCCCATTCACTGTAAACCACACCACGAGAGCGTGCCTAAATTTCGTACTCCTTGGCAACCACCTAAACCTCACCACACTACCTGCTGATGAGAAGTTCCTCTACGGAGCCCTAGCCTGAACAATCAGCAGTGGCTGATCGTGCGGGGCTCGCAAGGTAGCCGATGTAATTGCAGTTTTGGACTGAGGACCACACCCTCGAGAACCGGTTACACAATTATCCTTCCTAAAAATAGCTTTTCTTCACGCACTGCCCCAAACGTTTTACCTACATGATCAAGATGTGGCAGTAGTTAAAAAATATGCACTGAAGAATACTGCTTTAGTCGAAAAGACTTACAGTAACCTTGTCGATGCCATTGCCGTTTAATATGGTGACGCGAAAGTCTTCAGCTAGCACGTTACTTTTTTCAAGGCTTAGCGTCAGACCACTGTGTACAAATAGTAATATACCTCCATTGTCATCCCTTCTTTGTAGAATCCTAGGATAGACGACCAGCTCTGTAAACAGCAAGAAAAATAATGTTTGCTGGCGGTCACATGAGTGACAGTTAGTAGAACTTGCAGTAATTGTGCAAAACAGGGGTGTAAGTTCCTTTGCAATGTTTTGAATCGTCACTGCGATCTATTGCCTCTCGTCACGTACCATGGAGGCGATTGACCAAACCTGTTTTTATATCTGCAATCTTTGATTCCCTGACGCAAAAATGAAAATGAAGAGCGCATGTAAGGGAGCCTTTCTGCTAGCCAGTGTTTCAAGATGTTGGCTTGTCCCTATACGGCATTGCAGTAGAGTTCAAATCTGGGTCAGTTGGTACATGTTAAGGAAAAAAAAACAGTCAAAAGACGGAACACGGCGAAGAGACGAGGCACACACACACACGACCGGTCGTCGTGTGTGTGCCTCGTATCTTCGCTGTGTTCCGTCTTATGACTGGTTGTTTTTTCTTGAATCTCTATACGACACCGTGCAGTCTTCATTGTAAGTGATTTTATAGCGTTTTCACATTCAGCAAGAATGAAAGACAATGAGGTTGAGAAGGGCAACAAAGCGGAGAGCGTAGACCTCACAGAGCTGTTAGTTAGCTGTTCAGGCGGCGGAAAGTGGCATGGTAATAAGGAATTGGGATTCACCTAGAAAAGCTGCGGTATAGCACCATACTGAAACACAGGGAGCGTAAATAAAAAAACAGTTGGAAGCGGACACCTGAGCGGGGCAAAATAACGATACACGAAAGCATGTTTTACACCGAAATTTTAAACTCCACAGCGCACTACAGGGTAAGGGTAGGAGCGCCTGTTCAGCCTTGTGGTGGCGCTCTCGTCACCAAAGCAGGCTTACTATCAGGGTATGGGGTTGCGTGGGGTAGTCACGATTGCTCTCTGGCGCCCAAGGAAGAGGGAATCCCACTGACATCGCTACGGAAAGTACTTCCACGACCACTCGATGAAAGCGCACGAGGTGCGGTCTGCCGCATTGTGCGGCAATATAGAAATAGGGCGGAAAGTTTGAGTCTACGGGTACTAAGCCGCAGTACCCGGGCGCAAACCCGACAACGGTGGCCGCGTTTCGTTGGAGGCGAAAAACAAAAGGCGGCCGTATGATGTTCAATGTCAGTGCACGCTAAAGATCCCCAGGTGGTCGAAATTATACCTGAGACAACCACTACGGCTCATCTTTCTTCCAGCCGCCGCGGTGGCATAGTGGTTACGGCGCTCAGCTGCTGGCCCAAAAGACGTGGGTTCGATACCGGCCTCGGCAGTCAAATTTCGATGGAGGCGAAATTTTAGAGGCCCGTGTACTGTGCGATGGCAGTGCACGTTAAAGAACCCCAGGTGGTCGAAATTTCCGGAGCCCTTCACTACGGCGTTTCTCATAGCCTGAGTAGCTTTGGGACGTTAAACCCCCATAAACCAAAGCAATCCTCTTTCTTCCTTTCCTCTTTTTTGCAAACAGTCAGAACAGCAGATTGGCCTTGTTTGTTATTAATCCTCAAGCAGCAGCGCATATCGTAAGCGGGAACACGAGACGACAAGGCGACACAACGAGCGCTGACTTTCAGCTAGCAACCTTGTTGAATGTCAGCGCCAGTTGTGTCTCCTTGTCTCGTGCTCCTGTCTACGATCGGCGCTGCTACTTGAAGAATGGTTCAGTTTACGGTTTCTGCCTTGTTCCTTCTGAGCGGTGCTACTGCTCCGGGACACTCCACAGGGCCGAGGCTGTGGTCGACCACCGCGGAGGCTCTGCGCCGGAATTGTTAGCATTTGTGCAAGTTTCTTTAACGGCGTGAGTCGTTACACGGAGCGAATCTCTCGTCGTCTCATGAATGAAGCCCGTCCAAGGTCACCGATAGATGGAGCCTGAAGATACGGATGAGATAAAGAATGTAGGGTCAACAATGGGAGATAAAGAGCAGGAGGAGAAAACGGAAACTGTTTCCAACAGAGAGAGGAAAAAAAAGAAGAAATACAAAATTGCCTAATCTAGGCAACGGCACACTTAAGACAACTGCGCTATCAGGCTGGGGGCTACGATGGCTAATGCTTCGAACTGATGTTTTCTATGCCTCGTCTCCAGCGCGGTCCTCCCGGCAGCAACCTCCTTCGCGACGGCAGGTACGGAAATTGCTGGTTCGCTTACACCGAGCTGTCGGCGACGCCGATTTCGCTCCCAGGAGGTCTTCGTCGTATTCCGCTCCTCTGTCTTAATACGTCGGCCATCAGCTTCACGTTTGGCGGCGAGCGCAAGTTACACTTGTCGACGGTGAGCCTCACGACTACGAGCGAGACGAGTGTCCTTTTGATTTAATCTGTATTGGCTTTAAGCCGCACAAATCTCTGCTGGGCCAAGCTCCCTGTCTCTTGCATTTCTGTATTTCTAAGCGTGAGCCGTTCTACAGAGCCGACCCTTGAGCCGTCGCTTGAAGGAAGCCTTTCTAAGGACACCGAATGAAGAAGCCAGAAGGTAGCGATAAGATAACGAAAGCTGGGACGGCCAGGAAAGAAACAAGAGAAGCAAGAGGAAGGGTAAAAAGCGTGAAGGTTTCCGCAGGTTGGCGACACTTGTTAAGCGAAAATTAGCGCAGCAGCAGAAAAAGACTAGGACACGAGCGTAACGCAACACAAGCAGAGAAATAAACGGAGAAATGAAGAGAGCCACTCCCGATTTCCCGCATCATTCCACAACCTGAACAAGCATTATCTTTTGAATCTGTGTGCTCAAATTTTCAGAAACGGAGCTCTTAAACGCTGAAAATAACTAACGCTGACCATTCGAATCCTCCGTGAATGGCTATATATTGGTGCGCTGCCAATAAAGGCTTCAGTTGTAAGTTTTGCTCATGTTGCCTATTCTCGTATGTACGTCGAGATTCTTGCGCTAGTTTTGCAGAAATGTCGAACCAATTAGCCGAAATTGTTGGGATTGTTATTGTATAATGCTTTCAAGCTGCCGAGAAAGCCTATATTTTGACCCGAAATTTGTCCCTGCATATTATAAACCGGGTGTGGACTATGTAAGCAAAACTTTAAATTTTCCGCCGAAATTACATTGCGCGGTAGAATTCGGTCATGACGCTCATATGTCTCTAACTTGTGTAGTTATACAGCTCTCAGAATCCTCATTTCGCAAACGCGACACTGTAAAGAACAAAGCGCATCGAGTTAACTCTTTCTCCACTCTAAGGCGTGTATTCTGAAATAGGGGATGTGTTCAACTTTAATACTCAGCGACTATATTGGTTTAAAGTTTAGTTCAGTAATTTTATCAAAATGCATAGACAAAAGACATAAGGACGACCAGAGGGCCGGGAAGTAGGCCTACAACGCCATATTAGATAGCAAATAATAAACTTATGGCCTGCACTTCCTTTTTTCTTTATCCACTGAAAGTTCATCAGAAAAGAGGTGCGGATTATGTTCCGTATGCAGATATAAGGATGGAACTCTTACCTGCTTGCAACGCTCTCGAAGAGAACGCGATTAAAAGGAATGTATAGCAAGTCGACCGCATTTTTCCTGCCAAGCATAAAGCGGCCTTACAGCACGGGTTCGTGATCTGGATGCAGTTGTGCGTAGTGGCAATGGTTCGTTTTCTTTACAAAATATTGAAAAAGAAATAAATTTAGCGTGCCCTTGCGGCTTTGCGAAGCCAGCTCCGAGTTGCTTAGTGACAGATTGCTTGAGCGCTTTTATTTCAAGAAATGACGCTCGACAGACACGGAAAACAGACACTCATAATTAGAGTGTATTTCTTAAGAAGATCGTTTGTGTTCAGACATTTGAGATTTTCATTATCTTTAACTCGTGATTTGAGTTTTCAAAACTTACACGAAAGCTCCGTGAAACAAATACAGAGTCGCCTATAATTACATTCAATATTTCTCTGCGATCTGCAGAAAATATTACCTTGTGGATTCACAGAATATTGCTAACATGACTAAGCAATGCTGGAGAGTTAGCTTGCATAATCTTAAAAATTGAAGTACTCGGAAATGGTTCCTACATTTATCATGCGGGCAGTTCTACAATGACAGCTTCAAGAAATCCAAATGGCCCGACTGTATGTCAATAAGTCAAGAAAAAAGCAGAAACAGGCTACATGGCTCGAATATTTTTATTCTGCGAAAAAAAAAACCTCGTGTTTCCTTTCTTGATTCATATAGCGTGGATACCAATTGCCGTTAACTTAGTCATGATGGCAGAACAGAAATTCAATGGGAAATGCAGGCTGCGGCGTGTTTCGAAAATGCTAACTCCACATCAACATGTGGCACTGTCCAGGAGCGGGAGCAGCCCACATAATAATGACGATCATGACAATGGCGACATTGAAGTAATGAAGCTTCGAACTTCAGCCGTCTTTGTAATTATTTGTGACTGCTAACTGACAAGTTCTAGAACTGACTGAGAGAAACACGTCCGGTTCGCGATTGTTACAACGCATTCAGCTGACATCATGTGGACTTAGGTATGCATGCACACACAAAATACAAAAAGCTGGAACACATTATTAAGAGTCGGTAGATGGAGGATCTAAGATGTCCGAATTTAACAGTGTTCAACTGTCGCGGAAAGCGTTCTCACGAAGGTGAGATAAAATAGTTTTAGCCGCATTTTGAGGTCTAGCACGAATTTCTCTTCGTGTCACGCCTGATGCCGGCTTTCAGATGTGTGGAATTAATGAGTGGTGACATAATACCAAAGGTACTGACACTCTTTCTGCTTTTTCTTCTCTTGACTCTCTTTTTCTCTAAGGAAATGATGCAGACAGTAACGTAACAAAGACGCGAAAAAGGTGAGGCGCTCATGACATCGCTAGCAAATAAAAAACACAAAAGCAAGTTCTTAAGGCGATGGTTCCTTGCCTACACCTAGCAACCGTAGCTGTCATTTTGAGGAAATCAAATAAGCAGTAAATGTTTCTCTTTTCGTGGGCTCCACAACCGTACCATCAGCGAAGGTAGAAGAGTGGAAGGATCCGGAATAATTTCGACCGCCTGGGGATCATTTATCTGCACCGACATCGCACAGGACGAGAGCGCCTTTTGCGTGTCGCCTCTATCGAAACATGTATGCTGCGGCGGGGTTTGAACTCGGGCAGAGGGAAGCAGCTAGGGCGGCGTAATACAAGGATTAGCAAAATGTTGACGCGCAGCATGCACAGGGGGCGAGTCACACGCACGCACCGAGGAGTATCCAAGCGACGTGGCTTCGACACAAACTATCCATAGTATACGCATGCGGCATGTCATAATTTCAGTTTGGCTTTGCAGCAGCCTGTTCATACCACGTGTACTATATTTATCAGTCCTAGCTGTAAAAATTCTTGCGCGAACTACTGGCCTATTTGGGCTTAACCATCTACCATAAATCAGGTGCTGGTGCGCGACATTAAGGAGGCACAGGCGACTGATGATGCGCGACAAACATGTGTTATTATGCCTTCAGTCAATCTTACAACCAAAGAAAAAGGACTGTTGCGCAGACGACAGCAAAGAAGCTGTGTTTCAGCACATACAATGAAGAATACAAAGAAAAAATATCATGTCGTTCCTATGTATGTTGTCTTTTCCTTCAGTAATGAAGAGATAGCGTCAGTCCTATGATTCGTCTTTCGTGCGTTTGTGTCTGTTCCCGTGTTGGCGCCACAAAAGTACCTACTATTAAGCCTGCTTATGATAGTCTGCGTTTAAGATCAATAATTTAGCATCGGAGCATGCTTGGATTGTCCGGAATCAGAGAAAAAGTACAGTCGTCATCTGGCAAACTGCGAAACAACAAATGTCTCCACGACCCTGCTCGGAGCTGAGCTGGGTCTCGCAGTTCTCCAGATGGAGCAGCATCTCAAATCGGGAGCTCCTCTCCTGTTCCATTACAGTCCTCCTCCTCCTCTCGGAGCGACGATAATGCTGCCGCAACCGACTGCACTTTCTCGCCGATTCCAGACAAGCCAGATATGATCTCACCTTAAATTATTTATCAAATCCAATATAAAAAAATCCTATGGGCGTCTATGGAAAAAGCTATGTCCGTCTATGGCCTTTTATGAACGTCTATAAGCACCCATAGAGGTGCTTATTGCCAGCTATTGAAAAATCTATGCCACTAAAGCTATAGCTTTGGAACCATTCAATTGTCTTAAGCTCTCTATAGAAAAATATAACAGCCTGTATAGACAGCTATAGACAGAAATAGGAAAGGTCTATAGCTATTTGGGCGAAAATTCTATAGCCGGCCATAGGACATTTTTGTATGGGATAACGCAGACTATCGTATGCTACCCTGCGGTCAGTGCTTGAGCCTTAATAGGCTAGTATTTTGCGTTCGACGATTTTTCTGTATGCTTTAAATGCATTGTACCTGAAATTTGTTCTGAGTTGAATTTGTAATTTACCCCTCCTTACTGTAATGTCTTACAAACGTGCTTGGGGCAATAAATAATTCAATAATTTAAATGACCGCCCCACGACAGTTGGACACTTCAACATGCGACTTCGACTCCCAAACTGTTAGACGAGTCATAGGCTCCTTGGAATTTAGCGAGAGCTGGGCTCAATGCAGATTTATGTCGCGGCTAACAGTAAATACCAACCTGCTTCTGCATTGAACGAGGCCATACGGGAAGGCAGCCCGGACATCGCTCTTGTTTATGAGTACGCAGGTCCTGTGGGCCTAGAAAATCGGAGCCGGTCTCGCCAAGTTTTCGGCTCGCAATTGTGAATGTGTATGAGAAAATCACGACATATCAAAAAAGAAAGTTTAAAGACACATGCAGCAGGGCCTAACTCATACATATGCTGATTCCTATTTTTTTCCTCTTGTTTTTACAAGACCGAGCGCGCTTTCCGAGAGAAATGTCAATAAGTACGCACGAAAACTGCAATCTGCATTAATGCACATTTCTGCGAAATGTCAGAGGTACTGCGGAAACTTTCCCGACCAGTGTCAGGGACTTGGCACTTTGTACATACTAATCATCGCGAGTTGCAATGCGGCTCACTGAGGCTCATATTTTGAGGCAAGGTCCATCTAAGAAGCAGGTTACACTTAGAAAAATGTCATAGCATAGGGAAGTTGCTCAGCGGCTTTTGTTCTTGGCTGCTGAACGCATGCTTGCCGGAAAGAATGACAGCTGCGGCGGCTCCATTTTATTACAGGAGAAACGAAAAAAAAAAACTGCCCGTGGGGTTGTACGAAGTGAATAGATTGAAGAGAGCCCAAGGTCGTTGATGCTACCGGACCCTTTCTTTACGTCCACGAAAGGTGTCCAGCAAAGCTTCGGGGCAACAACTCGCTGTATCCCATGTCAGGCAAGGAAGGAAATGGGCAGGTATAATTTGTAAAAAATAGTCTTTCTCTGGCTGCAAGGATCAATGGGTTGGCGTCTCTTAAAACGGGGGCGGGCGAGGCATGAACAGCTAGGAGACGCGTTGAATGTCACCCTCTGGTTGAACGCACAAGGCGTTCAGTTTGGAAGGCGATTAAAAACACTGAAAGAAAAGTGGGGCAATCTGCAACGAAATTAAATGATAAGATAAACAGTCGCGGCTCTTCATTGTTTCGTCATAGTCAGTGCCTGATCTTTTTTTATTTTACGGTACTAAAGTTCAGGCAAAAAAGTATGCTGCAGCTTTTCTTCAGGACAAAGCTTCCCAACACCTGAAGGGCCCTGTCCTGGTGCTAAAGTAAACACACTATGACTCTGCACACATTTTTAGATGGCGTCGCTTGCCTAAAGATACCTACCTGCAACTCATCTGCAGAAATGGCTCCCAACTTCGGTACCACGGAAGTCTGGAAAGCTCTCGGCATGACAGTCAATTCCATGCTATCGTGGACGTCATGACTTAACCTCTCCGAGCGCTCTCCAACTACATGCACGGTGCAATTGGTGGGAAAGCCCTGCATCTTCCTCTATGGTCCTCACGTATGTGCTCACACATTCCACTGACAGATAACAACTAGGCCGCCAAAAACAGTCACTGCCTTTCAAAGTGATGTCGCGATGTCACTGACCTCCCCGGCCCTGCCCAGAGAAAGATCAGGCCGAGCTCGTATCAGTCTTTAAACATTGCTGGACATTCAATGATTATTTTAAGTCTGTTTTCGCAGCGAACTCGCATCATGAAATGCCAGTCATGGATGCCCATGTTGTCACGAGTGAGTGCAAGACGCCGCGGCAAGAAGTCAAACCGCCAAAGAAACCACGGCACGCAGCGGACGAAACCGACATAGACACTGGGAGGGAACGGAGCAGACGGTGCAAAGTGCGCGCGTCTGCGCGGAAGCAATAATCGTTTACGTGAAGACGGAGGAAAAGCAGACGGCGTGGGCGCACAGCTCCGGAGACCGCGAGTGCGTGCGAATCCACGGCCGCGAAGATACATGGGCGCAACGCACCCGCGGGGAGAGGAGAACGGTATGCAACGGCATCCCCTCCGTGCGGCCGCCCCGAGTTGAGACAAAGGGACTCGAGCTTTGACGCCGGTGTAGGAAACACGCACCGAGGCTGCCCTCCTGGGCCGGCGCAACCCCGGCAACGATCCGGACCGTCGAGACGCTCCTTCGGCTACGCTCCGGAGGCCCCGGCGAGGTCTCCTCTAGCGACATTCCTCACCACCAACCACTTTGAGTACCGATTGGACTGCTTTCATTATTCTACATTGACTCAAAAGACTCTAATTGGAACTATTTGGCGTTATTCTTACCACCACCTGCGCGTGGAAACTCTGACTGATTTGTGCATGCTTATCGATGTGATGTAAACCACCTTTGTATTATTCAGTTTTGCAGTTGATGTGCATTGTTTGATTAAATCTTGTTTTTGGAGACGTACACCTCTCTGGTTCTGACTCACGTTCTCGACAGATAGTGACACATGTGCAAGAGACAATGCCTGAGCTAACAATTACATAGTAGTAGTAGTAGTAGTAAAGACTTTTATTCGACCATAATTTATAGGCCGAGCATGTCGACCGCCTGGGCGACCAGAAGCCGCTGTTCTTCTTCCCCTTCAGCGCCAAGCCAGTCGAGCCAGGTGGTGATGGATAGAAAGGGTGGGGGGAAGGAACCCGACTGCTGAGCAGCCGGGCAATAGAAGAGGCAATGGGCCAGGTCCGCATAGATGCAGGGGCAGTTGGGACAGGAAGGGTCCGATCGATAGCGATAGAGGAAGAGGCGGGACGGGGTGATAACTGCATTCATCTGAATGTGCCGAAGAAGGCGAGACTCCGGCACCGTGAGTGATGGATGAGGAGGAGGGTAAAGGCGTTTGTCGAGGCGGAGCTCAAGGTAGACCTCTTTTATGGTGCGGCGAAGGGTGAGCCTCCCACCGTCCTCCGAGGGCTTGGGCCAGGGGATCAACGGTGCCCGGAAAAGTGTGTCGCGGGCGAGCTGATGGGCCAGCTCATTGCCGTCAATCCCTGAATGCCCAGGGACCCAGCGGAGGAAAACGATGGAAGGCTGCAGTGCGGAGACCGCTCGCTCGACCTCCTGTTGGAGAGAAGGGGTCAGGGTGCGTTTCTGTATGTGGTGTATAGCGGCTTGTGAGTCTGAATAGACTGTGTACTCTTGGAGAGAGGGAAGGAGGGCAAATGACTGGAGGGCATGCGCAATGGCGAGGACCTCGAGGGACAATGCGTCTGGAGGGTGTAGATACGGCCCGCTGGTGTGGGTTTCAGGAGAAGGGAGGTGTGGATGGTACAGGGCGTAGCCGCAGGAACCTCGAGGAGCCACGAAGGAGGCATCCGTGTAAGCTACACCCTGGGTATCAAAGAGAGGGGAATGGTGCTGTGCGGCCGCATGACGACGTCCGGCGTGCAGGACGGGGGACATGTTGGCCGGGAGGGGAAGGATACGAAGATTGGGAGCGGGGGTGGGAATAGGAGAGGTAAACGGGGAGATTGGAATGGGCGAGATACCCGCTTGAGTCAATAACCACTGACCCTGACGGGTAAGGGAAAGCCGGGCAAGTTGTGAGTCACGATGGAGACTGATAAGAGAACGAAGAGGATGGAAGAGGCCTGTGGCAAAGAGCTTAGTGGTAGAGGTAGTGATAGGGAGGTTGAGGGCTGCCTTGTAGAGGCCCACAAGGGCAGTCTCGAGAGCGTTAAGTTGAGTCTGATTGAAGGAAGCGTAGGTAGCCGTCGCGTTCGCTCTCGTTACCCAATCCAGGACCCAGATCCACACCTTATCCGTTTATGGCGTCGCCGTAAACGTCTTCAACGCTCCTTTCGCTCCCAACCACACAATGCCCAACTTTCCTCCCGGATCACTGCTCTGCGGGCTGAGATCGTCGCCCACTGCGCCTCCCTCGAGCATTCTCGTTGGAGTGCTCTTTGTGATGGCCTTGATTCTGCATTGCACTCGCGATCCGCATGGTCTCTCTTTAAATCCCTCCTTGGCAGTAAGCCTGCCCTTGCTCCCACTCTAGCTAAAGCCCTCACTCAGGGGACTCCCTCCGAAGTTTTTGATCAACTCGCCTCTCTCTACCTCCCGCCCCCTCTGGCACCCTCCTACCCGGTGTACTCAGGTGGACCTAACCCCGATCTGGACCAATGCTTCACTCTCCGGGAGCTCGAATCTGCTCTGGCTGCTAATTCTACACGCTCGGCTCCCGGTGAGGATGCCATTACATACACCACACTTCGTAACCTTCCTGACTGCGCCAAAGAATTCCTCCTTCAAACCTACAATGAGGCCTGGGAGAGCGGCTGCTTGCCGAGCTCCTGGACATCCTCCCTTATTTCTATGATTCCAAAGCCGGGCAAACCTCCCTCTCTCTCTAACCTCCGCCCAATCTCCCTGACATCGTGCGTTGGTAAGACCCTTGAGCGAATGGCTCTGACTCGCCTCTCTGATTTTCTTGAGGCACGGGAGTTCTTCCCCCATTCTCTCATTGGCTTCCGACGCCGCGTCTGTGCACAGGACATGTTTCTGATTCTCCAGCAAACGTTTCTGTCCCCTACACCCACTCAAATTTACGCACTTGTGACTGTCGATGTTCGCAAGGCCTTTGACGGTGTTTGCCACGATCACATCCTTTCTCAACTCGCCTCTTTGGATTGTGGCTCCCGCATGTACTCCTATATCCGCTCATTCCTCTCTAAACGTGTGGCTCGCTTTCGAGTAGATACCCACTTGTCTAACCCACACCACCTCACCCGTGGCACTCCTCAAGGTGCTGTTCTCTCTCCTACCCTTTTCAATCTCGCTATGGCCCCTCTCGCCTCCCAGCTAGCTGAAATTCCCGACCTGCATCATATATTTTACGCCGATGACATCACTCTCTGGTGTTCATCTGGCTCTCCCGGTCACGTACAGGACACCCTGCAACGTGGCCTAGATCTCATCGACTCCTTTCTCACCACCGCTGGCCTCTCTCCTGCTCCTGAGAAATCCGAGCTTCTCCTTCTCAACCATTCCTCCTACCAGCGCTCACACAACCACTTCGTCTCTCTCCACCTTTCTGGCTCTCCCATTCCTGTCGTCACACAGTGCAAAGTTCTTGGCTTCCCTTTGCATGCGGCTAAGAATGTGCAAGCCCTCCACCGCGCTGTCACCACCTGCCACTCTGTAACTCACCTCCTGCGGCGCGTGGTCACTCGACGCTCAGGTCTCCACGAGGCTCACGCGTGCCGCGTTGCCCACGCGCTGGCCCTCAACAAAGTCTTGTACTTTGCACCCTACGCTTCCTTCAATCAATTACATACAACGGTGTGTTAAACCTGCTGAATAACATAAAGGTGTCTTCGGCAAGCGGGCCCGAAGATGTTCCCGGTAATGTCTTGAAGGTCTGTGCTGAAATCATTGCTCATTACTTAGTTATTCTATACTCGAAATCGTTAGATACAGGCATAATACCCCAGCAATGGAAAAACGCTAACGTGGTGCCCATTCATAAGGGTGGTCCTAAAAACATAGTTGCTAATTACAGGCCGATTTCACTTACAAGTATTAGTTGCAAATCGCTTGAACACATAATATATAGCGCGTTGATGAAGCATTTGGAACAAAATGAATTTTTCGCTCAAGCTCAGCATGGTTTCAGATCAGGTTACTCGTGTACGACACAGCTCTTAGAATTTAGCCATGATATTTTTTCATCATTTGACAAGGGTCTACAAACGGATTGCATTTTTTTAGATTTCAAGAAAGCATTTGATTTGGTACGTCATGATTTGCTACTGTATAAATTATCTTTGATCAAGATTCCAACTTCCCTTCTAAACTGGCTTCAATGTTACCTGCAGGGACGCAAACAACGTGTATTGATTGATGGACAGTTTGGCAGTGGCAGTGGTGAGCGACAGACACGTCTTACAAGTTTTGCGCACTTTTTCCAGGACACAGCGGCCACCGTCAACGCCTTCCAGCAACCGTGTGCTATTCCCTCCGTCAGCAGTAACCGGCCACGCCCCCCGCTCTCGACAGTTTGGCAGTGGCAGTGGTGAGCGACAGACACGTCTTACAAGTTTTGCGCACTTTTTCCAGGTCCGTTCCTGTTTTGATGAGGCTGTCGCCTCGCTTCGGCCCTGGCCCTACCGGAGCTGAACAAGTTGGTTTAAATCGTCGTCTTTTCTTCGACATCCAGGACACAGCGGCCACCGTCAACGCCTTCCAGCAACCGTGTGCTATTCCCTCCGTCAGCAGTAACCGGCCACGCCCCCCGCTCTCGACAGTTTGGCAGTGGCAGTGGTGAGCGACAGACACGTCTTACAAGTTTTGCGCACTTTTTCCAGGTTGGTGCACTTTTCCCCCTCATTTTAACGTCAGTGTAACTGTCTTACCGCCACTGCTGCTGCCAAAACTGTTGATACGCGAGTTCAGTACTTTGAAAAATGGCCAAAGAACTTCAGAAATTGTTTGAGGACCTTAAGCGTGAGATGAAACAAGAGTTTCGCGAGCTAAAAGAAAGTTTCGAGCGAGAACTCAGGAAGGATGTCAGAGATATTAAGGCCAGCATGACTTTCATAAACCAGTGCTATGAGGAAATGAAAGCTTCCGTGAAAAAAGTTGAAGCAGAGAACAAGGCTCTGAAAGAAAGTATAAGCACGTTGAAGGAAGAACGCGAAGCTCTCTATGCGCAAGTAAAAGAGCAGGAATCCCGACTTATGCAGAACGAGCAACACTCGCGGTGCCTGAACGTCGAAATTAAAGGAGTGCCACGGGTAGACGGTGAAAACCTGCACGAACTGACAAAACAGTTGGGTGAAGTAATCGGGACGCCTCTGAAGGACACTGACATTGAAGTCTGCCATCGGGTCCAGACCGCCGGAAATTCTACCTCCCCTAACATAATTGTGCAGTTTACTCACAGAGCTCCGCGTAACTATTTCTTAGAAAAAGCAAGAAAGCACAGGCTAACGGCTCGTGACCTCGCGATAGAACAAGATGATAAAATTTTTGTCAATGAGCACCTGTGTCCGGCAATGAAACGCCTCTTCGGTGCTGTAAATGCCGCGAAAAAGGAACGAGGATGGGAATACGCCTGGGTCAAGAATGGAAAAATCTACGTTCGCCAAACTGAAACATCAACAGTTATTCCTATCACTAGCAAGGATCAGCTCTCTAGGATTGCTTAAAATGTTCCAGCTTATCTGTACAGCTTGTATGCTCTAAACATGGATTTTCTACCACAGCAAATTCATAAATTGGTCAAAAAGAAAAAACCTGCCCTATCTTTTTTTCATCAGAACGTCCGATCTTTAAGAAACAAAGATAATGAAATGCATGCTTTGCTGGAAGTATTTGAAATGTCTTTCACTGTGCTCATGCTCACTGAAACATGGTATGAACGCGAAACGGCTATATTCTGCCCATCTGGTTATCAATGTTTCTATCGAAATCGTCACGACAAAAGAGGCGGTGGTGTTTCTATCCTGGTAAAAGATAACCTGCTGTGTGATACCGAAGAGAAATTCTGTGCTGTCACTCCTGATTTTGAAGTGCTTACCTTACGACACCTTGACAATATGTTTTGCGTGGTCTACAGACCGCCATCTGGTACCTTTAGCCGTTTTTTGGCCTTCCTTGAAGAACTTTTAGAATATGTGACGGAGCAAAAAGCACAGATCTTCTTAGGTGGAGACATGAATGTGAACATGATTGTACCTACTCCTTACCAGAAAGACTTGAGCCTTACTCTTTCTACTTATGGCCTATCTAATGTAATCACCAACCCAACGCGTATCACAGAACAAAGTTCTACATTACTAGACGTATTTATTACCAACGTTAACACAGACACTACATTTGCTGGCACTCTTTGTACAGGTATAAGTGATCATCTGGGAACCTTTTTATTCGTAGACAAGCAATTTCCCATCAAGTGGAATGAACCAAAGCCCACATATCGTCAAGTTATTACATCTTCGCGTCTTGAATCATTCCGCCAGGATGTTGAAAAACAAACATGGGATGCAGTATATGAATGCCGTGAGAGCAACACAGCGTACCTTATCTTTATAAGTATACTTAAGAAAATATACCACCAGCATTTTCCAGTAACACAAGTAAAAAAGCCAAAGAGAGCGCGAAAACCTTGGTTAACGAGAGAACACCTGAGAATGGTCAAGCATAAAAATGCGTTGTATGCCAAATTTGTAAAAACTAAAGATCTAAATATACTTGCAGAATTTAAGAGCTACCGGAATAAACTTACGTCTACGCTGAGGAAAGCTAAGGATTCATACCTAATAGATATGTTCGATGCTGAAACTACACTGCGGTCAGATGCAGCCTGGCGCAAGTTGAACTCTTTGGTGCGTCCCGGTACTCCTACGCTTACACTTGGCACCTTTAGGCATGGGGAAAAAGAGCTCTCCGGTGTTCCATTGGCAGATGCTTTCAATCACTTTTTTATTCAGCAAACGAAAGATAATGAACTCGATGGGAGTACCATTAGAAACTACGCTCAGTACGTGCGAGGAAACGATAGGATAAGTTCGCTGTTCTTGGCCCCGACTGAAACAGCTGAGGTTTTCTCTTCCATCAATAACTTGAAGAATAGTAAAACGCTGGACGTAAATGGCTTCCAGATATTGCCCGTAAAATATGTACTTGACATACTGTGCCCGATTATTACCTATATTTATAATTTGATTCTCTCTACTGGGGTTTTCCCTACAGGAATGCAAATTGCTCGAGTGATACCCATTTTTAAAAAAGGTGATAAGAACCTATTCACAAACTACCGACCGATTTCTATACTGCCTGTGTTTTCCAAAGGCATCGAGAAAATAATACATCACAGAGTGACTTCTTATTTTGACGAAAATCACTTATTTCTAGATTTTCAGCATGGATTCAGGAAGAAAAGATCTACAGAGACAGCACTTTTAACTCAAAAAGAAATTATAATTAAGGCATTCAGTGAAAACAAGCTCACCATGGGTATTTACATCGATTTTACTAAGGCCTTTGACCTCATAAATCATGATATTCTTCTTTTTAAATTGGAAAGGTATGGTGTGCGGGGCCTAGCGCTAACCCTATTACAATCTTACTTATCTCACAGAACCCAATATGTAGATATAAACACAGCATCCTCTTCTACCCTCCATATAACATGCGGAGTGCCCCAAGGAAGCAATCTTGGGCCTTTGCTATTTTTAGTTTATATAAATGACATCGTCTACAGCGCTAGTAATGTTCAGGTTGTGTCATTTGCAGATGACACAACTTTTTTTGTCACAGGTATTTCCGAGGCCGAGGTTGAAAGCAAAACAAGCGAAGCCCTTAATAAACTTCACTCATGGGCAGATGCAAACTGCTTGCGCATAAATCCGTCAAAAACACAAATTCTGTTATACCTCCCTAAGGGAAAGAAAATATCTAGGCCTCTCAAAATAGCCTTAAACAGCCAACCAATAGAGCTTGTGACTTCTGTAAAAACACTGGGCGTTATCTTTTCTCACAACCTAACTTGGAATGAGCACATAGAACACATTTGTTCGAAAGTTTCCTCAGCTCTAGGTATACTTGGTCGCTTTAGACATATTTTTCCAGTAAGGGTAAAGATGTTGCTCTACAACGCGTTAGTACTAAGTCATATCCAATACTGCAGCTTGGTTTGGGGAACAACAGGGGTAACAAATCTTCATAAATTGCATTTGCTGCAGAAAAAAGCCGTCCGGTCCATAGCAAATGTGCCATTCCTTTTCCCCACAAGAAATATCTTTATAAAGTATGATATCCTTCCAATCTTCGCGTTATACTTTTACAGGCTTCTATTATGCTATAAATACTCTTCACAACAACGTGACAATCCCTTTATTGTACTTGGACAACTGAGAGAAAATAACAGCTGCCGTAACACTAGATACAAAGAAACTTGGATCACTCCAACACCAAGAACTTACTCTATGAACCAGTCCTTAAGTTACAACCTTCCCCTCTTGCTAAACAAACTAATCCATGACAATTTTGATATTACCAGAAATTCAAAACACAATATCCGTGACTACTGCCGAGACAATTTCAATCTGTGAAATTGTGTTTTTGTATATTTTAGTGATGTAAAACATTTGCTTTGAGTACATGTGTGTATTGCGACTTTCGTTTTGCATGTGTGTTCGCGCTTCGCGTAAATGTGGATTTGCATCGGATATCCATGACATTACTAATTGATGTAAATGATGTGACCCTCGCCTTCCTTCTGTACTGCCACTGTCTCAAGGAGTCGGGACCTCCAGTCAAGCTGTTACCACAGCTTTTAGTCCCGGCTCCTCCTTTGTAAGAAAGGAAAATAAACTTGAACTTGAACTTGAGTCCCAGTCTGATTATGTTCCTGTATCTTCGGGGGTACGGCAGGGGTCTGTTTTAGGACCTCTGCTGTTTCTAGTTTATATTAATGACATTTCTAAATATATGACCTGTAAAATACGTTTATATGCTGACTATTGTGTTATCTACCATGTTATTAACAGTTCTTCAGATTCTTGTCATTTGCAGTGCAACTTGGACCGCATACAGCAATGGTGTTTGAAGTGGCAGATGTTTCTGAACCCAATAAAATGTCAGTTTTTCTTTCACGCGCAAGCATCACCCTTTCTTGGCTGAATACAAACTGGATTCTACCCGACTTTCTAGAGTTACTCACTATAAATACCTCGGTGTTTACTTTTCGTCTAATCTCACCTGGAATGAGCACGTCGAGCACGTTTCTGCTAAAGCTTATGGCATGCTAAATTTTCTAAGAAGAAATTTTAAAATGGCACCACTAAAAGTTAGAGCTTCTATATTTCACCTATATTCGGCCAATATTGGAGTATGCTTGTGTTGTTTGGCACCCCCCTACTTTAAATTTAACAGACATGCTTGAGCGTATTCAGAACTTTGCCGCTCGGTTTGTCTCAAGTAATTATGATTTTAACAGCAGTGTTACTAACATTAAACTAACGCTGGGATGGGAGCTGTTACGTAAACGCCGTACCAACTCCCGGTTAGAAATGCTGTACAGAATCTTTCACCGAAAAATAAAAATAGATAAAGAAAATTATTTGCTTCCACCGCATTTCAGGTCGAACAGACTTGACCATGGGTGGAAGATTAGAGAAATTAAATGCAAAACTAACACTTATCAAAACGCATTTTTCCCATCTAGCATTCATGACTGGAATCGCCTGCCCCATGAAATTGTTGAGTGCCGTTCCGAGTCTATGTTCCGCGCGTTACTGTCGGATGTATGAGTGCGCAGTTGGCTTTCTTTTGGCTTTTTTAATCACGCGGTCTTCGTTCTTGTTGGTCCAGCATCATTTGGTTAGTTGGCTTTTTTTTCGTCATGTCTTTTTGTTGTTTCATATTTCATTCATTTTGTACTTGCTGTGTCATGCCTTGTTGTATTGCTTTTTTTTTCTGGCCTATTCTTCTGTTATGTATCCTCATCCCCCCTGCAATAATGCCTTCGGGCGCTGCAGGTATTTCCAATAAATAAATAAATAGACACCTTCCTCGACGCTTTGTCACGTTCACTTTACTGCGTTTAATGTTCGAAGGGCTTGCTGGAAAATGCCGCTTATTGACGTTCATTCTCACATAAGAAGAAGCTCCGCCTCCGTTGCAGAGGAAACATTGTTAAGGATACGAAATCGAATGCGTGCTGCCGCTACCTTTTCCTGACCACTGCACCAGCGTTCAACTGCGGCGCAGCCCTAACAGAAGAGAGACGTTTACCGCAGTAGTATTAGCCTCCACTAATCTACAGCATGTTGCTACAGCAACGGCGAAGACTCGTTACAATGTTCTTTCATGGCT
The DNA here is from genome assembly GCA_030143305.2 of Amblyomma americanum. Classification (NCBI taxonomy): domain Eukaryota; kingdom Metazoa; phylum Arthropoda; class Arachnida; order Ixodida; family Ixodidae; genus Amblyomma; species Amblyomma americanum. Next base: position 74,449 of record JARKHS020029560.1, read on the forward strand.
CTTCACCAGCCTAGTTAGGGTTGAGCAAAGCTGGTTTCTCATCTTTACGCTGACGCATGGCAACAGCGGTGCACTACCGGCGTCAATAGCGTGAATCTACAACCAGTACAGACGCACAGATTCACCTACTCAACTTATGCATCGCGCAGGGCTTCACCCATTATCCATCCGTTCGAGACTGCACCGCTTGAAATTCCTAGACTTACTCCAAATTCATTTAAGATTAACTCTGAACACTTCGTCAATATAAGACACTCCATAATCACCCGCAACAAACACACTCTCACACTTGAGGAATTTTTTTTGTTGCAATAACACCTTTTACTTTTTCTTTTTTTCCGCAAGCAGTGCGCGAATGGAATGCACTTGACGCTTCAGTTGTAATGCAGCACACAGTCCTCGAATTTTTGGAGCTTGCCGAGCTGAGTATATTGCCTCAATACTCACTCAATTCTGACAAAATGTTGGTATATATACTTTGGGCACGGGTTCCCCTTTTTCCTCTCCCCTTGTGTATCGTTGCCATTTTGTGTTTTTCACCGTCTGGGGTTTCGTACGAAATGTGAATGATTCTTGCTAAATACCACAGCAAAATTCTCTAAACGATAAAGAAATGTTCAAACCACCACTGAAAATAGGCATAAAAAAGGGTTTCTTGCTTCAGGATTCATGCAATCTACATCCTTGCATGGGGGGGGTCTCAGATCCCTTTTCAATATCGGTAAGTGGCCTAAGTCCCTCCGAGACCCTCCTGACTTTAAGCACCGATCATATCGCGCTGTTCTTGACTTCAGTGGCTGACCGTAGTGGCTTCAGTGACTTCAGTGGCTCAACATCCACCGTATTACATTTCTTCGTCTATGACAATGTAAACTGGTGTGCCATTTCTATATTAACACATTGACACATTCCGAATGGTGAATTGCATCATTCACGACCACTTGGAGAGAGAGAGGGAGAGAAAAAAACTTTATTGGCGCCAAAAATTGGTCGATTCAGCGGGACCCGGGTGTCTTCATGTTGAAGTTCCGAGTCTTACAGGGGTGGTGCCCTTATTCCAGGGCCCCACTGAGTCTTGCTTCCTCATACGCATGCTGGACCAATCCTTTTTGGACCGCCAGCACGCTGCTGGTGAGCAGGCTCTGCCACTGTTCGGACTTGGGCTCTTTTATTTTATGGAATGAATAATTGTTTTTACACTCCCATGAAATATGGTATAAAATGGGGGTGGCTCCACACCACTTGCATGTGTCCGCGTACTGGTTCGGAAACATTTTGTGAAGTATGTGTAAGTTATGAAAGCTTCCTGTTTGCAGTCTACGCCAACCGACTGCCTCATATTGCGTTAATAGCTGGTGTGGTGGAGGACCACTTGGAAAAATAGCGTGCAAAAATAAAAGCGATTCATTCGTCCCGCCATAAACGCCGTGATGTCTATTTTTTAAAATTTTTAACAAACACATTTCACTGTAGCTGCAAGAGACGGCGCCACAAACTTGAAAAGGTGGGGCTTTAGACAGCGAGTATCAGAGCGCGGAATTCAAAGGTGGACATTTACACTGCAGAAAAATATGAGGTGGCTTAAGTCGCGTCCACACGCTGTGCCACATGTCAGCACTGTGCCTGAAAGGGTGTATTTGTTTTTAGAAATAGGAAATGTGCTGAAAAGCCGCATGCTCATAGCTGCCGCACTTCTGGAAGCTGGGGCTTGTACTCACTGTCAATCGATGGCGTCACAGGTTCCGCAGAAGTACTTTTTTAGCATCTATATTATGGACTCCACCGGCAGCCAGCCAAGGCGGTAAATGGGCTTCGTTTTTCTGAATAGCTTACCTCAGCAAACGCAGTACATTGTTGAAAACACTGAGAGCCGTTTTCTGGAAGCGTAGCGAATTAACCTACGCAGTTTCATGTTTCTCGAAAAACACCGCGATGTCTATTTTTTTTTTAGAAACCCATTTCGCTGTATCTGCAAGAGATGGCGATACCAACTTAGAATGGGGGGGGGGGGGAGGACGGGGTCAAAATATTAGGAGCGCGGAATTCAAAGCTGGAAATTTGCTCTTATACAAAAATGTCAGACGGCTTAAGTCGCGTCGACATATGTTGGCACAGCACCTGAAAGGGTTATTTTTTTAGAAGTAGAAAATATGTTGAAAAACCTTACGCTCATAGCGCCCACACTTCTGGCAGTTCTGGCCGCCGCGGCCGGGATGGAACCCGCGTCTTTCGGGTCAGCAGCCACCGCGGCAGCGCACCACTATTGCTATGTGTTGCTGGGTCGCGACGCTCGGCGACGTCAGGCCCATATGCCTTCTAAATCCTGCGAAGCTTCCTTTTTGCGCGCTCGGTGTAAGACATCGGTGTATCCACCATCGTACTCCATGTCTTCCGGGCCGGAGAAGGTATAGATGTCACAGCGAGCTCAGAGGTGAAGCTCGGGGACTGCTATCCGTTGCAGAAAGGCAATGCAGAGAGTCACCCAGCTTCGTTAGGACGGTAAGTCCATCACATAAACGTTAGCAGAAGCAATCAAGCAAAAAATTAGAGGAACGTACGAAAAGCGAAGTAGCCGTACTTTATATTTTAAGAAAGTTCTAACTAAATATTATTGCACAATTGCTAACTGCCGCGAAGACACGAGGGTGACACACAGAGACATCTTGAAAACAAACTTCAGCTCACACGGACGAAGCACAGAATAGGAATTGACACTACGAGCACTCTCTCGCAACTAAGCTTTTACTTAAGGGATGGATATACAGTGTGTGTTGCATTTATCTCTACGGGTTGAAAAAACTCTCCTGCGCAAACCACTTTTCTATTTCGGCTCAAATACAGACCACAACGTAGCTTATGAAAGTCTCCGTTTTGCGACAAATAATTTAACATCGTAACTTGCCTGAGCTGGTCGGAATCGGTGGAAAACTGGAGTCGTCTGCGCGTAGAAGTTTCATCGAGGCCAGCAGGATAGCCGACTTCAGAGGCTGCGCTACCTACCGAGCTGCAAGGCAACCAATATCCATGCTTGTAGGTGGGGTATGTCTCGCAGTGCCCCAGATGGCGCAGCCTGTCTAATCTGCTACTCCACTGGCCCTGACAAAAATTCTCCGCGCAGACGAGTGCAGTTTGTCGCCCATTCCGGACAATTCAGAGTAGGTTTCGATTTTTAAATAACTTTTAAAAGCACAGGCTATGATCACACACACACACACACACACACACACACACACACACACACACACACACACACACACACACACACACACACACACACACACACACACACACACACACACACACACACCACACACACACACACACACACACACACACACACACACGCGCGCGCGCGCGCGCGCACACACGAACACAGAATTTGCCTTTGTGTCTGTCTGTGTACACATATCCATCCTTTCAGAATAAAAGCTTCGTTGCGAGACGGCGCTTTTCGCGTCTATTCTTCCTGTGTTCTTCGTCCGTGTGCGCTGAATTTTGTTTTCACCATGAACTGCATCCGACTAGCCCGACTCGCCATTCTTCTACACAGAGACAGGACTGTCGCCAACTAAGCACTGCAACTCAGTGACTACCAACTATAAACTCAGTTGGCAGTTGGCGCCAGCCTTGCCTGTGTGTGTTCTCCCTCGTGTCTTCGCGCGAGTTAGCTTTTGTGCTAGAGCTAACAGCATGGCCAGTCTATAACCACTGCAGAAATATGAAAAATCGTACTTTTAGTTTCTCGCCGTCAGGATTTATTATCCACAACTGTTTTTATGGTTTTTGAAGACGCTTCGTTCAGTCTGTGCAAGCTGAGACCAATTAGATTTTTTAATTAACACAAAGAGATTCGAGAACAGTTCATATTTTTTTAGTCCGTTTGTTTGAAGTTCAGGATAAGAAACACGAAAAACGTCGGCCATGCTCTACGTTCCGCACGCGCGACGAAACTTGCGCGTCCAACGCCGTCTTGGTATCACTTCATCGAGCCGTGCCAGGGGCAGACGAAGAAAACAAAAAGAAAAAAATTGGCTGCTAGAAACGTGACGATGCGGCGTCTGCAGAGGTGCAGCGCAGTGCGCTATCGCTGCTCGCGGCCGCAGCACCCGGGAGGAAATTTTCAATCGCTGATAAGTGCGTCAGCACAAACCGCCAATGAAGAGACCTGTAGCCGATAGTAACGCGCGTGCCGATGAAAAATGCCACCGGCAGAGCCCGCCGTTGTTTGTTCGTTGGTGCCAGCCGCGAGAGCTTATTTTCGCCGTAGTGCAAGCGGCGGTGGTTCTGAACATCGCTCTGTGCGTGGTTCCTGTGGGTTCCTGTCGTTTTCACCGGCCACCGGAGACGCAGAGAAGCCATTTCCCTCACTGCCGGCCGACGACTGCCGAGGGATACACCTCCCAGCCAGGCCTACGGCATCGAAGGTGAGTGCGAGGCAAGGCCTCGCGGCGAGGGCGACGTGTTTTCGTGAAACCTCCCCTGGGCTGTTAGACCAAATTTAAGTTTCACTCGCGCTGATTCCGCGAGCATTGGTTAATAGTAAGCAAGCAACACGCAGCATGCAGCGCAGAGGTTTCATGGGCTGTCGCCATCAGGTTTTTTGTTCGTGACGGAAGCGTGGTGAGCCAGGGGTTTGCGCCGCGTACACAGCTTTAGGCTTAGCTCACACTTGGCAGGTCAGCTCTAGGTATTGAGCTCACTGTCGTTTTCGTCATGAAACAAAAGCCCGTTCCAAACGCCGTTGCGACCCGGCCACCATGTCGTGTCAAGGAATGCCCGGGCGCGAAAGTGCTCTTGAGCGACATGTGGTCTCTGGCCGTACACGGCGCTCGGAAATTCTCGCCACCCTCGTCCAGCAACTCCGAAGAACGGACGCTGCCTACGGTCTGCGGCACATCGTGTTTCCGCTGCAGCCAAGGTCCGTCCGATTTTCTTACTTATTTCAGCCCAGCGGCATAAGGCTCATTCTTCTCCCACGGTGAGTATATGTGCGACTGCGTTACGCTTGCGTGTCTGTCACCTCTTTTTTTTTCTTTGCAGATATGCTCACTCCAGCATTCCCTTACCAACGGCGCTGGTGCATTCGGCCCGCAGTGACATCTGGCCCGGTGTGGCTGCTGCGGGCCGTGCAAGGTTCCCTTTGCGCACCCTCTGCCTCCGGTCGCACACGCTGTACTGTCGGGGTACTTCGACTGCACTGCATCGCAGCGTCGTTTTCTTCGTTTTCGGTAAGCAGGACCGCAACTTAACGAAACGAGAAAACTGGCATGTCTGCAGATGGAAGCGGTACCCCCTAAGGCTGTTCAACACCGGGCTGCGCTGAAGGGGGCCGATGATGTAGTACAGTCGAAGTTGGCGTGAAATAAGCCACATTTGTTTCCGACAGTGCAGCCAGTGTACAGTGTGACCATCGGACGACTTTGAAATGCTCACGACGTATATGCTTGCAAGAAGAGGGCTTGATCGGTATAGTTGGTGCATGTTGATGGAAACGACTGCGTAGTGCTAATAGACGAGATGGAAGAGAACACAGAGCTTGTGTCTATGTTCTCTTCCGTCCCGTCAGTTCACGCCGTTCAGTCGTTTCCATCTATATAAGGTTGCCTTTGACGAAGGTTCCTTTTTATCTTTGCAGATATGCCGGCTTACGGTCTACCTTGGACACGGAAAGCACGGAGCCGGTTCAGCAGTGCGAGCTGAACTCTCGTCCTGGTGTGGCATCCTTGCGCCGCGCAAGACAATCTTCCTGCCTCGCACTGCTGCTGTCTCCCGTCACAAACGCTGCACTGTCGGGTGCTTCGATTGCACTGCATCGCAGCGCCGTTTTCTGCGTTTTCGGTAAGCAGGACTGCGACTTATCGAAACGAGAAAACTGGCAGGGCTGCAGATGAAAGCGGTACCCCCTAAGGCTGTTCAACACCAGGCTGCGCTGAAGGGGGTCGACGATGTAGTTCAGTCGAAGTAAGCCACCTTTGTTTACGACGGTACAGCCAGTGTACAGTGTGACCCTAGGACGACTTTCAAGTGCTCACGACATCCACGATTGCAAGTAGAGGGCTTGATGAGCCTGGTTGGTGCATGTTGATGGAAACGACTTCTGAGCGCTAACAGACGGGGTGGAAGAGCACACGGAGCGTGTGTCTATGTTCTCTTTCCTCTCGTTTGTTCGCGCTGTTCGGTCGTTTCCATCTATGGTTGCCTTTTACGAACGGTCATTTATCTTTGCAGACATCCAATGGAGACACTAAACCAGCTTAAGGACAGCACGGAGCAGACTCGGGAAGTCCGAGCTCGGATCTGTGGCCCCGCTCCGGAATCCATGCACGACGCAAGACGCTCCCTTCCTGCCTCTCCCTTCCTGCCTCTCCCTTCTTGTTATCTCCCTTGACTCCAGGGGGTAGGGTGGTAAGTGCAAATGAATCGAAGCCCGCATGGCATACGCCAGTTTTGCTCCGTATAGTACGGAAAGTGTGCAAAGTGGCCGTCGGAAGTCTCTATAGCATGCGCACGACACCCATGCTTTCCACTTGTCTTTGCAGATACGCCGACTTCGGTTCTTGGAGCCGCCTCGGAAAGTACGAGCTCGGATCTCTGGCCCTGTCCTGTATCCATGCGCCACGCAAGATATTCAATTCCTGCCGCACGTATGCCTCCTCCCTCAACAAGAGCTTTATATTCTTACCTGTATGTTATGAATCTGCAACAGCTGATGGCCCGTATTACACCTGGTCAGTTCACCCTTCGTTGAATATAAATTCTTATTTTTGCGCTTGTCTCAGTACTGCTTAGTCGTGTTGCTACCAGTCACCCTTGTTACACTAATTCCACCTAATACAGCGGCAGGCAGCGCGATTATTAATGGCCACACACTGCCGAGTTTGTCTTCACTTCACCACAATCGCACATGTACACGTATTGCACCTACACCTGAATTATTGTCGGATTTCAAACATCAAGCATTACTTTTGTGTCCGTAATATTCTTGGTACCCGCAAATACTTCGCTTCCAGCAAACCTCTACGCAAGGTCGTTACGGGCTACAGGCGTTTTATTTTTCACTTTCATAGATTTCGCCTTCCATCGTTGCTTCTGCATGTCTGCTCGAATTCCCAGTTGTTTGGCGTTACTTTACAAACTACACAACAATTTGATCCGGATCGCTCATTCTCTCGTTTATTTCAAACTGTTTTACCCTTGTCTGTGCAATTCAAAAACACACACCTTCTCATCAGTGCACTCATTCCTGATCACCTCTATATGCAAATTAACACATTTTGCATACTTTCAAGGGAGGCTCTTGACCAGGCAAGGTGGACGTCAGTCCGGCTTCTTTGTGGTGTGCAAGGTTGCTTTCTTCTTTGAAATACTTTCGTCCCTATTAGTCTACTTCCCTTCTTTTTGTCTATGCCTTTGTTTCTTCACGTATTTCAACGGTATGCTCATATCTGAGCCTTTTTTATTCGAATATATAGAGATGTTCAGTGTGCTTCCTTCTGTTATGAGCTAGAGCACAAGATTGAATGAATTCAGAAATTCTAGAATGAAGAAAGGAGACTTGTGGAACATGCTCAGAAGAGAAAGGCGAAGCGAAGATTGTAAAAGAAGAAAAAAACCGACGTGGCGCAACGAATTGGCAAAAGGCAAGAATAACGTTCTAATCGCTGGTGGTGCTACACTGCAACCGGACATCGCCGTGTCCTCCCCGAAGCCGACCTACTGGGTGTGTCAACCGTTGCCACGCTGCTCAGACCAGGCAGTACAACGAGGGCCGCTAGTCAGCGCCTATGGGACAACGACGCGGTGACCTGCTGCTTCCGGACCATCATCGCCACTGCGAGGGCTGCAGTGTGCCAGCCCCTAGTTACTGCCGGTGGGGCGTGTAGAGCTGCCGCCTTCATCTGTCCCTGTGCTTTCTAACGCGGGGTTTTTCACAACAGTAATTGCCAATAAATCCTTTGCACAGCAGTTTCGTACGAACTTCTTGTGTCCACCTGAGTGCTCGTCTCCACCTGAGTGCTCGCCGGTGCCAGCCGGCTTGAGCGCGTTGCGGGTGATGCGACTATCACGCTTCTCAGTGCTTCCTGGCGCTGCAGCCAAAACGCAAGTCCACTACACAATATCGACGTAGAGGATATTTAGGCTTTTTCATTCATGCCCCTTGGGCGTCGTCACATTGCTCGCTGGGCTGTTGTGTGCTCTTGGCGCTAGCACGGTAGAAGCGGCAACGTAACCAATTGGCACCAGCTCAGACAGGAGTTTCGACACCCTCTTTGCCCGTTGCAAAATTTAATGTGTCCAAGAATTTTTTCAGCTCAGCGGCTTTGCTTCGCAGTGTTTTGCCTCCAGAAAAATAATTACAATGTAAAAAATAGGCAGGCAATTGCACGTGCCGACAATTAACTCAATAATTATAAAGTAGCAAACGAGACGCAAACATGACGTGAGCATCTGTGTATTTCCGAATAATAAAACACTAAACTGCCACAAATATATGGAGCATTCGCAACCACATGTCGAGCAGCTACATCCGTCAGTTACATGTGAAAAAAAAAAGCAGACGCTAAAGCAGCGATCCAATATCGAGCGTTAGCACACCTAACAGGTTCATAGTTCGAATCCCTGCCGCGTTCTAGTTTCTAACTGCATTAATGCTGCACGAAAATCGAAATCACGTGCCACCACGCTGGAGACACTGCGACAAACAGTTGAGCCCCAATGCTCATATCAAGATTCGTAAAGACGTGGAATTAGGGGTACATAGGTCGCCGGTTCTAATTCCTGCCGCAAGCTAGGCTCTAACCTAACTAGTAAGTTTATGCTGTATGAAACTATGAATCGTGTGACATAATTTTGAACATCAAGCGGCAAGCCGTCGGCCCACAAATTTTACACGAATGTCGAGACTAGGTGGCTCCACAGTGACGCCTGTCAGACGGTTATATGTATCGGACCTACAATTGGGTTTCGAGGAATATCTAACGCTCCTTCCATTCGAACCACAAACATTTGACTGTGCTGGAGTATGGAATGGTATGTGGTCTTCGGTCGTAGAGGGTATTACAGCTCGTGTGCAGAGGGCACAGACCTTTGACCTTCCTCTGCTTGAGAGGCGCTATCTGGTTCAGTCGGTCGTGCTGGGTGCCTTTTGGTACCTTTGCCACATTGTTAAACCACCCCTGCGCGTCATAAGGCGGGTGCAGACTACAGTCTTTTCTTTTTTTTGGTCAGGCGGAACCGAGCTTGTGCCTCGTGCTGTTCTTGGACAACCACGTGAGAGAGGTGGTTTTGCCTTCCCAACGTTGACCATCACGTCCTCACTGTTAGCATTGAAGTGCATGTTGCGTATCCTGCTGGAGGACGCGTCTCCGGCGCGAACACTGGCGCGGTACTTTTTGGGCCCTTCCTTGCGCTTTTTGGATCCCTCGGCCCCAGTTAATCATGGTCCTCGATCAGAGAAGCCTGCCGCTATATATACTACGGCAGTGGCCTTTTTCAGGCATGCAAGCGCAGTAGCACCTGACGTCAACATCCTTACAGACCGTGTCGTGAATATTATGGGCTCGCTGTTGTTGCCTGTTGTGCCGGCGGCTCGCCGCTCACCGATGCGCCGCGTTCAATGGGCGCGCATAACATCGACGCCTCTCCCAGACCATCTACGTGACTTTGTGTGGAAACTTGGTTGGGCAGTGCTGCCTACTTGTGATCGGCTGGAGCGGTGGGGCGTTTTACGCTCCAGTACCTGTCCGAATTGCCCGCTTCCGGAATCTAATCGCCATGCTACAGTCACCTGCATGGTAGCACGTGTCTTTTGGCGCGCCGTTCATGCGGGATTCCGTGGGCAGGGCATTTCGAGCTTTGTCTCCCGCGGCCGCTTCCCCAGCGGCCGTTTTGCTCGCCTGTTAATTGTTGCAGGTCTTTTTAGTTTATGGCGCAATCGATGCACCGCGGTCGCTGGTGGCTTTCGACGCCGAGCTGTGTGGCCAATACTTGGCCGTCTTAGAAGGGAGCTGATCAGTTTCTTGTCAGAGGAGCTCTTTTTCTTGGGAGAGGAAGAGTTTCTCCGGCAGTGGTCATGCCCATTCATTTCTGTTAACAATGAACGTCTTGTTCTGGTCTTTAGACCAAACTGGCGCTAAGGTCTTCTTCTTTATTCCCCCCCCCCCTTTTTTTTTCCGTGTCAGATTTTTCCGGTATCACTCACTGTTAATAATCATGCCACGCCGCTTTAAATCGCACACAAGAAATTCCTGTTAGTTATTCAAAGATGTTTTGGCACTCTAATTGGCTCGCCTTACATGCTGAGCGTCATGTCAACTTGTGAATGTCAAATGTATCCGGTAACCTTGGCATGTGTACATATGTAAATAAAATTTTTTCTAATCACATTAAACTTATTTTTGTAAATGTGGCGGAGTGCTGGAACTTCTGATCTTTAAACTCTCCAACTTTCAGCACGTGGTAGCAATTGTTGCTCAGCGTGAGCCAGTGAGTAGGCCTGTGCTCTTTCCTTTTCATTCTTCCTATTAAAAACAGAAGATTGGGATTCGATGTGGTTGATGTGGCAGTGGCTCTGACACTTGGTTTAATATCTGGTACAGGTCCTTGGCCCAAATTTATTCAATTTATTTTTAGAATATGGCGGAGGGCTTGCCTTTGTAGCACTCTGGCACGAGTCGGCCCGGTACTGCGCTGCCTCCGAGATCGGCCCTGGGCCTATTAGCGAGCGGCTTTTCTTTCTATATATGCTCTCCGCACGCGGCAGCGAGCCTCGCTCGGCTTGAGCCAGTGGGCAGGCCCGTGCTCTTTCCTTTTCTTTTTTCCTATCAGTAGTGGCAATCGGGATTCTGCTGCGATCTGGCAGCTCTCACCAATGTAATGAGGGCTCTTTTGTCACCAGGTGTATCAGTTGTTGCTAGACCGCCGTCATAGTTACAGATGACACGGTAGCGACCCGTTTCCCTTCTCTCTTACTGTCTGCGCGTGGCAACGATTGCTTGAGCCAGTGGGCAGGCCCGTACACTTTCCTTTTTCATTCTTCCTTCGGCCGAATCAAAGATTCTTGGGTCAGAAAGAAACTTATTATGCAAAACTACTTAAGCCACGTATATATAATGATATAAACCAGGAAGTGACCAACTAAAACAATTTAATTACACCAAATGCTGATTTAAATGCAATCCTGTAATTTTTTATTTTACGCCATTATGTAACGACCTCGGTTACCATGGCAAGCGATTTTGATTACCTGAATGCACGTAATTACGCCATACGCTGAGACGCGAAACGTCAGAAGTCGACTTAAAAAGTGGCTGGGGAGTAATCGACGGTAACGCGTTAAAGGGACACTGAGGAGAACCCTATCAAAATTTTTTTGTTAGCAATATCTGATAGTTCGGCATTTCATGGCTTTGTTGACGCTTGTCCGGGAGCGAAAGATGCATTTATTTCAAAGAAATTTGGATTCGAAGTTGAAAATTTTTTCCCGCCGCTCCGATTCAAACTCGAGAACTCTTATGACGACACAGAACGGAGTGACGTGAAACGTGACGTAAACGGAGACTCCGTGATTTCTGGCGGCTACTGGTGCGGTGCGCAACCTTCCTTTGCAAGCCTCAGAGATTCGTGGCTTATTGTCCCTGAGAACATTTTACTTGTATTTTTTTAATCATCGTATATATAGGACCTTTTAAAAGCTTGAGCTGAAATACTACAAATCGGGGGCAGCATGTGGGTGTGTCAGATAAGAACGGCAACCGAGGTCCCATAATTCTTTCGTTGCTTTCGATGAAATTTTCATAGATGATGGGTAAATACATCGACACACAGGAATTGAACTTATTTTTGCACGAAGCACTGTAGTTTTCTTCAAAAAAATGAAATCTTATATCAAAAATGGCGTAAAACGTCCCTTTGCGATTTCGGAAAATCGCCAGTTTGCATGTGCCCGGAAAAAAAAATTCTGTGAGACCTAAATAATTTTTAAGTAATTATACGGAATTTTTTTTGGCAGCAGTGCAAAAGCATGTTTTAGTTCTCAGAATTTCCCAGCAAAAAGTCGCATTGTTTTAAGGAATGCATTCGAAGAAGCGGAGTTTTTATGACAATAATGGGACAGGAAGGCGTAAGAACCTGTAGCTGAAATTTTTGCTCAGTATTAATCGGTCTTTCTGACTATCCCCAGAGAGAATTCGTACTTCTAGACGGGCCTAATGTTTTTTACTGAGGCGTTGAAATCATCTTATTTCGAAAAAATTCGAAATATCCACCTATCGACCGGCTTCACCGCGCACCGGACGGCGGCTCGCTGCTGCAGCGTATGCGCTCGCACCCGCGCTCACGAATGGGCGCGGCGCTGCTCGAGTATGAGCAATTGACACAAGGCCCACCCCCCTACGGCTCCTGCGCGCCCTGGCCTGCTGCCTCGGAGGTACAGCGAGAGATCGTCGGCATTGCGGGAAAGCGGAGCACACCCCTCTGTGCTGTGCAGCAGCTGGCCAGAGCCGTCATACACGTGGAGCTCCAGGACCATCTCATCGAGTACACCGACGGCTCAGTGCCCCGCGACAGCTGCTCCCTTGCTGCGGCGGCCACCATCCCCGCCCTGCGACTGCACAGCCAGCAACACGCAGCCTTCCTGGGCTCCTCCATCACGGCGGAGTTGATGGGGATCCGGCTCGGGCTAGACCTGCTGCTCACCCTCGGCCCTCCGCCGCCCAGGAGTGCTCTACTGTGCGACTCCCGCGCCGCCCTCAGCCGCCTGCAATCTAACGGCCGCGGTACCCCACTAGTGCGGCAAATTCGCTCGTGCATCGAGCGCCTCGCGCAGTGAGGATGTGCCGTGCGTGCACAGTGGGTGCCCGGTCACTGCGGCATCGCAGGCAACGAAGAAGCTGACGACCTCGCGACCGCTGCACACCAACTACCTGCCAGCGATCTGCCCCTTGCGCTGGAGGACGTGCGTGCGGCCATCCACGACCATCTCCAAAGGCAGCACCCCGACCCACGCATCGCGGGAGGTGAGCGCATCGACAGTGTCGCCGGCTGTCGCGCACTTACACGGTCACAACGTGCAATGATCCTCCGCGCGCGCATAGGCTGCGTGTGGCCCGGGGAACGACGGATGCGTCACGGTATCGCGACGAGTGATGTGTGTGACTGATGCGGTGCAGTGGAAACACTAGAACACCTGCTCCTTCACTGTGCCGCGTTCGCCGATGCTCGTCGCGATATGCTCGCGGCCTATAGGGCGCAGGGCATACTACCAGACTCCATCAAGACGCTATTGTGGCCGCAGGGCAGTGCGCGCACTCGTGAGCGAACTTTGGTGAGCCTATGTGCATTCCTCGAACACACGGGCTTGACGTCTCGTCTGTTCTCCGTCAGGTAGTTACACGCAGTGACCGAACGCTCCGCGAGTTCTACCTTGAACGATTAATAACTGGACGCCCCACTCCAGTTGTAACCAACACATTGCTGTGTGCGTGTGTGATTTAATTCATGTAGAATGAACTAATCACGCGCACGTCGACACATTTCTTATTGTGTAAATAGTTTGTACATATTACTTCTCCCCCTATCCTCTCTTCCTGTCCCCTCACCTCTTTCATTTCATTTCTCCATTCTGCCTGCTATCCTTTATTTCCGCTGACCCAGCTCAGGTGCTTCAGTATCGACGGCAGATGCCGGGGCTAGCAAAAATCTTTTCCTTCCTTTTTACTATAATTTTTAATAAAACCACCACCACCGCCATCATCTTTCAGATTAAAAAAAAACTATCGCTGTCGGCTTTCCTTTAGTTACAACTTACATGATTGACCTTTAGTATTGGCAATTCTAGATGAACAAGAGAATGTTACATTGCATTGTTTTAAGCTACAACATTAGATGCGCAATGTCGAACATGTTTCGTTCAGTTACCATTAGTGTACATTGTCCATTGAGAAAAGTAACAGTCCTGAATTTGACTTCGAATGGAGTGCATGTGGTTTTATTTTGTTAACACAACGGCCCTATCACAGAAAATACTTTGGAATCATGCTTTTGCGTATCAGCTTCATTAAATCTTAGATATCACCGCAGACGCTGCATTGGAGAAATGCGAAAGCATTAGCGTTTGCCGCGACGTTGGTGGCTCCTAGTCGACGCCTTTCTACACCTACTCGCCCACTCAGTTAAGATCTGACCGCCACTCTTCGATCTCCGGTGCTACCACTCGACAATGTCTACTTTTTGTTGCTGTACTCTAATTGGTTGTAGGCGTGACGTCATCAGACGTATGGATGACGTCGCACTCTTATGACATCACATGGTCTCACTAACTGACCGCATTATTTAGCCAAACTAATCACCCTCACTAATTATCACCGATAATCATTCTCATTTATTAGTTTCACAAATCTGTATCGTTAATTAGCGTAACTATATATGGTAATTACTTATGGCTGCTGATTAGGGCGAATAGTCAATGACTTATGTTAATCACCGATGAATACTGATACGCCATTTTTATACAATCACACACATTCGGCCATGACTGTTGATGCCACCAGCTGATGACGTCATATCAGGTGCCACCTTCATCGGACGCATTTTTCGTCCACATTTCCCGTCGTTGTTTTTGTGGACACTTCCGGTGCTGACATAGCCTAGTAAAGCTTTCGCATTATTAAGCCAAAAGAATAATAGTTTTGATTCGTCGCCTGGGTTTCATATATATGGCCACTGGTCTCGCTAACGCGAGTTAGGCTTTTGCCGTACTTCAAGAGTGTTTGATAGCAATTTGGCTTGGGATCAGGTTTATAAACTGCTTAGCTCAAACTTTCGCGGCGTTCTTACCATGGACAGCCCCTTTCAATCAAACTTTGACAAAAGTTGCGCGAAATGGTGTATAGTGCTTTTTATGTGGCAGATATTCCAAATATTACAAAAAAATATGAGGATTCTGTGCATATGTCACCAGGCTATTGTCGACTGCGTCTTCGGTATGGGCAAGCATGTCCGAAGTCCAAAATGATGCAAGTTTCACCACGCACGCACGCACGCACGCAGGGCTGTTAATTAAAAACGCACTCTCGTGTGGCGTAGCCATGGCAGCGGTGACAGCAAGCCTCCGCTGAAAGCAGCCAGCGCAGCTCTGCCAGTGCATCCTCATCTACATGACAAAGTTAGTTTCCAAGGCCATCAGCCGTAATGACCCTTGAAGAGAAGCCCCGGGGGTCAGGTGCGACCGGTCACCATGATTGACTACGGATTCCGTCGTCAAGGAAGTTTCTTACGAGCGGTTGCCCTACCCAGCGTGGCCTTACACACATCCTTGGCCTTGCACTGATGAGGAACAACTGCGACCACCTCACCGTGGTAACGCCACTCGCAGACCTTCCGGTGTCTGCCCGGCAGAGATGGCATCCTCCACACCCTCAAGCTCAACACGCGACGGGGCGTGTTCCCTAATGAGAGAGTGTGTGATGAGTGTCAAAGTGAACTTTTGAAGACAGGCCTTCCTCGGCAGGTCCGGCTTCCATCTAGTGATTTCAGTGAAGAAAAAATATAAAACTGGGCATCGAGTACGGCGGAGAAGCTCCCTCTCACTGAGACTTCTCGTCGGCTAAGACGTTCCCTTTTAGTGAGAGGCACTCTTAGCTGCGGTTTGCTAGTGCATAATGTAAATCTTTGTATAAAGTTTTCACTGCCTTCCTCGTAACCATGTCTCTGTTCTTCGTCGTCCCTTCACCGGCCCGACCACGCTACCCTAGTCCCAACATCTGGTGGCAGCAGTGGGATAGAAGAGCAGTCCCAACAATATGGACTGGCAGCTACGGGATGTCCCCGTCAGGTCACAGGCTCCAACGGACCCTAGCAGCAACGCGACATACGTCACCAGATATGCTTCCATGGACCGAGAGATGGACACGTCAGGTCACCGGCTCCAATGGACCCCGGCAGTTACGAGACTGACGGTGTCAGCCATACTTCGACAGGGGGAGGGCCCGGTGTTTGCCGCTCATTTCGCCAGACCACACTAGCACAGGCAGATGTTCGGTGTGCATTTTGGGTTACGTGGGAAATGAAATTTTGGAAGTTTTGTGTTTGGTACGCTTCAAGCTTGGGCTTGTGTTTAGCTGGGATAAGCGGCACAAGATGTGATCCGCGATAGATGAGTTCAAGGTAGAGGATCTTCTTGAATATTTTGGAGGAACTGAGCATCTCAATAGGCCCCTCTAAAAGAAGAGAAGCGATTTTGGATGTTATGTGAGCGGAGGAGGTGATAATCGAGGAGGCAGACGAGACGTCGGAGACAATTTTTAACACGAAAAGCTGAGCAAGAATTACGTATTCTTTACGAGGAGCAAGAAAAGAAATGGCAGGAGGAGTGTCGTAAGAGACAGGCTGAGCTAGAGGAACTATGGGAACGAGAGCAGCAGGAGCTGATGCGCAAGGTTTAGTTTCTCAAATGATTTCTTCTCACTTCTCAAATGGTAACTTCCTAAACCGTTTGAGACATTTCGAAGCGAGCAGATTTGCGCAGAAAAGGAGCTAGAGCACGGCTACTGGTCAATGATGTTGGCGGCCATCCTACCTGGCCATGTCGGCGACGTATTGTCGTGCCTGTCCGACGAGGATGCCGACAAATGCGAGAAAGGAAAAAGCGCTCTCTTGTACTTCCTTGGCATACGTTTAGAAGCGGAATCGGCGACCAGCCTAGGGACCCCGCTTGGTCAGCAAGTTGTTCAGGAGGTTACCTTCAGTGCAGGTTTAAGAACAAAAAGTAATGCCAGTTCGGCAGCTGCAGGGGTGGCATCTGTTGATTTAGAGGCGAGGAAAAAGGGTTGCAGCACCGCCAATCTTAACAAAGACACCAGTGATAGTTAGGTAGCAAAGTGCGAGTGATAAGAAGGGAAGTGAGAAGGCCGGTTCTAGCCCTGAACCAGATGCCGCTTACGTCAAATGAGAGAGAAGTTAGCCGCAAAGAGTGTAGTGAGTTTGTATGCCATCGCACCGAAAGGCAGCTTTCCGGGAAAGAGCGTCACGGAGATTCACCGGATAGCAACGTTGAAGCGCCAAGTTAGCTGAAAAGGGCGATGCCGCTCAGATTGTTGCGGTAACCAGGAATAGTAGTGACGCTGTTCCAAACTGCAGACTTCGGGATTGCGAACTGTTACTCTCTGCAGAAATTCGGATGCAGACAGATTGTTTTGAGTTTCTGACGGGCAGTGGCAACGGCTAGCACCCCCTGACAGTTCGATAGTAAGCGCAGAATGCGGCTCAGCGCTGCATAGAAAAAAAAAGGCAGCTAAGCGAAAACGAAACCGGAGAGGCTAGTGACAGACCGCAACAAAATGATCTATTGTGCTCGGTGGAAATAGGAGCGAACTGTTCGTCAGGTGAGCTGTCGCCTAGCACTTAGAGCAAAGTAGCAAAGTGCATGTACTCTCGCTACGCAAGAAAAATCGCAAACGCGACCGGCCTTTGAGAAATCCTATCCTTAAAAAATTGATTTCGAGATCAAAGACTGGAAGGCGGTTTGGCTTGCTGGCATTTTGTGACGGTAGCTTTTTTTATTTCGTAGAGTAGACACTTTCCAGTACAATTCTGCTGCTCATGCACGAGCACAACCATCGGCTGTTCGCACTGCTACTTTTACTGGACACTTGCTGCTAGATGCTGCTAATGACCACTTACGCAAAATATCTACATTTAAAAGTACTTTAATGCGAGTTTTTTTTTCATAAATGGACTGTGCTACTCCGTTTTCCCGGTTGCGATAGTCCGTTCCCCTGCTGTCGTGTCTACCAATACTATATCCCTCATCCGTCGATTCCACTTCGCCTACTCACGCCGTTCTCTGGTTGTCCGGATGAAACAACTGTGCTGTGTCCTCAGCACGGAGTGATTCAAACACTTAAAAAAGCGTCTAATATGCTTCTGCTTCCCAAACTTTCTTGTTTTATAATATAAAATTGCTGTAATGAACTATACTCGACTGCTATACCTTCATTTTTCTCACGCAGGCGAAAGGAGTAAAATAAAATTTGACGATGATTACGCTTCTTGGTAATGCGTTTTTTTAGCGCAGCTGCTGTGGTACTCAAACCGTAGAGAAGTGCATTGAGTACGCGCAGTACCGAACGGAGGCTGCTCTCGGTTTCGGCTTCCGCAGGCCTCACAGCTATACAGCGCTGCTGACTCTCGCCCCAGGCGGACGGACTGTGGCGTGCGCTGCTCTGGCGCCATCTCTTGGCGGTCCCCCGTCGCGGAGCCCATCTTCAGGCGCCCGGCGCACCCTGGTTCATGTGCTTTTCTCGTGGCGCTCTCTTCGTTACTAAAGTGCTTTCACCTTCCTCCGCTGCGCTTGTTCACTGCCGATTAGGCTGAGGACCACGGCGAGGGACGCCGCTGAACCCACGGACGAGCGATTCAGTGCTGCTTTCATAAAGGGCGGGAACCACACCCCAGAACAAGTTTATTTCTTAACTGTGCTCTACTGCGATGTTGGTCTACGAGTCCATGGGCCCTTGCGGTCATATAACCTATGAGCGCTGGCACTGAAGGCATCTTTGGGTAGCGGCTTTTCGTAAACAGCGCAGAAATGAACCCTTTGGCCGAAAGGGCTCACCACGCACTCACACCCAGGGGGGCACCCAGATGGCCGATACATTGGCATGCACTGAAAAAGGAAGATGTGTGTTTTAGCATGCACGAAGAAACTACGTTCAAAATATATTCACAGCTCTGCAAAGTCCTGTGGAGGTTGTGTGAGCGTATGCCAGATGCCCTTAGTTGAAATTCCAGCTAAGTCAACTGTCGTTTCAAGAGCGCGCAAATGAGGTTTTAGCAGCCCCTTCCAGCCTCACAAATGAGGAGTAGTTTTAGTGGCAGAGAAAAACGGTAGACGTTGTTGGCGTGTAATGGGCGTTTTAATCAAATTATAACTCTTGCCGCAGCCCGAAGGCGGTTGTGTCCAAGTGCATCCAAAATAGCCCTCCTACCACGTGCTTTTATGTTTCGTGGTCCTTGAATGATAATCACGTGAACGACAAAGGCATTACGTAAACAAAGTGGCAAATTCACAAACTGAATGCCTTCATGCTGTCAAGAACTAACATTTGCCCCATTCGTTTTGCATAGCTTATAGAGGAGAGTCTTATGTGAGAAAGCTCGGGATCAATTTCCTCACTTTAGCCCAATGTGTGTAGGGGGACCAACATTAATTAGACTAATTTCCTGCGGACACTTTTCGCGCACGGTTCGAGCCTCTGAAAAAGGAGAATGTTTTCCATCAAGGAACTTTCCGACGACATGCAGTTTTTTTTTTTGCGCCCATTGGCTTGCGTATGCGCGAGTGGCAATGAGGGATAGTATTCCAAGGAGAAATAACGAATTTTGGGCACTTACTAAGAACCTGCATTAGACTAAGACCTTATCCGGCTAAAGCTGTTCATCAGTTAAGACTATAGCGATGCATCGGTGAGCATTTAAGGTCAGGGGAGTTTGTACACTCACCACTGCTGGTGCACTCAGACTAGGTCAAAATTTCCTCAGCTGCGTGAGGCTTCAAGGAGAGCTGTACAGCCTTACTTTTCTGCACAGCGCCTAAGGCCGTGGTTGATAATGAGTTGTTTCTGCCTTGATCTATTTTGTAATTTTTGATTTTTTATTATGCGCAAGACATTTCACAGTACACAGCGCGCTGGCTAGAAGTCAGTATTGCAGAAACCAACCGTCATGAATAAAACTATGATAAGCGACAATTGAGTAGGAGCGATTTTGAATTCATGACCTACGGTGTTGAATTGGGCGTTTGGTAGTTGATTAGAAACGCGTCGCTGAATTCTTAATTAGATGTATTTTTAAACCAGTCAAGAGCCGGCTTAATTACCAGAAGCACGAGAGATCTATGAAAAAAACAAAATTGAAGCGGGAGAATTTTAATCCATTGCGCTTACGCGTAGTACACATGCTGGTTGTGGCTGGATCTTGTTTGTTTCATTTTCACTATGATGCCACGTACACTCAGAATTCACGTTTTCAAGGAAAATGTTGAAATGAGATCGCAAAAAGACTACCAAGAGGCGTAGCTTCGGCGTAGCGCAAATATTGAAAACTTAAAAAGATAAAAGATTTCTGGACACGCGTTTCAAAATCCTACGTTTTGTGACGTCACGTTCATGTTAAAAGCTTTGAAATGAGCTTGTACCCTATTGCCACTCATATGGCGCCATTTTAGGTGCATATGTGTGTCTGTGGTAAATACGCTACCGGTGTTACATGTACGCCATGTAAATGCTTTTTTTTTCTCGATAGAAAACACGGACAATAGACGCGTTTTATTTTGTTGTCCGTGTTGTCTAGGGCAATAACCCCATATTCAACACTCCCAGCCTAATATCCCTGATTTCATGTCGTCGTCTGTCTCGTCTTCCAGTACTCAGAGGCTGATAGCAAAAATATAGACAACTCTAAACGTAGATACAAATTTTCTGGCTCGGGGACATTGGCCTTCCTGCCCCGGCCTCCCCCCTCTTTCGCATCGAATACAACTGTAAGTGCTAACACGTACTGCTATGCAGGTCACCCTCCCCCACAACTTGACCTAATCACCCGTGGCCTCCTGCAGCTATTTGTTAGATCAGAGTTTTTAAGTGACAGTAGCAAACACTGGCATTCATGCGTAACGTTGTCTTTGTGTTAATAGTTGTGCCAGCAAAAAAGTCCTATTTTTTCTTTTCTTTAGATTCAGCAAGCGCTTGGAAGATTAAACGTCAGAAAAACGCCGTAATATATTGTCAAACTTCTGAAACTTGTAACTTTTGGTGTGGGAGGGCACATAAAAGAGCGGACATCATTCGCAACAGCTCAACAAAGCTGTAACCACCACGTGCGATCAAATTCACGGTAGTTTTCCCGAAAGGTGCTCTGGCACTGTATGGAAGGTTTGTGTTCCCCCAATTATTTCCTTTTATTGGTCAGCACAAAAGATTCATTAACGCCTCCCCGCCCCTTCCAGTGGCCTTATAAGCGCAATGACTTTGGTACAGCTCACTGGCATAAAACAAGCCATAGTTTTTTTCTGGTTACTAAATTTACTCACCACTTTCAAACAAAAGCAAACCAGGACAAATTCAGTCACTAGAGGCTTACCGGGTTAAGGCCGCAGAGTTTTATTTGTTGCTGAAGTTTCTTTGATAACTTCACCGGTGGCATCCTGGTAATGCAAAGGGCATGTCATGAGCAAAAAATGAGGGCTGAATTTATCTCATAATATTTAAGGAAAGGGATGTGCAAAAAATGGCACCGGGAATATTAGAGGCAATATGAATAAAAATGTAACTCAGGCCAGAAAGAGGAAGACATCTTTAATGCGCGGAAGAAAGGAGAGGGCGGGCTGAGCGATGAAAAAAGGAAAAGTTGGGGCATGTTATTTGCAATCTAATTAGGGGTGCGCGAACAGCATTTTTACAAAACCAAATCGAATAAGACTAGAGCTGTTAACAGTCGAATCAAATACATGTCTATTAATTAAATAGCGTAATCGAAAACGAATATAAATCTGTTTCAGAATTTTCGTTCCTTGTGCATACAAAATGAACGATTGTGCGAAACAACTATGTGAAAAGAAAACCGTTCGGATTGGCGCTATATCTTCTGCAATAATTTCCTCTCTATCCAGCACTGTCTCCTGAAGGGCGTACACAATATAAGTTCAAAGTTTAAGCTCTCGGACCGTCAGCCTAAGTGTAACTTCCTAAGCTTAGAAAATTCGATAACATATTAGATTCGTTTTGAATATATCGATCATAATAAATGTCATTCCTTATCCTAAAATGTTGAACAATCGCACATTTCCTTAATGAGGGTGGTCGAAATTAGCGATGTGCACTGCTTCGACACGTGCGCCGCTCACAGATGTTGCATTGGTCGCAAAGAGCGTAAGCCGGGATTTCGTTCGACAAAACATATATTTGGATTTAAGAGGCCCACAGCCTCTTATGACAACAGGTAGTCCAATAGGACACGCTTATCTATCTTTTTCAGCGGTTTCAAACTGATATGTGAAATGAGGAAAGCGAACAGTGCCTGAAACCCAGGAAAGAAAAAGGGAATGCTCATATTTTTCTTTTTATTATTAATTTGTGGCGTTCATCAATGCGAACTTAGTAGTACAACCATTTTATGGCTTAAAGAAATTGGATTCGTAAGAAGTAAAATAAACATTGACAAGCCCCCGGCAGGATTCAATTCCATGACCTCCACGTGTCGCATGGGGTGCTCCTTCAACCGAACAGAGCCAGTGGCTTCCAGATCTTCTACTTTCGAAGGCAATTCTGTTGGATACAGCCTAACCTTAAGTTCGTTAAATGAACACCACCATCGGGCACATTGGAGGACGGGGCAATTTCATTTCATACCACAGCGTTTCATGTAGAACTTAATGGAACACTGAATGTGGCAGCTGTGCGAAATGTAATATGCCTCCTATTGCATCAAGACGGTAAGAATAGAGGCCACCTTCCAGCTATTCAGTATAATGGGAGGGGATTGAGGGACTCGTTACGACACAGATATGAAGAAAGCCAACATTTTGTTAAAATTGAGGAAGGCCTAGTGATTTCAGTTTTTGTTTTATTTGCGATGTTGTTCATTAAAAAATTAGCTGTTCAACTATTTTTTACCTCATTGATGTTTATTTAGAAAGCCGAAAAAGATACAATCACCTTCTTCCTGTGAGACCCGCTGCCTGAGCTTGCACTGACATACATTTTTCATTTGTTTTACTTTATGGCTTCTCACTGGTCGCAAACTGCCGCAGCCCTTATTGAAACACATAACACGTGCCTGTTAGCTTCGATTGAACAAGAGGAAATTTATAAGCCACCGCTTTGTGATCATTATGCTCTGAAGTCGTTACTTACTTTGGAAAACCGGGCTTTGGGCCAGGAGTTTGTGCCATGCAGAGAATAGCAAACAAGGGAGCGAGAACGTGAAAGAATCGCATATTCGAACCTTTCCGGCAGGGTGCCGAAACAGCTTCTTCAAGCAGAATCGGATCGCAGCTGCACATTATGCGCATGTGCAATCCACATGGTCTTCACATAAAATTTGGATGTAACACGTCGATGACATAGTAAGTTCCTGTAACAGATTCTGTAATCAAAATTATACGAAAGCGATGAAAAAACGTCAGCGAGCGAAATGGAGGCCTGCATTTCGCTGTATGCACATAATGAGCATATTTTTGCAATGGAAAAAGAGATCGGCTCTTAGCACTCACTCTTAAGAAATGCAGAAATGCAGACATCGGACAGAGCTTTTGTTAACAATCCGAGTTAGGTTGTCCCGGTGGCTTCTTAGATTTAACGGAGACGCATGGAGCGGCAAAAATCGAGGCTGCATAGGAGCAGTACATGACGAGCGCTATCATTAGCTGACGTCTGTGGCGTTTTTAATATCCAACTCCTCTTCCCCCTCTCTCTCTCTTTGATCGATGGCAATGCGTGACAACGTATAAAGTAAAGGCAGGCAAGGCCGGGAACATTTTGTCATCATGAAGTTATGGAGTTCAAATTATAGCGTTGGGCTTAGCAACAACGCTCTGCAACGTCCCATACCGGCGGCCTTTGTTCGTTTTGCAGGTATCCATCTGCGTTCTCAGATACGGCGCCCTGTACTCAAGGCATGTCCCATTGTCTACCTGGATGCAAGCATGGCCGTCTCCGCAGTGCCCTACCTAGCTCGTGCAGCCGCGCCACATGCCGCACACTTCCCACATGACAGGATCGGCACCTCAATAGCCGCAAACACCACGAGCAACGCCGCACGAAAAAACGCCAAAGGCTATCGCAACCCGTGTCGGTTTCGGCGGTAGCCAATTATTGGAAGTCAGCCTGCTGCCTTGAAGTTTCTGGCATATGTACCAGGTGTTTCAAGGACGCTGCCCACTAATTTTTAAATCAAGCGTCCTTAAGGTAACAGGAAGCTTTTTGCCGCATAGCAACACAGGTGCTGGCGGATGTGAAAAAAGAAAGGAATCATATTAACTATTTACAGACGCACACATACACGCACAATATATATATATATATATATATATAGATATATATCAGCAGACAAGTTAAAGGAAATGAGGGGCCCGTTTTGACAAATTTATGAAGGGAGCCAACAGTCACCGAAACCAAGGTGCATAGGGGAACGTTAATTTTTTTTTTTTTTAATGTGTTATGCTTATCAGTAGGATAATAATTCTTAGATTAATAAATTGCTTAAAGAAAATTACTTATAAAGCAGCAGAAAAAACAACCATGCCGCCGGTGGGATCCGAACCCACGACCTCCAAATATCGCGTCCGGTGCTCTATATATATATATATATATATATATATATATATATATATATATATATATATATATATATATATATATATATATATATATATATATATATATTATATATATATATATATATATATATATATATATATATATATATATATATATATATATATATATATATATATATATATATATATATATATATATATATATATATATATATACGCGACCAAATGCATGCTTCTGGCTATTGTATGGAGCGACTCGCGCTATATTTTGTATTGGAGTTAACTGCATAATTAGTGGAGCTTAATTAACCAACTTCGCAAGCAACGAAAATAGGAGAGAAGGTGCAATGAGAAAGTTGTAGAACGGTCCGCGAAACGTTCCACTGAAAAGTTTTTAACTTTCCATTTATTACGTAACGTCTTTTTTTCGCTCTCTGCAGATGCCCGCGAAATACAAAATTTGTCACGTGACATGCCCGCTGGCGCGCCGCGATTGCAGTGATCCCAAACGTTTCTTGTGGGAACGAAGAGATCATTTACCCCGGTGTGCTGCCGCTTAAAAGGCGACGGGGCAGCGGCTCAGCCGCTGGCTGTGCGATGACGGGAGCGCCAGAGATAAGGACTGTGCCAGCTTGTCGCTATCATTAAGCGCAGCGAGGGAAACATACCGCTGGCGTAAATCGCACAGCCAGCTGCTAAGACGAATGTTAAGTAAGAACGGTATCTATCTGTTTTTAGAATTTCGAGAACACAGGTATCCTCGGCGCCACGGCCCGGCAAGTTTTAGCTGCGTTGCTGAAATTGACCTGAGTTTTCGAGAATCTTGCAGGCAAAGTAACCTCTCCTGTGCACGTAACTCGTCGAAATATCCAAGATTTGCTGGGCTACACCGCTGATGATAACTGCGTTTTCTAAATTCTAAAAACTGATATTGATGTCAGGCCTCTTAATAAAAAGTGAGACTAACAGGCTTGGCTCAAAACTTAATTACTCAATATTAGTTGAGCAGCCTACATTTAGCACGTCTTAGTTGTACTATGGTTCTCTGCACCGCGGAAAAAGCTGTTCCGAAGGAAGCGCTCTTCCAACTCGAAGCCGGCTTTTAAAAATAGCAGGGCATCTGAGGTACTGGGCTGCTTGAAAACTAAGTAGCTAGTTTGAAAAACCGCTTCATGCGGCAATTTATTTTAAGGTTTCGGCCAGAATATTGACTAAAAATGAATGCTACGCGTATGAATTTTTTAAGCTTCAATTCAATTCAATTCAATTCACTTTACTTTTCCAGTAAAACTGATCTATGCTAAAGAGATTCCATGATTTAAAGCTGCTAGAAAACAGCTTGACGTTTCCCAAGAGCTCAAATGGCACTAGACTACGATAGACACACCATTGGATGCAACGAGTTTTGCAAAATTGTATTTAAAGCAACCTCCGCTCGCTCCTGCAAGATCTCAGGCAGGATGCTGTTAAATTCAGGAATTGACTGTAAACAGCTGCTCTGTAAAACACCCCTACATTGCTGAGAAGTCTCTTTACTGTCGCTCGGTATGACTTTTACTTGCCCCCCCCCCCCCCCCCCCCACACACACACACACACAAGGCAGACGCTTCCAAATAGTTCAGAGTGTCTTCCAGCGAAGCTCTCGGTCTAGCCGCACATCCACAGTGATGACGACAGGAGCAGAGGCCAAACATATATAGTGAAGGGTGCAAAATCGACGAAAGATTGGAATTGTTCTGCGAAACTTTCTCCTATAAAGTCTGAATGAGTTTGGTTTGCTCTTTCGTTTTCCTTGTACCTGTAGAATATTTTCTTGCAGACTTAACAATTGGTTAGAACGTGCATAAAGGCAAGTACGTATTTATTCCGATAGTCTGCAACTCACTACAAAGTGCACAGACGTTTCTTTGGCCTAACAAAAGGAAGATTTCATAATTAGTAGTTAATCTGCCCTACCCAGCATGTCACCGTCGTCGTTGTGTCCGTCTCTCGCGTCGTCATCTGAAGCCGTCTCCATCGCGCAAACGAAGTTATAGCCGCTGTCGAAAACGAATTCAAGATCATTAGCAAAGTTGCTGTCATTACTGATCGAAGAAGTTGCTCTTAATCTCGGAATATCGCTGCTACTGGTTGCCTTCATGTGTGACGCCATCAATTGACTGCTGTCTGTCAATTGTAAAAAAAAAATGAAAATTAGATTTTGAGGATTGGAAATGGCGCAGTATTTGTCTCTCATCTCCGCTACCTAAAGAAACCGCACATTTTTTTTTTTTTTTACTGAGAGCTACTGGCTTGAGAGATATATTTTGACTGTGCTCCTCGCCCCTTCTCACTTTCTCTTTTCAATCCCCTCATCCCTTCTCCCCAGTGCAGGATAGCCAACCGGAACATCCTTCTGGTTAACATCCCTCCCTTCCTTCTTCCTCTTTATCTCTCTCTCATGTGACCTTAAGCCGTGATCGTCATTTTGATTTATGATAACTGCGCGTTTTCTTAGGAATGAGGCTCCTAATGCTTTGCGCATTAAAGGGGGCATCGAAAATGTTGCGTCGGCCTCTCAGTGACTCGTTCGGCCATCGGACAATGTCAATTCGTCGCTTGCAGCAAAAACCAAATTGGTTCCCCCTTTTATGCCCATTAATACAGATTATTTTTTAAGGGCGGCAGAAATATGCTTAGAGGGCAAAAATCGTATCTTTAACACATTTTTAAGAATGTTCAAATGTATACTCCTAGCACACTAAGAATTTTTTTTGTTATTTAGGTACAGCGGCAAATTAACTCTAAATTAATAAGAAATTATTACAATATGCTCGAAATGCATATTTAGCACAGCCTTTTTTTTTCCTAACAGCAGGTTGTAGTGCCACAAGACAATGTGGCACCTTTCGACCAACCCGGGGATTTTGAGACTGAGAAGCCGGAAATTTTTTCCGAGACAAGCTAAATGCTTTTCTAATTTAAAACAGTAACATCTCTTATCACTAGAAATGGTTAATGTCCATATATGCGGAGTTGGTCATTATCCCAATTTACATTCATAGGTCTTTGGTAATCTTCATAACAGCCCTGGCACAGTGGTGCCACGGTTAAACTAAGCGCCATTGCCGTGGCAATGTCGCTGTTTCGAACTCAGCCACATTTAGGGCTTGTGAGACGCACCCGGCTTGCTTTTCCCGAGCAAAATCTGATCAGAACAATTAATTTAACTGCACCTGGCACGTTGTGCAGTTCGCTCACGATCCGTTGGGTAAGCTGCCACCTACCACGGTAGACAGGCTGCGATTTCGTCACAACGTCACGTCCCTTACGTTGCAGGTTTGAATCTGCTTTTTGCCTTACGCCGACGTTGACGACAAAAGCACCGGGTTTTCCGCTCAATGGGACCATTAACGTTATCGAGTTAAATATTAACCGAATTTTGCCGCATGACTTTGGTAGGGGTGGGGGGATAAGCTCTTGTCTGCTCACCCCAGAAAGCGAAGACTTACCTGCAGGGCTAATGGACGGCAATACGCAAGGCTCTGGCACATAAGCCAAATGCACAGCATGCGAAGTATGGTGTTTACTCTGCCTCAAACTGCTTCGGGCACAGATCGCTTTCGGTTTAAAATCAGTTACCTACAATATTCTGTTGCTTAGAATTTTTCTTTGTTGCCAGTCTATAATAGTTTAGAACTGTTAAGTGCAAACCAATTTTACACGCAACAGTTGGAACACGCCAGGCTCAATGTCAGAGAACGGTATGGCATGCACGACGTCGCACTGATTGGTCACAATGAACTGATGTCGCACATGGCGTAAAGACAACGCTCTAAGCATATTTGCCAGAATTTCGACTTGTATTTATTCCGAACACGCTTCCGGAGAAAAGGGGATTGCTATCTAGAGTAAGTGATCACTGAGATTGGCATAAACATTTCGCTTCACCAAATTGTCCCTGATTTTCTCAATATCACAAGGGTAAACATAAGCTAATATTTGTTTTTTAAGAAAGCTTGAACCGGTTGGGCGCTATAAGCGGCTAACCACTTTTCCCTTGGATCTGAAATACAGTTTTTTGTGGAAGAACCACTCTTTTTGTGGGTGGCCAGAGGTTTTATGGAGTAATTCTGGCATACGTAAGTTTATTTGTAGCGACAGGAGCTGATAGAACATGCACTTCTGCACTTCCAGAGTGGTCAGAGTTTGAAAGCATGGAGGAAAAGCAGGTTTACTTTATTGCATCTTGTTATTTCAGCCAGATGCCATCCGCCTAGTTGGTCTTCTTTGGTGAAGAATTCGTTTTCTTGGAAGGTAGCTTTCTCTGAATAAAAGCGCAAATAAAGAATATTTAGAGGATCAGCGAAGCAATGTGCTAGAATAATAACCCTGACCTGTAACATAATACTCATTGATCAATATTTTCACTGCTCTTCATCATAACCTACTCTTCAGATAACAACGCCTCAAAGCCGTCAATTAGTTTATAAACGATCAATGCGGCAGAACTGCCGAGAAATATCTTGTATTGTTAAATATTTCCCCAGACCTGTCTTAAGCAAAAGCAATGATAAACTAAAATACTAATTAGACTTTCGTTGCTCGCACAGAGTTGACACTGAAGAAACGCAATTCGTAAAATTTTCAGGGTCATTATTCAGTTTCGACACATTCCGTGTATACAGGCATAGACCTATCATGCGTCTGAATGCTTTCCTTCAGCAAGTTTGCCTGCAGCACCTGAAAATGTCCATATTATTTTTAGCAATGCAGAGCGACCAAGGCGAAACTGCTCTCAGCTGGCATCTTAAACAAAAATATCGGCTGCTTTCAAGACAGATTCAGTGGTTTTAGAATTGAGGTGCTTTTTGTTTACAGCAGTATTAGCGTCGGGCTTCTTTTCCTGTGCTAATGTGTTCCACTACCCACATTTGCGGACATGCACTTGTCGAGGATATTCTGGTGTTGCACGTAAAGAATTACGTTGATATTGTAACGGAAAACAGGGAGACAGGTCGCTAACCAGCAGAATACAGCAAGCAGCCAGCCAGCCAGCGCGAGACACTTCAACGTCTTCGAAGACACTTCAGCGCCACCTGAGAACACCAGGTGGCATTACTCCCCCTCCAAAAAAAAAGAAAAACAAAAGCGGGGTTGCAGTATGGGCAGTGGAAAGAGAAAAAAAAAACAGCACAAGCACACAAAAATGTACAAGGGAGGTGGGCGAAGGTGTCCCACGCGAAAACTAGCAGAACACTGAGCGTACTATCCATTACCGCGTGAAGTAGGGTTTCATGCGGACAACGTGCACAACCTCAGAGCGGGGTGGACGACGCTGAGGCTGCACAGTCCCGTCAGGAAGAACTTCGTAGGTCACTTCGGTGACGCGGCGCAAAACTCGGTACGGTCCAAAGTAACGGCACATCAGTTTTTCAGACAAGCCTGGGCGGCGTACCGGGGTCCACACCCAAACTTGGTCTCCCGGATGGTATTCGACGTGCCGATGACGGAGGTTGTAGCGGCGTGCATCCGTGCCCTGCTGCCGCTGAATGTGAAGACGGGCAAGTTGACGTGCTTCCTCGGCGCGCTGAGCGAACTGCTCGGCGTCTGGCGTGAGTGGGTGGTCATCAGTGCTGCATGGAAGCATTGCATCCAGCATCGTCTGAACGTCACGTCCGTAGACCAGACGAAATGGTGTAAATCGGGTCGTCTCCTGGGTGGCCGTGTTGTAAGCGTATGTGACGTACGGGAGAATCTCGTCCCAGGTTTTGTGCTGCGAGTCTATGTACATTGCGATCATGTCGGCGATCGTTCTGTTGAGTCTCTCTGTGAGCCCGTTCGTCTGTGGGTGATAGGCAGTAGTTTTGCGATGGTTCGTGTGACTGAGCTCGAACACGTCGCGCATGAGCTGTGCCGTAAACGCCGTACCTCGATCAGTGATTACGTGGGACGGTGCGCCATGACGCAGCACGATTTGTTGCATAAAAAACTGGGCGATCTCAGATGACGTACCGCGCTGCACCGCTTTAGTTTCCGCATACCTTGTTAAATAGTCGGTCGCGACTATGATCCATTTATGACCGGCCGATGACACAGGGAATGGGCCCAGAAGATCGATGCCGACTTGATCAAAAGGCGTCCGAGGGGGTTCAATAGGTTGGAGCAAGCCCGCTGGCTTGAGAGGAGGCGCCTTACGACGTTGGCAATCGCGGCAGCCTCTGACGTAACGCTGGACGGCGTGAGAAAGTTTGGGCCAATAATACGCCTGGCGCACGCGTGCAAGTGTGCGGGCAAAGCCCAAGTGGCCGGAGGTCGGCTCATCGTGACAAGCAAGAAGGATATCGGCGCGGAGATCTGCCGGAACGACGAGGAGGTGCGCTCGGTCAACAGTGCTGGAGTTTTTCTTAAACAAAATGCCGTTCCGGAGACAGAAGGCCGGCAGGTTTCTAGAAAATTGTCGGGGTACGACAGAAGCTCGGCCCTCCAGATAATCAATGATAGGTCGCAGGTCTGGGTCAGCTCGCTGGCGGGTCATTAGGTCTAAGGCGCTGACAACTCCAATAAAACCACTCTCGTCCTCTATGCTATCATCCGCTAACCCGACGGGCGCGCGAGAGAGTGCGTCAGCGTCTTCGTGCGTCTGGCCAGATTTGTGCACAATGGTGTAATCGAATTCTTGGAGACGGAGGCTCCATCGGGCTAGGCGCCCCGATGGGTCGCGAAGATTTGCAAGCCAGCACAACGAGTGGTGGTCGGTAACTACTTTGAACGGGCGGCCGTAGAGGTACGGACGAAATTTCATGGTTGCCCACATAACCGCAAGGCATTCTTTTTCTGTGGTCGAATAGTTTGTTTCAGCGCGAGAAAGCGTGCGGCTTGCATACGCGATGACCCTTTCCACGCCACCTTGGTGTTGGACGAGTACGGCGCCGAGGCCGATTTTGCTCGCGTCGGTGTGGACTTCGGTTTCAGCCTCTTCATCAAAGTGCGCAAGAACAGGGGATGTTAGCAGTCGTCTGCGCAGCTCGGCAAAAGCCTCCTGCTGCTCGGCAGCCCACACGAACTGTGTATCATTGCGCGTGAGGTGGTACAGGGGTGCGGCAATCTTTGAAAAGTCGGCGATGAAGCGGCGGTAATATGCGCACAGACCCAAAAAACGTTGCACACTTTTCTTTGTTGCAGGAACAGGAAAGTTGGCGATGGCAGCAGTTTTCTCGGGGTCGGGCTTAACGCCATCGCACCTCCACCAAAATATGTAACGGAAAACAGGGAGACAGGTCGCTAACCAGCAGAATACAGCAAGCAGCCAGCCAGCCAGCGCGAGACACTTCAACGTCTTCGAAGACACTTCAGCGCCACCTGAGAACACCAGGTGGCATTACTATATCATTACAGGTGGATAAAAGCAGGACAGTTACAACTTTGTTTTACATAAAAAGAAAAGTGAGCACGGAGGAGTCTGTCATCCACTTCAAGAAATCGTGTAACATAACCACCGGCTTTCTTCACTGGTCGGGTCTAATGCTGTCGTAGTTTAACTGGCATAATTTTCCATTCAATCGTCAAAGAACGTTAAAACGCAAATAATCGATGTAATATATGCTCCCGGCAATACATTTTAATGTGTAGTGGTTATTTATGCGCAGTGATGTTCGCAAGCACGCATTATTCTAAATAAATGTCTCGGTCTTCTTCGTGAACTTTTATTATCAGCACCGATAATGATCCTTTGTCGTCAATCAATAACAGAAACCTTTGTTAGCTGAACTCGTCTCTGTACTATGTGTCGAGGCCTGGCACTTGAAGAGAGCTTTCTAAATTGTGATTGCTAAGTTTGAAAAACATAGCGATGTGTGAAGCTTGCGTTCGAAAAGCGCGAGACATACAAAGGCAGCAAAAGCTTAGCTACGTCAGAAGTACGAGTAAGACTGTGCCTACGATCTTAATCGTATGCTTTATTAAATACTGCAAACTGTCGTCTGTATTTGTTCTCCCTTGGCGAGAACTGGAAAAAAATTGAGAGATATCCACCTCCTATCTGAAGCCCAAGATACATATACCTGCCGTAAAGGAAAGTTGATGACGTCGCTACTTTAGGATCACGTCCCTTCTTCGGGGCAAATATAACGCAGCCGTGTCGTGCAATCCTGCCTGCTACTCACGGCAATATAAGATCATGGAATCTATCTGACCCCGTGGCGGTATAGGAGTAATCCCTCTCGGAACGAGGCTGGCGGTTGTACAGCTGTTTGTCATGTTGTTGGGAGCCACTTTTCAAGAAAAAAATGCAGTTTTGGCGTCCGTGAGTTTTCATTAAGGTGTCCGGCGCTCCACCATGCGCAGGCATCTGAACAAGCCTCATAAAGTATAGAAGATGGTCGCCTTAGCACTGAATACAAAGTAAAAATCTGTAAAGTACGCAATAACCTCGTCTTCGTTGCAGCAATACCATGTCATCAACCACTTTAATCGCAGTTCTAGTTCTTCGAACAAGGTTTGCAACACGTTCATACGCTTCCTTTCTGCACCCATTACAATACCTCCCATTAAACAGAGCTATATTTTCTCTCTTCTATGTCCTAGCTTCGCAAGAAGTTCATCATATTTTTCGAGAATGAATTAACAAATTTAATGGCAAAATCATTTGACAAAACGCATACTCACTTTTGGCTTTTTGCATATATTCTTAGGACCTTTCGTGAGAGAGTATAATATGTTTCCTGAACCATTTCCGCGAGCGCAGCAAACTCGGCAAGGGGGCCCGAGAGATAGCTGAAAAAAACTGCATGATTAGACCGCATTCACAAAACCTGGCCGTGGCTTAACTGTGGCTCTTTCTGTATATACAAGCGAAAGCTTTAATTCTGATGGGGTTAAGCTTGGTTAATCACAGTCGCGAGAGTATTGTTGACAGAGAGTTAGACACAGTCGTTGAGATGTGCTATCACTCTTTAATATTGCTCCTTTATTGCTGCGAAGTTTGCCCGATGGTCGCTGAAGTAGTTTTGTAGGCTAGATGATCAGGCTCTGCCTGGTTCCGATAGTACTGCGCGCTTGCACTGCTCGCAGGCTCCTCGGCGTTCTCCCCTATGGCGTTTGTGCTCGCACGCCCCGGTGCGCCAGCTGGCTATTCCTCAGTCTCTAGCTTCGCGCGCTTGACATTCAGGACCTTCTCTAGTGAAGCAGCTCGCCGGGCGATATCCGCGGGATGGTAAGGCGCTGCTTTCCGACTACGGCTCAAAGCCTCCCGCTCCCGCGCAAAGCTCAGAGAAGACGGCCTGGCCTTGGTCTCGTGCATGGACAAGCTCGCACTTACTAGGCCAGCGCGCCGCTCCTATTAGCCAGGCGCGCGGTGAGTCAAATGAGGGTAAACGGCGAAATTGGCGCCGCTTGGCCACTAAAGCTTTCGCTTTAAAATGACTGACATAAAATGGCGTTTACGAGTTATCATTGTTAAAAGCATTTACAAACTGCCATGAAGACGTTAACGGCGAGCAATGATCTGGGCGCCATTCGAAGACAGTTACGACAGTAATGTTGATTGTGTCGTCCTGAACGTCTTCATGCTATTTGTAAATGTTTTGTGCCAGTGGAACACTTGCTATCTGGACATTGCATCAATCGCACATGCTGTCTTGATCCTGTCGAATGTCTCGGTAGGTGACTTACACACTTTAACACAAAGCTTCACCGAGCAGCGCTGTTCTGACGTTCGCTCCATGGTTTCGGGGACGCAGCGACGAAACAGGGGTACACGCGCAAACACTTCCACTTGCTTCGCATCCTCGAAGCCAACTGAGCTCATCACATTGTGAGGCTGAATACTCCCCTTCCTTCTTCCAAAACCGGTTTCCAATCTAGCGCATGCGCGCGCCATGCCGCGACCTGTCTCATTACTTTCAGGACAGACCCTGTACATGCAGACGATATTCCTAACTTAGACGAAAGAGCGACCTACATTACATACGCGAACAACCGCAGCCTTTTCTCCAGCTCTGAAAACTAAAACTTTCTTTGGCCACATTGTAGGCCAAGAAGAGGCTGATAAAAGCTACGCTTCAACATATATATCTTAACTGTTTTACTTACAGATCCAAACCAGACGTGACTAGCGCTTCTTTCCGTATACCGGTTAAAGGTTTCCCCATGGCTAGCTGCACAATAAAAGCCCAAAACCCGTGTTTCATTAGGTGGAAACGTGAACATTGTGTTGCTTAGATTGTAGCATGGTGGCTTGGCATAAGGTGATTCAAGCAGTTTTCCTCCTGAAAAAATATAAAAAAACATGGCTTCGAATAATAACACATATGCTCGTACAATTTCGTCATCATTACGTCGTGCTTTTAAAAAAGCATGCTGCGTGCCTCAAAAGAATTATTTTATGAAGCGGATACGCCGTTATTTCTGCTTGCAAATCACGAAAAAAAAAATTTACATTACGCGAAAGCGTAACAGCCCATTGTCGCAGAAAACCATTGAGGGGGCTGTCGTCGGCGTGATGGACAATTCCGGGTTGCTTAAAAGGTGGCTGCTACAAGACGCTCCTGAAGCCGATAATACTTGGCATAGATGTATCCTTCGGTCAGTGCAGCCGGGACGAAATGCCGCAAAATGGGAGGGACATGAGCAGACGACGCGAGGTCATTTAGGCAACGTCGCAGGCATGTGGCATCCGAAAGATCCACATTGAAGCGAGCAGGTGAGTATGAGAGGCAACAATGAAAGCAAAGTAGCGAAAGAAAGGCCAAAAGCAGGAACAGAGGCTTACGGAGCCAAACAATTTCCTAGTGAAGCCGTACTTGGGAAATGCAGTCACAGCACGAAGTTTGGTTGGATCAGGGCGTACGCTTTCCTTTGACGTAACTCTCCGGAAAATTGTTAGTTCACAGTCAGCAAGAGTAGACATTTACGCGACGGCATATATAGCTCGTTCGGTCAAAAAGCTGTCGGCGTCGTAGTAGTTGCAGTTGTAGTAGTAGTTGTAGTTGTTTAAGTGGAGCTGTAACCGGCAATTAATTAAGCGTGCCAAGAGGTGCTTAAGGCGAGATAGATAACTGCCGTTCCGGCCAACCGATGAATTCGTCGCCCAAGTTGCAGAGAGAAGTCTCACACTTCGAGCCACGAAAAACTGTATCCTTCATTCTCTGGGAAGCAGCAGTTTATTTATAGAGGCCTGAATGCATGAGGATAGTTCATAAAGACCGTAAAGGCTCACAGAGCCGCTTCCTGGAATATATTCAGCTTCCATTCGTACCTGCCAGTTACCAAAGCGCACATCGAGACAGGAGAACAGTTCCGTATCTTGAAGGATATCTAGGGCGACATTAATACGAGTGAAAATAGGAGGCGTCTACCCGTGTGACGTTATTAAGGCGTCGGTAATCGACATAAAACCGGATGAAACACCGACACTCTTGCAGGAACCCGAGAAGCTGCGTGCGCTGTAGTGGAAGAAGAATGGCGTCGATGGCGCGATCGAAGACGTCTATAGACGACGGGGCAGGTCCTGAAACAGTAGTGCTGAAGTCCTCCTTGACGAAAGCTGGCAAAACATGGGACTCATTGTGAGTGAAAATGGCATCAATGGACTGGATGGTGCTCAGACATTCAACGCGGCTCAAAGTGGAAGGGCTTGAAAACTGATTGGAAGGCGTCGCGGCCGGGTTCGAACCCGGGTACTCCGGCTCAGTAGTCGAGCGCCCTAAACACCGAGCCACCGCGGCCGGTGTTCCAGGTGTAATGAACCAGAGTTCTTGGTGAAGAGACAGCCTTCGGGACCCTATCTCTGAAAGAACATATCTAGATCTACACTTTTGTCTGTCACAAACAGCATGGTGCTAAATTCTTGCTTACCAGAAGGTGGTGCCGCAATGACAAAAGCGACCGCGACGAGAGCTGCGATTTGCGCCGCTGCCATTTGGACGACGTTTTTCTCGATATCTACTGAGAGCGTCTTGTTTATATGCATACTGTCTTTAGCACTGGTGTCAACGTTTTTTCTGCGAACTTCGTTGACCTCATAAATTATTTCAAATGTAGAATTTTGTATTTTGGATAATTTTAATAGCAAATGTTATTCAGGGGCGATAATTTTTTTTACACCTCTAGCCGTGGCTATGTTTGCAGTTTTTATGAACGCTATTTTTCCTTGCTTTAGCCGTAGTCATATTCGTGAGTTCGACGCTATGGACAAAGTCACTTAAAAAGAACTTGGGCCAAACACATACTTGTAGAAATACATGATCCGTATTTAGAGACTGTAGGTTTATTACTTAGGTGTTATAATGTCCCGAGCAATCGTTGATGTTTTATAGGGCACAGTTATAGTAAATTTAATTTTTGCAGACACAGGCACAAGAAACGCAAACAGTAGCTGTAACCCACCCAACCAACAACGAAACCCAATGGATTTGCAATATTTGAAATGTAGGGCCTCAAAACTAGACTTATTAAAGTCTTTGAACTCCATTCTACTTTTTCAGAATGAAGCGTAAGCGCCAAAATTGTGGGACGCGTATGCTGAGGTCATTACTATGTCGCGTAAAAGGTAAAGGCTTGGCGTAGGGCCGAATTCAAGAAAAATAAAATTTACTGTCGCTTTGCATTAATGCGAAAGTATTGCTAGGCTATGTCGGCAGCTTTCGTGTCACCGAAACGTGCCGGCAGCAGTTGTGACACGTTCTCAGAAGAGGTAGTGTCAAATGAGTGGTTGCAATCGAAAGAGGATGACGTGAGAATGATGTCGCACAAATAATTTTCGAAATCGGATTTTTAGAATGAATTAATTAGAGACAAAAATGTCCAAAAACTGGGCCGGGCCTGAGAAAAAGTGGCACGATATTTGAAAAAGCGGTAGTGTGGTCGGAGACAAGCGTGGCGCGAAATTAGAAAACGAAGCGCGGCGCCAAGTTTGAAAACTGAAAATTGTCAATTGAAGGAGCTTGATTAAGTAAGACAATTAATTTGGCAATTAGGAAATTGTATGAAATAAATTTAATTATCTTAATCAGACGATCACGTGATCATTAGGAGATCGATGATTAATCGATAAGTGACGGCTCGTTAAGGGTCGACCGATGGGATAGATCGATAAGGGATAAGCGATCAATATGTAACGAAAGGTATCGATAAGGTATCGATAAGACATCGGTGAGTAAAATATCGATGACTAATTATGGGAAAAATGAGTCATTGACACGAGATGTCCGTATGAGAAAATTTAATTCTAACATAATCGCAGTACCTAATCTGAATAAATGTGAGAAGGAACAAGTGAAGCAAAGAGGGGTGACGAGGGAAGCAAATAAGAGGCGACGAATCAAGCATCGAGAGCAGCGAGGAGGCGTCAATGCTTTCGCATTGCTCCAATGCGGGTTACCGCAGTGATCTCGAATTTTTTTTCGTCAAGACTGTTTTCATAACCGTTTTCAAGGCCGTTTTCATAACACAGAATATTTTCTGTATTCAACCATTTAAGTGGTGTTGTAATCATGAATTTAATGATGAACCTGGAACTGAGGAGTTTTCTGATCATGAAAATTTGTCGCAAAAAGAAGGAACTAATGTATAGGAATTGTTTGAACGATAAGATAACAGCATGCAGTCTCCTTTTCTATGTTTAGTGTCTATGCTGCATTTTTCTAACCGCCTTGTATGCTGTTTTTCAGAACTTGAGGACGTTAGTTTGTAGAATTTCAACAATACAGCACATGTGAGCTTGCACAGACGCAGGCTCACTCCGGTCTTAAAAAGCAGTGACGAAAGCCAAGTGTGCTTTGTTTCCTTGTCTGAATGTTTGCGTAATTAGTTTCTGATAGTTTTAAACTTTTTGACATTGTTTATCTGAGAAATTGCCATGCTATATTAGGGCACCGAGTTCGACAGTCTAGAAAAAAGATTTTTAGCGGAGCGGATTTACGTTGCGCTCCACTTCCAGAAAGCTCCCCAGCGGAGCCCCAGTGTAGCGCCAGCGGAACGTATCGCAAGGAAAGAGCTTTAGCACAGCGTCTAAAACGTTCGAATGAGCGTAGTAGAGCGGAAGGCTGTGCTGCCCCACATATTGCTGAAAAGCAAAATTACGCTGAAACGAATACGAAACACGCTTGCTTTTATTATGGTAAAACTGCTAAATAAAGGCATGTGGCGACAATGAGAGAAAGATGGCGCTGCATGCATTGGCGTTGACAACACTGTGGCTGAAACACGGCACATGGGCACATGTTTCATATGCTCTAAAAGGCAGCCGTAATTCCACCGGGAAAGCGCTGCGCTACAACTGTGTTAAGGCAATTATGCACAGCAGGCAAGTAGTTTATTTTTTGCACATGCAACTTGTCTCGTGGTTTAGTTCAGTAACTTCTTATTGTGTCACTATTCAGAATTTGTTCTGTGATTTTAAATGAATAAACTGGATTTCATGAGATATTTGCTCTTTTCTCTATGAGGGCAAAACTCGATAAGCACAATTGTATCCCATGAATCGCTTGAAAACTTGGTTGCTTAAGAACAGCTCCCAAAGAAGACGCTATAAATATATGGAAAAATTTATCTCTCACGCAATAAGACCTATAGCTGGCCCTATTGGTTTGTTAACACCTTGAAATTCAGCCTCATGAGGCGAGGGTAAAGAAAGAAGTAACATCAAGAATTCACTACCGCAAAATAGTTTGTAGTCAGCACTCCTCGTGCCTTCTTTCTTAGCCCTCGTCTCGTGTGTCGCAAAGAACCTCAAGGCGTTCGAAGATTTATTTTTACCGCCAACAACGCGTTGTTATAACATACTGGAGCTTGTGTTTAAGTTATGACGTCATTGTTTAGTATGCTTCACCCTTAGAAAAAGGCTCGGGCTCCACGCCATAAGCCGCCATGTTTTGAACATAAGGGCCTGTATGCAAGTTGCGCTACAACTTTCCATCTACCTTGTACTTACCTTCAGTGCGTGACTTCAGTGCATGAAAGTAAGTCGTGCCTGTGTGCCGCCAAAGAAGGGACCTTTTTCCCCTGAAGTGATTTATTTTCCTTCCTTTTTATTCACGTGTATTGCTTTCAAATAAACCGCTGGAAGGAAAAACGTGGTAGGGTCTCAACATAGTTAAATGGAGTAGACGTGGCCAATTACGCGTATAGCCTGGCTAATGGTTTTGCTAAGCTGAGCCGTTGGCACGTCTGCCGACGATATTAGACTCATGTTTAGCTCTGATCGACGTTAAGCTAATGGGATCGAGTCGCGCTGCAGCTGGCAGTTGATGAAGACGACAATGCACAATGTGCAGCGCATTCCCGGTTCATGCCCGATCCCCTAGTGTGGGTATGTGCCATCTTTTTTAAGGCCAACAACAATCCCATGCAAAAAAGTCCTATGGGCGTCTATGGAAAAAGCTATGTCCGTCTATGGCCTTTTATGAACGTCTATAAGCACCCACAGAGGTGCTTATTGCCAGCTATTGAAAAATCTCATGCCACTAAAGCTATAGCTTTGGAACCATACAGTTGTCTTTAGCTCTCTATAGAAAAATATATCAGCCTGTAAAGACAGCTATAGACAGAAATAGGAAAGGTCTATAGCTATTTGGGCCAAAATTCTATAGCCGGCCATAGGACATTTTTGTCTGGGATAACGAGTGTGTTGCAGTTTAATACGAGGCGTGATCGGCGGCGCCGATAGCAGCGCGCTCGCTTGCAGTCGCCAGCGAAGCTGAGCTTTTGGGGCCGCGTAAGGTTTGAAACCCTGTAACTGCAATATTTATTTTATTTCTTTAGCCTCAAGATCATGCAAGCCACAAGATTCTTGGTTGAGTTTCGCCTCGTGAAGAAGTGCTTTCGCGCTAAAGGGCTCCTTTCTTTGGCGTCACGCCGCTCCATCACTAATAGTCGTCAGCCGTGTTTCTGGGTAGGCGCGCACTTGAGCTTACTTTCTTTTCACTGTCCTGATCACAGCAACGGGGATGATAGCTTGTCTGTAGTGTTCACTCGTCAATGTCATTCGACGCGCTTTGCGTAGAGCGTGGGTTTGTAACTTTCCTTGCGGAAAATTATTGCGATGGCTGACGTCGTACGAGTGAGTCGGTAAGCCATTGTCTTTTGGCAACGGGAGCAGACGGCTCTGCGGAAGCGAGGAAGGCTGCTTGTGTGACTCCGACTCTCCTTTTTTAGTTTAGCTGGGTGGACACAGTTACCATAGTCCCCCATAAAGTCAGCAATACAATTTCAATAAAGAGGTTCGTCAGGCAGGGAGACGCCATCACGTAAATGCTATTCACCGCCTGTTCACAGGAGGTGTTCCGAGACCTGGAGGGGGAACAGTTGGTGATAAGAGTTCATTAAACATACCTAAGCAATCTGCGATTCGCTGATCATATTGCCTCGCTAAGTCACTCAGGACACGAACTGCAAAGTATGATCAATGAGTTAACAGGCAGAGCATAACGGTGGGTCTAAAAAATAACATGGAGAAAATCAAAGTAATGTTCAACAGTCTCGCAAGGATGCAGCTGTTCACAATTGGTAGCCAGGTGCTTAAGTGGTAATAGAATACGTCCCATTAGGGCAGGTAATGACGGCATATCCGAATAACGAGAGCGAAATAACTAGAAGAATAGCAATGGCGTAGAGCGCATTTGGCAGGTTCTCTCAGATCATGAAAGGTACTTTACCAGTATCGCTGAAGAGAAAAGTGTATAGCAGCTGTAACTGATCGGTTATCACCAATAGGGCAGAAACATGGATGATAACGAAAAGGGAACAAATTAAATTGAGGACCACGCAGTGAACTGTGGAAAGGTAAATGATAAGGGTAACGTTACGAGACAGGAAGAGGCCGAATGGGTCAGGGGGAAAAAAAACGCCGGTTAATGACACCTTAGTAGAAACCAAGAGGAAGAAATGGGCATGAACACTGCATGCAATGCGAAGGTAAGATAGCCGAGGATCGTAAGAGTAACGGAATGGATTCCAAGAGAAGGTAAATGTAGCAGGAGGCGGCAGAACTTTGGTTGGGCGGAGGAGATTAAGACGTTTCCAGGGATAGGGTGGCCGCAGCTGGCACAGGACTGACATAGTTGGAGAAATATGGGTAAGGGTTTTGCCCTGCTGTGGGCGTAGTCAGGATGCTGTTGATGGAACTCGAACGGGCTCGAGCCAAATGGTAACTATATTTTTGATAATTTCGCGACTAAAAATAAAAGATTCCTCAGGCAGTCAAACAATGTTGAGCAGTCAGTAAACCATGAATATCGCTCGGAGAAAAAGAGATCAGATATCTTAGACATAAACACCCCAGTTTAGGAAGTGTGTGGGTAAGGCGGTCGAGATAATCAAGGCGATGTATTATGCTTCCATGATGATTTCCTTTTGTCGTTAAGAATGACTGCTCTGTAAAAGCAGTGTTCTTTCAATAAAAAGTTAGTTGTTAGTAGCGCAGTGTCCTCTACTCTTCGCTTCGTTTCTTGTGTCTTCGTCTTTCTGTGCTAAAAAAATACGACAGTTTTCCACCAACTGCCACAAAAGAATGTTCTCTCGAGGTTGAACGTTTTAGACCTACGAAATTCACGTGAGGTAAAAACAGAAAAGCCCTCAGGTTAGAGACGAATGGATCCTGCGCATTAAAATACGTTGAGGATCTCTTTGTGGGTTTTGTGAGCTATGAGTCCACCTGACCCTTCAGTCCCAAAATCGACTGGTGACAGAATCATGGCCAATGATACCACGACTAGCAGTCCTGCTCTACTTTTTATTAATTACTACAATAAATCCAAAATATTATTACAGTTTTTATCTGTAAGCCGGTCAGATTAGGCAAGAAATATTCACATTTTAGTCTTCAGCGAGACCAATTTAAGTAAGGCTATACCTGATCCATCCCTCTCGGTTAACATTCAATAATACTAACATTATCACGCTTCAGTACAAGGAAGTGGAGCTAATGTATTTGAATGGCATTCACTGCTGACAGAAAGAATAGGTTGTCGTACACAATATAGCTAAAATCCTGCTGTAAGCTTTTAAAACCGAAGCCCTCCTTGCGACTGCTGTCTATTGAACTCGAAGATGAGACATAAAGCAATTTTAGAACACTCTTTGGGTGTTCCGTGCCAAATACGGTTACCACGATTTAATGTTGCTTGGAATGAATAACATGAATGACTAAATAAATGAAGAATCATTAAGTTTCGTACAGCAGATATTAACAAACATGAAAAGCAAAGTGAACTTGATTATTTAAAATTTTTTGCTTTGCTGAGGCTTTGAAAATACCGTTGAATGACCAAACGAATTCGCATCGCCTAGGGTAGCTCGTCCTGCATTAGCCACATTACTGCCAGGTACTCTAAGTTCA
Source organism: Amblyomma americanum (assembly GCA_030143305.2). NCBI lineage: Eukaryota > Metazoa > Arthropoda > Arachnida > Ixodida > Ixodidae > Amblyomma > Amblyomma americanum. The sequence continues at coordinate 117,100 of JARKHS020029560.1, forward strand.
TCCAGTCTGCGCAGGGATATGCGTAATACTGATTTCCTATTAATTTAATATTTCTCCTTCCAACCAGATTGCAGGCTCTCAACCCCAGAGAATGTACGGGTATATTTAGGTGACAAGCGTGTTCCTGAATTGATTCGATCTTTTATTGAACGCACTATCTTGATTTAGAACGATGGTACGCCTTAAAATGACCTTGTCAAAAAGCTTCGCATAATTCGCCATAAGTCAACAAAAGAGCAAGATAAAACGTTATTTCAAAGTAAGGCAACAAAACAAGATGTAATGAATACAACAACGAGCATGAGAAAGGAATCATCACACAACCACTGCCGCTAATTGGCGAAAGGGAAGCTTTGCGGGTGTTCAGAAAACAATCTATCAGATTCCATTTATAAGAAAAGCATAAGACATCTCGTTCGACTGGCAGCTACGCTGAGCCAAAAAAAAAATAACTCCTGACTGTAAAGTTGCCAGAGGCCAGAGAAACATCCAAAGAGTGTGGTGCATTCCAAGCAAGCAAGCAGGCAAAACTTTTCCGATACAAAAATTAGCGTTTTCCTTCATAAAACCGCCGTTTTCCTAGCTGGAGTGAACAATGATAAATTTGCACATGCAACTGGAGATCGCGAAGCGAAGTCGTTCTCACAAGCGTTGCTCTAAATGGTGGTGCAGTTTCATCACGTTCCTGAAGAATTCACGGTTCACGTAGTCGTACGCATCACTTACATCCATGAAGGCTAAATACAGAGGTCTCTTCTCCGCCCGAGACATTTCTCTACATTGACTAAGCAAGAACAGGCTCTCATTTCGGCGCTGACAGCTTTTAGATCAATTATGAAGTTTTCTGGGTATTTCATTAGTTTATGTAAATGACTGCATTTTCAATTTTCCCGCCTACATTGCCTGCCTGTATATAAAAGATGTTATGTAATAGTAATCAGCCAGAAAGATGCTATCTTCATCATGGCACCTTTCCATTCATGAATCAAATTCATTCCACTCTCTCGCGAGCTGTCCGCAATTTACTGATGGTCATGACTGTTTCGAACATTCTTAATATCTGTTTGCTTCTTGGACCGAGTTCATTAACGAACTGGATTTAAATTTCGTCTAACTCTGCGGATGTGCACTATGAAATATTTGCCTGCGCCTTTTTGCACTTGAAATTGATCAGTTCTAAGCTTCTTTGCAATATACTCCTGTGTTGCTCCTTCGTTCATGGAGATTGCCTTACGTCGCTTATAAAGGGTTGAACTTTAACAGATGTAATGTAATTTACAGCGCTGTCTCCCTCTAACCATTCGTTCTCGGAATCTTTAATCTGTTCTTGCTAATTTTGATTTTTCGTAGGGGCTATGATGAAACGGACCGGCTTTACGTCGCCAGGGTCGATGCAGTGTTGCAGTAGGTTCGTTCTACCCCAATTCTCTACATATATTCAAGCAAATTGCTGCAGCATATTTTATATACATGCCTTTACTCTTCAGGTCCGGAACACTTGTGAGGCGCGTGTTCACGATACTCGATGACAGCTTCCTTTACAGAGTGCTGCTTTGCACTCCTTTTTTGGAGAACTTTTCTTGAATACAAACTGCGGCTGGAGGAGATGCATTCTATATCTGCACTGGCCTGTCGAGATGTCCATAAAGACTAGTGTGCCGTAGATTTTCATTTCATTTCATCATGAGGCGAAAGGAATGAAAAACAGAGATAACCTGATTAAAGGTCCTTTATGCTTGTTTGCGAAGGGACGCATTGTAATATGGCGCTCTGTGCAAGTATTGTCCATGTTATTTTTAAACGCTGAAACTGTGGCACTGAGACGTTGACCATGGAAATGGTCAAGAAAGAAGGTTGCAGACATGAGTCTGCAACCTTCTCTTTCTTGCAACCAGGAGAACTGTAGAGAGAAGGCAGGGGTTTCTTTGGGGTCACCGCACTGTCTTCTTGTGCTTGCTCGCCTGATCCCGGACATATGCTTGCAGGCCACCTAGTCGCGCGTGTCTTGGCCTGCATTTTGCAGTTCCTGAGGCGGGCTTGTGCAGCCAGGCGCAGTGTCGACCATCCGCACCACGGTCCGTGCTTTTTGTCCGAACAATCTCGCCTAGGAAGTGCGAGTACGGCATTCGCAGGCGCTCGCTGTGGGACCGAGTTTAAGGTCCTCGGCGGGAGTGAGTTTAAAGTACTCACAGAGACTGAGTGGCCGACCGATACGGCAGTCGCATATCCTTGGGGACACTGCGGCCGGAGGCTGGTTTGAACTTGCGACCAGGGCGTTTCCTTGTGGGGGCCGGTTCCTAGGTTGTGGTCAGTTACGATCCAAATGACCGCCACTGCCGTAGCGGAAACACATGCTCTGCGAACCTGTGCGTGTCCCTGTGGGGGGTGATTGAGTAAGTGGTCCTCTCAGTCACTGTGATATGCAGGAAGCGGGAAAGAGGGGGCGCCTCGGTAGTGCCTGGGTCCCCGGTCGTTCCTGGTTCCATGCACAGGACGGTTCGACGGAGAGCTATGGTGGGGTTGAGGCTGGTATTCAAGGTCGGCTAGCGTTGCAGCTTGCATTGCATGTGCTTCTTTATCGAGCTGGTCCAGGTTGCAAAACCTGTGGCCGCTCAATTGCAGCCGGTTTCGGTGGTGGCATCGTTGCGTGACCCTGGCTACGTTTTCGGTGTCTGGTGAGCCAGGTTGGGTGCGTTCGTACAGGTCCTCAGAAAACGAATATATTCCAATAGTCTCTAGTCACCAACATGCGCACGAGTGCGCAGCTGTTCTTTTTTCTGCGCTGCGCAGTCTGAGGGAAAGAACAACGTCCGCAATTACTGTTCAAAGTCTGCTCATTTCGCAGCACTCTCATGCCTCAACTTGCGAGTAACGCATTATTTTATAGAGGGATAGGGAGAATCCGCTCGAAGATTGTTTGGTGGGATAGTGCGAATGCACGCCTATAAAGTGCTAGCTCAAACGAGAAGTCGTGAACTGACTTATCATCCGTGTAATCGTCGTGGGTGGTACAGGTTGCTAGAAAAAAAAATTCCTGCGGTCCGACTTGGCCGGGTTATGCGAAGGTGTTTGTGCGTTTGAGGTGCATCGTGCTTGCAGCGAGTTCGCCGGAGGCATCCAAGGATTTCCTAGCGGCTGCGGTGATGTTTCGGTTTCGTCATGATGCTGCTGGTTGAGGACGAGTTGCTCCATCTTTCGCATCATATCTACGTTGGACCATGGTCAAGTGTTTGGTGGCTGCGCTGACGACTGCTGTGTCTGCAGAGTGATTTCCTTCTGAAAGATGGGTGGGGTTGGTAACGGCGGTCGTTGCTGGGCCGTCTTTATGATGGTTCTGCGCCGTTTGTTTGGCCAGCTTTCTAACGATAGGTCTGTTTCCCATAGCATGAACTTTTTGACGCAGGCTAAAAGGCAGGCTTAGTCATTAAACGAAGTTTGACCCGTGCGAGAAGCAGTGCATAGTGAAGGAGAAACTGAACACACCTCCGTCACCAAAAGGGTACTAAATCAAACGATAAGAAGCAATAGAGCAGAAATAAGGTTTGGGAAGGCGCTATCATTGGACGCCGTTTAAGAATTCGCGGCTGGCTGGCCATGGTTCCAAAAAAAAAGCGCTCTAAGAAAAGCAGGCGGAAAGAAAACCATGATTCGCCAGTCTTACGAGCTAAAACAGCCCCACAGCGTGCCGAGCGCGACAACAGCAGCAAACGACCACGAAAAAAAAAGTGCCCTCCAGGCGTGAGACTGCCTTTTAAAAGGAGGGGAGTGTCGACTTCTGCCTCGCCCTCATCAGTCCCTCCACTCTGCCGTTAAGTTATTTCCTGATTCTTGGCCATCCCGCGAAATTACGTGTATAAGCAGTGGACGTTAGAGCGCGCTAAACATGATGCTCTGGGGTGCTACAACGTTATAAGGTTCCAGAATTTTTCTTTGCCCACCTTTAATTGCATCGCGAACATCAGCCATACATAGATCAGTAGACTGCATTTTTACCCTGAAAGAGGACCTGTGCTTCCAGTTTTTGAGGGTGATATTCAGATTTTGAAGGCGATTTACTCTTCAGGTAACTGTGCCTTATTTGCCTCTGTGTGTTTCCTTGAAGCCCCGCATTATTATATGATAGACACCTTAATTTCTTTGTTTCAACAGCTTACTGGCTTATTTTCTTTCCAGTGGTTTGCCACTTTTAGTTTTCTGATTTTCGGACTGAAGAATTCATCTTACTATAATCCCATTTTTCCAAAGGACGCTTTTCTATTGTTTTCTCAACGCCTTTTGCTTTTAGTGTAATATGTTCTAGTATTTGTTGGGCTCTTTTTTGTATTTTCTGCGTCTTCTATTTTGATCCGGGTTTCCACCTGAAAATTGTTACGTTTATGATCACTTCGTAGAGCGTACTGTCTCTATTTACGTATTTCAATTTTTTCGAGCTTCCTGTAGGTTCCCTGCGACAATAGGCAGTGGTGAACGGCCACCTACCTGCTCCGAATCTCCCGCCTGATTTGGATTTCCCATTGGTCTTCTGCATTGACCATAACTACGCAGCTTTGCTTACTGAGTTCGTCTGTTTTCTTCTGTTTACAATCTGTGCATCATTCATGTTCCCCTTGTAGAAAAATATTTCCATCGTCTCCTCGCTGTTCTATATCCCCATTGGGATACTTAACCAGATACTTCGTTTGCTGACTGTATTTGCTCCCCGTGTATAAATAAACTAGCTTTAGCTATGTCCTTTTACCGCCAATTGTTCCTGATACCCATATATGTTTTCAAATATATGTTATTCTTTACCAATTTTTTCCCTAATGTATCAGCATACCTACCCCCGCCGCCTTCATTTCGCTTGTTATATTTCACCCTTACCAGAATTACCCATCAGTAAAGGGTCCATCTTCTTGATATCAGAATAATATCTCGCACAGAGCGCAACCTTATTTCATTGTTGTTTAGTTTCTGTTCTTTTTCTAACTATTTTGCTCTCTTTCTGCGGTCTTACACTCATATTTTAACATCTTTGGCTATGACGCCCGAAAATTCCCAAATTTTCATATCCAATATCTCGTCAATGCATCAGAAGCGACAAATGAGCGTTGATTATATTTAATTTAGCCCAAAACAACGACTACAACAACCTTTAGTGCTTTCCAGCTGGTGGCCCAGAGCAGAAGGCAGCGAAATAATGCTGGCACTAATACTAACTCTACTGGTTGACTGGGCGAAGCCTGGCCTTCAGTTTCGTAAATCTTAAGAAAATATGGCTTTGAATGGTTCTTCTAAGCAGAGCGTTTGGAATAAAAAGGTAAGCACTAGTACCAGTCACCATTCCCCAAGGGCAGCGTGAATTCTGGTACGCTGGAGGGAATAAAACTAACCTTAAATCATGTGCTTGCTTTTTTTTCTCTAATATAAGCTTTAGGCCTTAGTGCAGCAGAAGTGAAATCGTTACTTTAGTGCCAAACTTCTCCTTTGTGCGTTCGTACCGCACGAGAAACAGTTAGATGCTCCTGACTTTTCCAACCGGGGTTACTGACTGACTTTTCTTTGCTGAAGACCTTTTTGTACAGTTATTAACCTCCGTGAATGAAAAGGTCATGTTTGATAACTTGTTTTTGTTTTCCTGACTATAAACCAGCTGAAGCCCCATTAATGTCAAGTGGTTGTTCAGTTGACCCAGCTGCTCTGAAGGCAAATTTAGAAAGGCCACTGAACTTGGAGCAATCACGTAGATTTTTTAGAAGAATTCAAATGAAGATTTAGCATTTATTTACGCCTTTTTTTCTGCAGCTTAAAAGAGCAGCCTGAACAATTCTACTCTGTCACAGCAAATTCATATTATTGCACTCTCGTTTCGTGGGTTAAGGAACCCGATATCAAAAAAAAAATTCAGAGTGACCGTCCACAAACGTAAATACTTTCATTATGAACATCTTAAACGATGCATTAGGAAGCACAAACACGAAAATGCCAACTGGCAATTCACGCTTTTTCCATGCCTCATTTGTGAACCTTCGTGCATAAAAAGATTTTGTTTTTTAACTTGTTTTTCTTTTTACTTACTATAAACCGGCTGAAGCCCATATTCATTTTAGGCATTGTTCAGTTGACCCAGCCGCTCTGAAGGCAAACTTAGAAAGGCCATTGAACTTGGAGCTATCAAGTACATTCTTTATAAACTCTGGTCATGAATATTTAGCATTTATTTACGCCTTGCTTCTACAGCTTAAGAGAGCAGTCTGAACAATTCTACTCCTTCAGAGCAAATTCACATTGTCGCACTGTCGGTTCGAGGGTTAAGGAACCCCCGATTATAAAATTTTATAGTGATAATCCAAAGACGTAAAGGCTCTTGTCATCAACTTTTTGAGCGAAACGTTAAGAAGCACAAAGACGAAAATGCCAACTGCCAATTCACGCGTGTCTTCTAAAATAACCATCAAATATAATACACCAATGAAGCATGCTTTTTCTATGTCCCATTTTTAGAGTATCGGCGTTTCGCATATTTACAGTGCTATTGTACGCAGAAATAGCTTTCATGGTCTGTGACGTGCGAATTTCTTCCTTTCTAATGACAGCGTAATCGCTGCTCTGAATGTCTTCGGAAATAATCAAGAAAACCAATATGTTTGAATGTTTTTCGTTCACCATGGGAGCTTTATCGCACTGAGCGCATCACAAGTCGTGTTAGGATAGGAATACATTTCTTGAGCAATGGTTTTCACCGCATGGATTCGTTCCATGATCACGACACAACGCTGCCTGCGCCTCGGGCTGGCTGCGTCATCTTTAGGTGAGGTCCGCACTAGGAGGTGCTGACCGTACGAGGTGCGTGCCTATACACTGCATGCACGTTGCCTCTAGAGTCAAGAGATTTCAGCACTCATCAGATGGGACGCTGGTAATTCATTTATTTTTTATTTATTTGTCAATACTGCCAATCCCTGTTCCTGGGATTTTTACAGGAGTGGGTTCTGGTCGTAGGCAAACTGTCGACCAGTCATAAACACTATTTTCCAGCATGCAAAAAGTACAGTGAAGATTATGGGGACAATAAGAATAGGCATTGAAAAAAGCAAAAACAAAGATAACCCATAAGTAATCATCACATTTTCCTTACATGATCACGAGAAGTACAAGTAAATTCATGGAATATACAAATACATGGAAATACAAATCATCACATTTTCCTTACATGATCACGAGAAGTACAAGTAAATTCATGGAATATACAAATACATGGAAATACAAATGCATGGAAAAGCAAATACACGGAAAACACCAAAAATGTTAGAAGAAGGAAATAAAAATCACAGTTTCTTTCCTGACAATACACTTTTGCCAGCTAGCGCCAAAAATTTCTCAGTACTTGGTTGTATTATCACTGATTCATCAAGGCAGTTCCACTCGCGCACAGCTCGTGGAAAAAAGAACATAAAGGTATTATTTGCACAGAAAAATTCTTGTATGGTAAGTTCATTTTTGTGACGCGTTTCTCTGGATGTGTTCAGAGTAATGTATTTAGCAGAATCAACATTAAGTTTGGTATGTAAAATCACGTACACAAACTTCAGCCGGTGGAGCGTCGCACGACAAGCTAGCGTGTCAGGCCCAGTCTCAGACAGCATCAGCGTCGGAGAATCGGTGCACCTATATCTGTTGCAGATAAAGCGCACACTTTTTCGCTGGACAGCCTCAATCGTAGTTATGTTAGCTTGCGTGTACGGGAAACAAGCAGCATTTGCGTATTCTAGTATTGGGCGAATGATAGTAGTATACGCCAAAAGCTTGGCTTCTTTCGTAGAATACCGCAGGGCTCTCTTTAAAAACATGAGCTTACGCATCGCTTTGCTTATTACATGATCTACGTGAGCTGTCTACCCCAGATTAGCTGATATAATGATGCCTAAGTATTTGTGCTCGGTGACTGTCTTGAGTGCAGTGCTGCTATAGCCATAAGGGAAGCTAAGTTTGGATTTCGTTTTCGTTATAGTCATTGAAACTGTTTAGTCTAAGTTAAGAGCCATTGGCGACTTCGAACACCATTCTGCTATCTTGCCAAAATCATTGTTTAAGCTTATTTGATCTTCTCTGCTTTTTATTTCTCTCTGTATTACGCAATCATCTGCGAACAACCTCAGTTCCGCTTCTACCTGGTCAGCAATGTCGTTTATGAAGAGAAGGAAGATAATTGGGGCTAAAACCGAGCCCTGTGGAACACCGGAAAGGACCGGAACAGTATCTGAAGTGTGGTCGCCGAGTTGCACGAACTGGCGACGGTCGGTTAAATAATTGCCGATCCATTGGACAACTGACCCATCCCCTAATATATAACTTAGCTTCTGTAGTAGTTTGGTGTGGCAGACTAGGTCGAAGGCCTTTGAGAAGTCTAGGAAGATGACATCTGTTTGCATTTGGTCGTTAATTGTTTTAGCGAAGTCATGTAAAGTCTCGACAAGTTGTGTAACAGTGGAAAGACCACGCCTGAAGCCATGTTGTTGGGGATGAAGAATGTTATTTGATTCAACGAAGTCTGTTATTAATTTTAGGATAATGTGTTCTAAAACTTTACAAGAAGTGCACGTAAGAGAAATAGGCCTGTAATTTGACGGGCAAGTCTTACCACCTGATTTATGAACTGGTATTATTTTTGCAACTTTCCATTCCGATTGGAGGCAGTGCTCGCATATGGACTTATTGAACACAAGGCATAGGTACTTACTCATGGGTTCGGCATAACGTTTCAAGAAGACATTTGGAATTTCGTCCGGACCGCTGCACTTTTTATGATCTAGGTTTAACAACAGTGATAGCATTCCTTCTTCAGTTACGACTGGGGCATCAAGTACGCAATATTGCTCTGTGTTGCCAGTCGAGGACATCTGCGTGATCATGGCGTACAACAAGCCCCTTGCATGATTTGTTAAGTTTGCTTCCCGTTGTTGCAACTTGCTCTAAACATAATGCTCTGATCTCCAGTAAGGTGGCGACAAATAGCTGTCATACGTGCTACTGCCCACAGGTGTAAGTGTTGCTTTCACTGTAACCACTTAGACATGTTCTTGTTCTTAAGAGGGCACAGGCTACGGTTACAGAATAGATATTAAAAACTGTCATTTAAGCCATTAGAGTGACACGCGATGCTCACGTGTACCCTTTATAACATTTGCGAGCGGGGTCTATTTGTGCCCGGCCCTGAACATTGAGTAAGCACCGCAAGGGCTGCCCAAAGCGTGGATGTTCAGGGTATAACTTACTATTTTATGCTGAGTCTTAATAACGCCCCTGGCTAGAAGTTTCACACATAATTCTTGAATATGTAAGGGTACCTGAACGGCTAGGTTCACAGACATCACATGCACGTCTGAATTCGCACCACTGTGAATTTTGGAAAGCACATGGAAGAAGCCGGTTTATTTTTATTCCAGTCGGTTGTTTGAGGCAGATGTCTTGAAGATTTGTCCGGCTTGTTGCTTTTCGTTTTTCAAGGCCTCGCTTGTCTAGAACGAGGTCTTTTCTGGCGAAAGCGGAAATCGAAGAAGAAATATGTAGCACCTGCGCACTTATAATGAATTATCAGAGCACTAGATTGTAAGTTACCGATCGTTTTACAATATGTTCAATACTATTTAGCGCAGAGCGCATGTCTGGTGTCAAAGCGCCGGATATTTCAGGGTAAATAAACTGCCGGAGAAAACATACTTTCATTGCGTTTTAGCACGAAATATTTCACCAAACTCTTGATTACAAAAGCTTAAAGTGAGCTCTTAGACTGAGTGCATATTTTTTTATTCACCCACAGCCAACAACGAAACCACAGTCATATATAATTTGAAGGGGAACTATTCAAGTTAGCCACATATTCCAGCAATTCAGGTAAATGAATGTAATGCCTCTGAATTTTTATTCATCAATTCGCCCGAGGCTCTTGGAAATGCACTTAAAACGGTTTTGTAACTCCGGCCCATTTAGGAAAATATATTTTCAGCAGGAACCTTCAAGAAGAATATTCTGCTCATTTTACATTGAGTTCATTCATTATAATTTATGGCATTACTTACGTCGCACAGATGACGTAGAAGACATTATCTTTGGCGTGTACTATCAACGTCAAATGAAAGGCGAACAAGAGTACAGAAATGCCAACTGCAAGAATTTGTGGATGTTACACTAGGGAGGCAGAGCACTACAGCGGTTGATTTCTGCGTTGAGAGCGTGCAGATCACTCTGTGATAGGGTTCTAGGTCACGCCTGTATTTTCTCTCGAGGCACTTATATTTTTCGTTGTTTATGATCGAGATTCAGTTGTTTTGTTCGCTTTAAATTTTACAAGGTTCGTACAGAATGGCTATGCTGTTTTATCTGATATTTATAGACAGTTTAAAGAACGCGAATGACATTATTCTTTTACTACTTTACAATAGCGATCACTGCAATACACTGATATTTTTATAATTGTCACAAAAAGTAAGGATTATACTCACTGGCATCGTTTAATATTATCAATGTTTGTCTGCCGCTTCTATTAACATGTACACAAATACTTACTTTCATGCGGCTTATTAATTTTTACCACAGTTAATTACATTTTCCTTACGCTTGAAGAGAATGCCCACGCCAGGCAAAAAAGTCCGGAGTTCTACTCTGAGTGGAGAGTCAAGATTCGAGCAGAGGTTTTTAAATTTCGTTCACTGAGATTGAGGGACGTCCCTATTCGTAAGGCAGGCGTCCGTTATCAGAGAATAATGCGAGGGCATAGTAGCATATGCAAAGGCACGACTGTCTTTATCAAGTTTGCGTCTTTGCCCCGTAATGAGCAATTTTGATTGTAAACAAATAAATCTCGCAATTATTTCTCCTGACTTTTTAAAAACTGATAACGAAGGCTTACCAACCTACTCTTTTCCCGCTTTGTAAGAGCCGCGTATATTTCCAGAAACGAAGTTAATTGCACGAATTTAGGTTCGCGTGACCACAATGTCGCCCAGGTTGATAATGAAGATAATTCAGTTTGTATTTGTATCTACCTATTGGCTAGTCCCTGTGCGTAATTGCGCTGATAAGACCCGTGTGAGCACGGGCCCGCCTAGGCCAAAGAGCATACGGGCGGGCTGGCTTCGCTAGAATTCTGTTTCACCTCTAGTGAGCTAGAGCCATATGAATGAGATAGAAAATGTAAAAAAGTGTCTTTGGTCTTTCAGTTGTGTTGTCGGGCGCTGCATACCGCACACATACCAGAGTGCATTGCCAAACAAAATATTTGTTTTAAATAATAAACTAAACGAGCGAAATAACCTTGAATACAGCGCCATCGCGTCTGCAACACATTTAAAGATTTCTTTCTTCAACGTTTACAATGTACTTGTTGGAGCTAAGGCGAGGAAGAACCAGCTCCGACAGCGTTGAGGTTCGAACTGTTTATTTGCGCTGCTCGCGCTGCGGCGGCCTAACCCAACTTCCACTTTCTTGCGCCATGGCCTGCGAGCCGAGCGCGGCGCGAGGGGCGCTACAGAGCTTCCCCCGTAGAGCGAAGCCACAGGATTCGCCCAGCGGATTGCTTGGAGGAAGCTGCGCTCAATGGTGGCGCAGTCGAAGCGAAAGCGAGTGTAAGGTCGACGAGCAGAGGAGTGGCAATGTAGGCTGGTTTGAAGCGGTCAGCAGCCACGACGTCTTCACGGCCGTTGATGCCTAACGTGAGGGTCTTCTGCGCACGATGGAAGACGCGTAACGGTCCATCGTAGGCCGGCGTCAGGGGTGGACGGACCTGGTCACGGCGGATGAAGACATGGATGCAAGAGGCCAGGTCATGGCTGACGAACACGGACTCAGGATGACGGGCTGCAGGGGTGACAGGAGTAATGTGGCGAAATGTGTTATGGAGGTCTCGGATGTAGGCGGAATACTCATGGATAAACGGAGGGGAGGAAGGAGAGGAGAATTCCCAAGGCAGACACAGGGGAACGCCGTAGACTAGCTCAGCAGAAGAGCTGCCGAGGTCAGCCTTCAGTGCCAAACGTATACCCAAGAGGACGAGGGGAAGGTGTTCGGACCAGCGTTCCCTTGGCTGATAAGTGGTAAGGGCAGCCCTCAGTTGTCGATGCAGACGTTCCACCATGCGATTGGCCGAAGGATGGTAGGCGGTAGTATGGATGTGGCGAACGATCCAGAATATTGGCGAGAGCAGTAAACAGGGCCGATTATAACTGGCGGCCGCGGTCGGTGGTGACGACAGACGGACAGCCGAAGCGAGAAACCCAGCCGGCCATGAAGGCCGAAGCAACGGTCTCGGCTGTAGTGTCAGCAATAGGCAACGCCTCGGGCCAGTGCGTGAAACGGTCCACACAGGCGAGCAGATAAGAGGTTCCACGTGATAACGGGGGTGGTCCAACAATGTCTATGTGAACGTGGGAAAACCGTGCGTCAGGCGGCCGAAAAGGAGAGGCAGGCGGGACGGTATAACGGTGAACTTTGAAGCGCTGGCAGTGAAGGAAGGTTCGTGCCCAGTGGCGGACGTCGGCATTGATGCTTGGCCAAAGAGAACGAGATGTGATCAGCTTCTGTGTAGCACGAATACCAGGTTGGCACCTTCGAACCCGACCGCGGCGGCTGCATAAAAACGCAGCCGCCGCGGTCGGGTTCGAACCCGGGAACTCCGGATCAGTAGTCGAGTGGTTAGGGCGCTCGACTACTGATCCGGAGTTCCCGGGTTCGAACCTGACCGCGGCGGCTGCGTTTTTATGGAGGAAAAACGCTAAGGCGCCCGTGTGCTGTGCGATGTCAGTGCACGTTAAAGATCCCCAGGTGGTCGAAATTATTCCGGAGCCCTCCACTAATGGAACCTATTATCCTTTCTTCTTTCACTCCCTCCTTTATCCCTTCCCTTACGGCGCGGTTCAGGTGTCCAACGATATATGAGACAGATACTGCGCCATTTCCTTTCCCCAAAAACCAATAATTAATAATTAATTCAGGCAGTGCAGTTTTTCAAAAAAGGTGGGACGGAAAGCTGAAGGTACGTAGGGGCGCGAGGCTGCAGTACTCGCACGCACTGGACAGGGAGGAAAAGGGTAGTGGACATTCGGCGAAGGACAGAGACGTGGATGATGAGCGAGGACGATGCAGCTCTGGATCATTGCACTGTGCAGCCGCTAGCTCCTCCATGTCCACTGGTGATTCAGACGCCATGGCACTAACACAAGAAAGCCCATCAGCAGCAGCATTCTCCGGGCCATGGAAGTTACGGAGATCCACTGTACACTAGGAGATAAAGCACAGTTGGTGCATCTCGCCTGCAACTAGGTGCTGTGTTTTCATTGTAAGGCAAACGTCAAGGGCTCATGCTCCGTGATGACGTGAAAGCCCCGGCCCTACAGAAAGTGGTGAAAATGCTTGATGGTGAAGTACATAGCAAGCGATTCTCGACCGAAGGTGCTGTATTTAGTCTCAGGTGGCTTCAGCTTTTCGAAGAAAAAGCCGAGGGGCTGCCAACTAGAGACGTACTGCTCGAGAACTGCGCCGACGGCAATGCTGGAGGCGTTTGTGACGAGGCATAGTGTGGAATATAAGGAACTGGATGTATGAGCAAAGTAGTGTCTTCGAGCGCCTTCTTGGCAGCAACAAATGCGGCGGCAGCGCTCTCAGTCCACTCAGGTGGCGCTGCAGAAACTTCTTTCGTAGCCAAAAGATCAGTCAGAGGCTCCAGGAAAGAGGCACACTTCGAGAGAAAGCGGCGATGAAAGTTCAGGAGGCCTAAGAATTCTCTGAACTTTTTGAGTGACGTGGGGGCGGGAAAATCTTGAATGGCTTTGACTTTGCTGTCGAGAAGCCGAATGCCCTGCAGAGTGACAAGGTGGCCGAGGAACTCTAATGTAGCTACGCCAAAGAGGCACTTGTTCAGGTTGATGACGAGCCCATATTCATCCAGGCGGTGGAAGAGGGCGCGCAGATGAGCTTCATGCTCAGTACCGGATGAACTTGCTAGGAGGAGATCATCGATCTAAGCGAACACGAAGTTGAGGCCTCGCGTAACCTTGTTGATAGCTCGCTGAAAAGTCTGCGCTGCGTTGCGCAAGCCAAAAGACATGCGCACGTCCGAGAGGCAGAAAGGTATGGTATTGGCCATCTTAGGAACATCAGCGGGCTCCACAGGAATTTGATGATAAGCCTTCACTAAGTCAATATTAGAGAAGATAGTGCACCTAGCCAGATTTGATGTGAAGTCCTGTATGTGAGGAATTGGATAGCGGTCTGGTAAAGTGTGAGCGTTGAGGGCGCGGTAATCTCCACATGGTCTTCAGTCGCCCGGATCTTTCTTTGGCACGATTTGAAGTGGCTATCCCCAGTTGCTGGAGGAAGGGCGTACTATTCCGAGTTCAATCATGTGTTGGAACTCACGGTGAGTGATAACGAGGCGTTCTCCGACAAACGGCGAGGGCGAGCAAACACCGCAGGTCCCTAAGTCACGATATGTTGAGTGATCGAGTGCTTCACCGGTGACTGTCTGGTATGCGGCTTTGTGAGGTTGGGAAAATCAGCCAGAACTTTCGCACATGGCGAAAGAGAGACGAGAGCGCGAAGCCCCGTCGCCGCAGTGGTGGAGAGTACGCCGTTGACGAAGGGGTGCGTGCTGAGGTCTATGAGGCGATGAGCTTGCATGTCGATGGCTAGGTTGAAGAAACTGAGGAAGTCCGCGCCGAGAACAGCTTGCGAGACGTCAGCGATGATGAAGATCTAGCGAAACGTGCTGCGCAATCCGAGGTTAAGCGCCAGGAACCGTTGGCGGTACGTGGGAATGGGGGAGTTGTTGATCGCTTGGCGCGGGGACGTCTGTTCGTTGCGACGGCGATCTGCCCAAGAGGCCGCTAAGACGCTGACTTTTGCTCCCGTGTCGACCAGGAAACGAGTGTCAGTAATCTTGTCCGAGACGTAAAAGAGGCGGCATGTCCGTCTACCAGCACCGCTTGCCGCCGTCAGCGGCCGGTCGCAGAGTTTCCTGACCAGGAGCACGGGTGTGTGCACTTGCGGGCAGAGCTGCCGAAAGTACGGTGGTACCAGCAGACAGCCGAGGGCGAGGTAGCTGGCCGCGCGTCGGATGGCTGGGATTCCGGGGATCGGCGGCATGGCCAGCTCCTCGGTGAAGAACGGCGCGGCAAAGGCGCGATGACATCGAGCCGCCTGGCAAGAGCATCAAGTCGACATTCGATGCTGGCAACCTGGGAGACTGCGGCAGTAGTTGGAGGCGGACTGGTCACAGAGATGACGTTGGGAGCCGTGAGTAGTCCGCAACACGGTCAGCGAGTTCAGCGCGCTTGTCTAATGAAACATCACCCACCGCTGCGAGGATGGAGACCATGTGTTGGGGAAGACGCTTAAGGAACAACTCACGCAGAAGTTGGTCGTGCTGAGCAGCGGAGTCTGCCGGAAGCTGGCGCATGCGACGGAGGAGCTGCGAAGGGCAGCTGTCACCAGTCTCTGTAGCGCTTAGGAGCTGCTGGAGTTTGCTGCGCTCGGATGCTGACTTGCGGTCGATGATAGCCGCCTTCAAGGTGTCGAAGGATAGAGCCCAGTGCGGCGAGCTGATGACGTCCACTATGTCAACAGCGATGTCAGGAGGCAAGGACGACACGAGGTGGAGGAACTTGGTCTCCTGGCTGGTGACACGTCACAGCTGGAAATGCGCCTCAACCTGCAGGAGCCAGGCGCGGCGGCTATTGGGCCAAAATGGCGGCAGGCTGACTGGCTGGAACTCGGCCACCGATGTACCGAAAGGGTGAGCTTTCTAGGACTGGTCGCCGCCGGTAGGAAGGGCGGAAGAGCCAGGGGAATCCATGTAGGATGATAGGGTGGTGTGTCCGAAGCCGGGTCACCAAATCTGTCGTAGCTAAGGCGAAGAAAAACCAGATCCGACAGCGTTGAGGTTCGAAGTGTTTATTTGCGCTGCTTGCGCTGCGGCGGCCTGGCCCAACTTCCTCTTTCTTGTCCGGCTTCGCGTGCCACGGCCTGCGAGCCGAGCGCGGCGCGAGGGGCGCTACAGACTTTAGATGAAGATAATTGTAGTTAATCACTATCATATGTTAGGTTTGCGAGCAGCGTAATATGTTTTGGATCAACAAAATCCAAAAAAGTGAATGCGTTACACTTAGTGGACCAAATGTGTACTCACTTTTTTCTTTTACACATTTCCGTAGGAGCTCTGTTCACATGAGAATAATATATGCTTCCTGAAACTTCCCACGAGCGCAGCAAACTCGGCATTGACGGCCCATGCTTAGCACGAGAGAAAATGAATGACCTCAAATATGTGTTCCTGTGTAGGTAATGGATAAGTGTTAGTACTTAGAAGCTCTCCCTCCGGGCCTAAGAAAAAACTGATTTAAGGGCGCTTTTTATTTGAAGAAAAGGTATTCTAAATAATGAGAAAAAATGTAATAAATATTCACAGCGCCGCAAAGAGGACGTGCAGAGTTGCTCTGTAGCTTTTCTGTTAATAGATAGGCGCTTTGTAAAGTAGCCTTCTTTAAGAAGCATGATGCCTTGTATCATATAGATATTCATGACAAATGAAACAAAATATATTCAGTGGAACCCAGTACAAAAAAGCAGCCATCTTTTCTGAAAAAGATCCTCTTCCGTACTGAAGTGCAGGCGGCGATCACCTATTAAAGTCTTTATAGGAAGCAACTATAAGTGCTAACCTTTTAGGAGCGGCAGAAAAGCTTAATAGAGCTCAGAGAAGACAAAAATCAGCGTAGATACGTGTGTGCCGGTCCAAAGATGGCTTTTGTTTCTTCCGGATTAATATACAGACGCGAATATTTGCGCTTGTTTTATTCGGCCTTTTGAAGTAGCGGTGATATTGAAGATTAATCACCTCGGTACGGCTGTTCCGTGCATACCTTGTTGAGAAGACATTGTATAAGGTAATGGTCGGGAAAGCTGAAGGTAGCTATACCTAGAATGTGATCGTTTAGTTGCATCAAAATGGCCAACAGCAAGGAAGATTGCTATAATGCTGTTTTCACAGTGTTGTTACCCTCATCGCGTTGACGGCCACCTCCTAGAAGACAAATTGATATATTGATTGCTAATGCATAAAATGGTTTACATATTTCAGAAGTCTTAATTTTAGAGGGTAATGTGGCTTTCAAGAAATAGAGCCGGACCTTGATGCAAAACATGTAAAATACTGAATGTCAAGCATAGTTCTTTGCTTGGTTGCACCTAAAACCAAATATGAATAAAATATTAGTTGCTGATTAATTTATCACACTTTTCTCAGTCGTAATCCGCAGCTCGACTGCTTCATGTGAAATCATTGCGAATGGTCTGCATTCGCCGGTGGTATTGCGCCCTCAGGCACGCAGGGGAAATAATAGCCGAGGAGATTAACACCGCATAGCAAGCGGAGGAGAGCTCTTCAAGTTTACCCTGTCTCATATCATGTACATTTATGCTCTGCATTCAAGCTATTCATGCCGAGAAGAAGGCATGCACGGGACTTGTCGATATTTATTTATTTATTTGTCTCTTTATTTTTTGACACTGCCTATCCCTTCAGGAATTTTTAACACGAGTGGGTTTGATTGTGCCTGCAAACACACAGTCGGCAAGAAAAAAAACAGCATTACTAGAAAAAGGGCACTAAAAAGTTACCGCCAAGTTCACATTTGAGAGTACGCAAATATTTGAAACCTTTGTGTACAGAATCGTTGCTGCCAGCATAATCCCACGATAATAAAACGCTGGTGCACCCACGGCTAGAATATGCATGCGAGGCGTGGGACCCGAAAAGTAAAGTGTTAGTGCAGGAATTGGAGCATATTCAGAGGCGCGCATTACGTCTTATATTTTCCCGCTTCTGGAGGAAAGATGGAGTCGTTCCTTTGTACAGCACAAGCAATTTTCCGCTCCTTTTTGCTTGACGAAAGCATAAACGTCTGTGTCTTTTTTTATAGCATAATGAATGAAACTGTTGGGAAGGGGGGGGGGGGGGATCAGCAAAGTTACATCTCGGAGGACATCTCGCATAACTCGTAATAAGCACACTCGACATGTCAAAGAATTCAACGCTGCTAAAGATTGCTTGATATATTTCTTTTTTTCTGCTAACCGCACGTGACTGGAATCAGCTACCTGCTGACTTGGTGTCTGTGGTATCTCGTGATGAGTTCTCGTCTCTGCTTTATGATCATTTGTGGAGCACCTAGCAACCATATTTTGTTATTTGGTCTGTTTGCATCAGTTTCTTTTGGTATTTTGTCACTATGCATAGATGGACACTCCTGCCTTAGGTCTGGAAAGGACTGGTAGTTTGTAATAAACAAATGTTATGTTAATAAATGTTATGGGACCGCAAGGGAGTATTAAATGCTGCTAGCAACTGCAAGAACAGGGCTTTTTTCTACTAACTTTTCCAACCCAGACATGGCTGTCGTTGAATTTTTTAGCTTCTTCAATTGTTTCCCCATTTGCATAAGCGCAGTAAAGGCCAAGAAACGAAGTTTCACTTGGAAGAAACGTTAAGCTTTGGTTGGAAACCAGCGGATAGCCTTGCTGTGGAGTGGTCGTTTCTAGCAGTCCTGCGCCTGAACAAAAATTAAAATTCTGAGCCAAAATTAGCAAAAGTTGCAATACTTTGGTTATCGATGTGTTGCCCTTACTAAAAACAAGCATTTTGCTCAGATCAGAATAATTTTCGATGAAGTTGAGACGCGAGCGTTGAAAGAAGAAACGTTGGCACTGAACTGAATCAATCAGTATTTCTTATGTCAGTGCAAGTATTAGGCAGAAAAAAAAGGCTATGTCTCATTGCAACAAAGCGAAGAAGGGTGTGCGTAGCCTCGGGATGCCTAGCCAACGTTCTTACTACAGGACGTCTCTTCTTCTGGGGCAAAGGTTCACCATTTTTTAGGGCTAAATACGTCCTACATTCCGGGAAGGAAGTTCTGATTGCTTTATATTTTAATATTTCAGGTCAGTCCAACCAGTCCAGCTCGCCACTTGCCGCAGATCCCCATGCCTGGAAACAGCACTTAGAGCCCATATTCACTGTCATTCCACCTTCTCCGCCTGCGGATTTTTTTCTGGGAGGTAGCGTATTTCGTTGTCAGAGCTTTGCAGATCAACCTCTTAATCCGGCTTATCATGCATCGCACCTAGATAGGAAAATTTAACCTCAGCTTCCCACCCAACCAGCCTTCCCACTTCACACCCTCCTCCTCCACAGCAACTTCCTCCGCCGAGCGAAGGACCAATTTATCCTGTGTCAACGATGTACGCTTTTCCCATGCGAAAAGAAATCCTCTTGTCGAAATATTGGCTAACATCCTGAGTCTCCCCATCAACTTCTTCAGTTGGTTTGTGTTCGGAAACCGAACTGGCAGTCAGTAATAACACTGTGTTTCTCGCAGAGAGCGGTCATTCTCACTGTTATTAGTTTTTCTAGGCATTTTGAAAATACAGGCAAAATGGATATTGGTCTGTAGTTAGACAGGTTGTTTTTATCACCGGCTTTGAAGAGCACTGTAACCCTTGAGAGCTGCATGCGCTTGGGAAATATACCGTTTACAAAGTACAAATTATACACATGCTCAAGAACTGGGCATATTAGATCTAAAACGTGTTTTAACGGGGCGTATTTCTCCGGCGCTGGTTGGAAGTAAAAAGCACTATCACAATTTCTGGAATTGAGGTACTCTGCGGAGCGTGGATCGTGAAAGGTATTTACAAGGAACACAATATAATTATTAAAATCGTTTGCTAAATGCATGCCTGATGGACGTTCCCCGTTAATTATCAATCCTCGTACGTCCTCTGAATGCTGACGTCCAATGTTAAGCACTGTGCTAAGGTTTCTCCACTTGGTATCCGTTCGGTTTATAGCTTCAGGATTAAACAACATATGAAGGTTATCTTTCTTGGCTTGTCTGAGAGTAGCAGTTAACTTATTTCAAAATTTCTTGAATTCGGATAGATGGCACGTGTCTCTTTTGTCTAAAAAACGTTTGAATAGAGCATCTTTTTGTTTGATTAGTTTCAGAAGTACATTGGTTATCCAAGGTTTTCTAGCTTTTCTAGGCTTCAGTGTTTTAGGATGAAGAGATTGCGAGTAAGCCTTTTTGAAAAGACGCAGAAATGACTCTTACGCGGCATCTACGTCAGACTGATTGTACACTTCAAGCCAATTTATTTTTGATATTTTTGTGCGGAACACCTCAAGTGTAGCCGGATTAATATCTTGAAAAGTCACTGGCGGACACTGCTTCGGTTCTTTAGCCGAGACATAAGATTCCAAAAGAAGAAATACTGGCAAATGATCACTAATATGAGCGCTGATTACTCCGGAGTTAATAGTTCGAGATTCAATGTTTGTAATAAAAACATCAATCAAACTTTCACAGTCGTTGCTAATGCGAGTTGGAGCAGTAATTGTGTAAAGCTTCTAATAGTCGAGTGAAATCAGTACGTAGCTGTGTTTCATTCAACATGTTAATATTTTTATCGCCGCCCAGGACGAGTTCATAACTGTTTTCATTTATCCAGGATAAGAAATTTTTCATATATGTAAAAAACTTTGCCACGTTCCCGCCTGGAGGGCAATATAAAACAGAAAATATGCTTTTTTTTATGAATGACAGTCAAAATTTCAAAGTCCGGTGTGGCCGCCATTTTTTCACACTGAAAACTTAATCTGTCCATGAAAAGTACTCCTCCACCGTTCTTGACTGAGCGATTTCAGTAGTGTCTTGTGTAACCCGGGATCTGTATTACTTCGTGTTCATGTCGGTACCATGTTTCACAAAGCATAATAACATCAAATGCAAAAGCCAAAACATGAAAGCAAGGCACACAGCTCATCAGACTAATTGCGCGCTGACTGAGTGTCTAACAGGAAGAAAGACGTGCATGGCTTCTTACGATAAATTTCAGTCACATCCGCAGCGTTCAACGATTTACTAGCCATCGATGTGAGTGGCGGTTTGAAAAAATGCTCGCATTCCTAGATCCTCATTTCATCTTATCGATGTCCGCAACGCAAGATATGCGTAGTACATTCGAAGTGTCTGTTTTGCGCGCGAAAATTCTGCCGCCCTTTTTTGTCCACGCGTACTTCCATTCTTTTTCCTTCTTTCGCTCAACAACTTGCCCAAGAAGTTTCTTCAAGGCAGGGCAAAGATGTTCATTAATAAATACCGGGGGAGAATGGGAACCATCAGCACTCCGGTAACCAAAATCAGAGGTTAAAATTCGATTCTTCCAGGCCTTTTCAATCACCGCTTCCCGTTTCGCACGAGAGCGGAACTGGACGACAATGTTAGGACATCCTTTGTCTTTCCTTGGCACACGATGGCATATGTCTACATCAGAATCAGAAATGGGTTCACTTATGACGCCGCCTAGTTTAGTCCAGATTGAAGTCAGGTTCTCATCGTCGCTTACCGGAACGCCTTTAATCTCAATGTTCCGGTTCCTTGAGTACTGTTCTTGGTTTGTCACCCGGACTTCAAGCTCAGATAGTTGTTGTTTCAGTCCTTTGCATTCCTGCGATAGTGCGGCATTTTCTTTCTTTAGCGCTAAGTTTTCCTTTTCTAATTTTGCACTGCGCTGAGCCATAGCATCAAACTGTTCACCAAAGAAATCTACGGATTTTTTCAGGTCTTTATATTCTTTTCGAAGTTCTTTCTCTAGTGCACTGCGCATATCTCGCAATTCTTGTTTAAAATCTTTCAACAGTTTTGTCTCTTCAGAAGGCATTTCAAATTAGCAGTTAAGCAAACACTTGTACAAGCGCTTGGCAGCAGCGGCAGGGGAAAAAAATAAAAAAAAATAAAAATTGGCTGCAAATGATTGCACAAACCTGCGTATAAATTGCGCAGATTTATTGAACCGGTCGCCACTGTCGCTGCTGCCAAGTGAGGATCAGCGGTGAGGCACAGTTCCTCTTGTAGTCGGCGCCGCTTTCAAAGAGCCAATCCTGGTCCACGGCTTGCTGACGTCACACTGGAGGCCACGGCAGTTTATAGATGAGCGGCGAAACTTGCGATAGTCGAGGAAATACGGCACGTGCAACGATGATCCGTCGAAGATGCAGACCCAAAGCCACCGGGAAAAGCGGTGGTGTCCTGTGTATAAAATGCACAGATTTAGTGAACCGGTCGCCACAGCCTCTGCTGCCAAGTGAGGATCAGCGGTGAGGCACAGTTCCTCTTGTAGTCGGCGCCTCTTTCAAGCAGCCAATCCTGGTCCACGGCTTGCTGACGTCACACTGGAGGCCACGGCAGTTTATAGATGAGCGGCGAAACTTGCGATAGTCGAGGAAATATGGCACGTGAAACGATGATCCGTCGAAGATGCAGACCCAAAGCCACCGGGAAAAGCGGTGGTGTCCTGTGTATAAAATGCGCAGATTTAGTGAACCGGTCGCCACAGCCTCTGCTGCCAAGTGAGGATCAGCGGTGAGGCACAGTTCCTCTTGTAGTCGGCGCCTCTTTCAAGCAGCCAATCCTGGTCCACGGCTTGCTGACGTCACACTGGAGGCCACGGCAGTTTATAGATGAGCGGCGAAACTTGCGATAGTCGAGGAAATATGGCACGTGAAACGATGATCCGTCGAAGATGCAGACCCAAAGCCACCGGGAAAAGCGGTGGTGTCCTGTGTATAAAATGCACAGATTTAGTGAACCGGTCGCCACAGCCTCTGCTGCCAAGTGAGGATCAGCGGTGAGGCACAGTTCCTCTTGTAGTCGGCGCCTCTTTCAAGCAGCCAATCCTGGTCCACGGCTTGCTGACGTCACACTGGAGGCCACGGCAGTTTATAGATGAGCGGCGAAACTTGCGATAGTCGAGGAAATATGGCACGTGAAACGATGATCCGTCGAAGATGCAGACCCAAAGCCACCGGGAAAAGCGGTGGTGTCCTGTGTATAAAATGCACAGATTTAGTGAACCGGTCGCCACAGCCTCTGCTGCCAAGTGAGGATCAGCGGTGAGGCACAGTTCCTCTTGTAGTCGGCGCCTCTTTCAAGCAGCCAATCCTGGTCCACGGCTTGCTGACGTCACACTGGAGGCCACGGCAGTTTATAGATGAGCGGTGAAACTTGCGATAGTCGAGGAAATACGGCACGTGCAACGATGATCCGCCGAAGATGCAGACCCAAAGCCACCGGGAAAAGCGGTGGTGTCCTGTGTATAAAATGCGCAGATTTAGTGAACCGGTCGCCACAGCCTCTGCTGCCAAGTGAGGATCAGCGGTGAGGCACAGTTCCTCTTGTAGTCGGCGCCGCTTTCAAAGAGCCAATCCTGGTCCACGGCTTGCTGACGTCACACTGGAGGCCACGGCAGTTTATAGATGAGCGGTGAAACTTGCGATAGTCGAGGAAATACGGCACGTGCAACGATGATCCGTCGAAGATGCAGACCCAAAGCCACCGGGAAAAGCGGTGGTGTCCTGTGTATAAAATGCGCAGATTTAGTGAACCGGTCGCCACAGCCTCTGCTGCCAAGTGAGGATCAGCGGTGAGGCACAGTTCCTCTTGTAGTCGGCGCCTCTTTCAAGCAGCCAATCCTGGTCCACGGCTTGCTGACGTCACACTGGAGGCCACGGCAGTTTATAGATGAGCGGCGAAACTTGCGATAGTCGAGGAAATACGGCACGTGCAACGATGATCCGTCGAAGATGCAGACCCAAAGCCACCGGGAAAAGCGGTGGTGTCCTGTGTATAAAATGCGCAGATTTAGTGAACCGGTCGCCACAGCCTCTGCTGCCAAGTGATGATCAGCGGTGAGGCACAGTTCCTCTTGTAGTCGGCGCCTCTTTCAAGCAGCCAATCCTGGTCGACGGCTTGCTGACGTCACACTGGAGGCCACGGCAGTTTATAGATGAGCGGCGAAACTTGCGATAGTCGAGGAAATACGGCACGTGCAACGATGATCCGCCGAAGATGCAGACCCAAAGCCACCGGGAAAAGCGGTGGTGTCCTGTGTATAAAATGCGCTGATTTAGTGAACCGGTTGCTACAGCCGCTGCTCTACTAACAGAGTTAGCTTTACTAACACAAAAGGAACTAATACTACAAGCACTTGAGCAAAATTTAGTGACACTAGGCGTTTTAATCGATTTTTCAAAGGCCTTTGACACAATTAACGACATCACTCTGCTAACAAAATTTGAAATTTACGGTTTTAGGGGCCCATTCCTTGGCTTAATCAAAAGCTATCTGCAGTTCAGGTGTCAGAGGATTTCAATAAATAACTAATTCCGATAACTTACCCATTCATTCTGGTGTACCTCAAGGAAGCATTCTTGGACCTTTGTTATTTAATATTTACGTTAACGACATAATGAATATTGACACCACTGCCCGATTCATCATATACGCTGATGACACTAGTCTGTTCTTTACATCTGGTTGTGCAAGGGACCTGTTGGCTCTTGCGAACGCTGCGTTAAGTGAACCTAATTGATGGAATTCATTGAATTCACTGTCTATAAATAAAAAAAAAACAAAGGCTGTACTTTTTCAACCTAAAAACAAAAATGTCCACATTGAAGGCCATTTGCAAATGGATTCCTAGATTATCAACTTTGTGCCATCCATTAAATGCCTCGGGGTCGTATTTCAAGAAAACTTACTTTGGAATTTTTATACAGCCTCGTTGCTAACAATATTGCTCGTGTTGTGGGAATACTAACGAAACTTCGATTTTTTCTTCCCTTGAGCGTCACAAAACTGCTTTATAACTCTCTCTTCCTGTCCCATCTGAATTACTGTCATTTAGTCTGGCGAAACACCACGATGTCTAACATTAAAAATTTTCTTCTATTGCAGAAGAAAGCAGTGAGCGCTATCGCCAATTCTTCATATGACGCTCATACGCAGCCTCTTTTTATTGCCCTTAATTTAAAACCAGTCACTTCCATATATCGTAGTATTTTACTCAAGCGTCTCACTACTGCGAAAAAACAGAACGCGAAATTTTTCGAGCATTTATCTCTATTGACAATAAATTCTAACATTTACAACACACGTCACAGAGAAACATGGTACGTTCCTAAAGCGCGCACTAACTACGGTCAACAAATGTTACGCCACCCACTGCCATCTTTGTTAAACTCATTAGAAACTCAATAGACACCTATCTCTCCTTTTAATGGGCTCACTATGGTTCCCTTTTTTTTCCATGGTATGCACTGATGCCATGAATGCTTGACCAATTTTCTGTGCTTGTAACTAACTTATTATTTATAGATGTGAATTTCAAGATTATTATTTGCATCATTTTATACTATTCGCTTTCTGTAATATAATTCCTTGCAGCATTCTATCGTTGATTTTTTTACCCGTATGTATTTCTGTTATACAATGTTCACTAATGCTCCTTTTTCTCGTTTATCCAGTATTGTATGTTTGTGTTCTATGTGCCATTTCTGTAGGGGGTACAGACCCCGTCAAGCCGAATTCATTTGACTTTTTGTCTGTACTCCCGTCATCTGTACATGTATAGATGCAAATAAACGAATTGAATTGAAAAAAACATATCTTGCTGTTTTTGATATACTGTATAATACTCAAAATATTATACTGATATGGTTTTGGTTCGAGGTACGTATTTTTCTGCATTTAGGTCTATGTATTCCTCCTCCTTCCACCTCCTTGGCCCTTCTCCGAAGTCTTCATCTGGAAAGCGTTGGATCGTCGTTGCCACCGACTATGTGACACAGTATGCTGAGACCACGTCTCTTGTCAAAGGCACTGCTGCTGAAGGGGCATAGTTCTTCATACACAACATTGTCCGGCGTCATGGAGCCCCTGCCGTTGTTTTTACTGACCGGGGAACTACTTTCATTGCCCGCTTAGCCCAGTCCGTGATGACTCTGACGCACACCAGCCATCGACGTGCTACGGCCTATCACCCACAGACAAACGGATTGGTAGAGCAACTCAACCGCACTCTAGCCGACATGCTTTCTATGTATGTTGACGTCGAGCATCGAACTTGGGATACCATTCTTCTGTACGTAACGTTTGCCTACAACACCGCCCTGTAGGAGACAACCCGACTGACCCCCTTTCAGCTTGTCTTCGGTCGGCAAGTGACCACTCCGTTGGATGCTATGTTGCCCGTTGACCCCTACTGCGACTCTGACGCTGACCTCGACGCAGACACCTTCGTTCAGCGTGCTGAGGAAGCGCGGCAATTGGCACGCCTGCGTATTAACCGCCAACAGGAGACTGACGCCGCTAGGTACAACCTCAGACGCCGCTTCGTCAGTTACGGGCCTGGCGACTTGGTGTGGGTGTGGACACCTGTTCGTCGCCGCGGCCTTTCTGAAAAGTTGCTGCGCAGATACTTCGGCCTTTACGAAGTAGTGCACCGCATCAGTGATGTGACGTATGCAGCTACTCCCGTCCAAGCGGCTTGCTCATCACGCCGGTCGCACCGTACTGAAGTCGTGCACATTGTTCGCATGAAGCCTTACCACGACAGACTCCCTGACTGAACAGCGGTTCAGTGCAGCTGTATTTTGCTGATATTTCCCTCCTAGCCGCATCGTGGCGATGCTGCAGAAGAGGGGGTAGTGATATGGGCTACTGTGGAAGAAGAAGAAGAAGCGCCTGCATTCGTGGAGAAAGAAGATGTTTCTCTCCCGCTCGCGCGCTCGGACCACATAGGGACCGACACAGTTTTACGTCTCGTCTCCGGAGGTTCTCCTTCGAATTGCTAGTAACAATAATAATAAGCGCGAACTGTAAAGGACATTTTCGTTGGTACTTCTTAATGCATATAACAATACTGGCTGCTTTTTATTGAACTGCATTATTTTACAAAAATGTAACGAGGTGCAGCATCCTTTTCATAATTTGATATTCATTTCCGTGTTGTTGATTCCTCCATATCTTCGAAGGTTTGGGTGTCAGTTTCTGTAAATAAAGGTGAGAACAATGAAGCAAATGCTTCAGCGGTCGGTGACATGCGTCCTTACCTAAATATTTTGGTTTTCTTCAACCCAGACCAATGTAATAAAATTTCTGATTGCCTTAAGAATACATTCGCCATGCAGTTTTCATCAATAAACTGCACATCTCCAACCAAAAGTTTAATTTTAACCCAACGTTTCGAAGCCGACTACGGGCCGCCGCGGTGGCTTAGTGGTTATGGCGGTCGGCTGTAGGCCCGAAAGACGCGGGTTCGATCCCGGCCGCGGCTGTCGAATCTCGATGGAGGCGAAATTCTAGAGGCCCGTGTACTGTGCGATGTCAGTGCACGTTAAAGAACCCCGGGTGGTCGAAATTTCCGGAGCCCTTCACTACGGCGTCTCTCATAGCCTGAGTCGCTTTGGGACGTTAAACCCACATAAACGATAAACCATATATATATATATATATATATATATATATATATATATATATATATATATATATATATATATATATATATATATATATATATATATATATATATATATATATATATATATATTTCGTTAAAGGAAACATTGATTTGACTCAACGGTTCGATCCGAGGACCGATCTTTACCCACACCAGATGTTTCAGCGAAGGTGAACCAAATTTTTTTTATTTTAAAATGGGCTTTTTCAGGTATGAAGTCGGCTTCTGCGCATAATCATGCTCGCGTTGGCGGACATAAAAAAAACGTAAATGCAGCCGGTCGCTGGTAGCAGTGATATCAGTATTTAGAATTTCGAAAACGCGATTACCCTCGCCGGTATGACTCGACAATATGCATCTTTTTCGTATAGTTTCGTGCACTGAAAGGGTTGCTTTGCCTGCATGCTTTCGAAAGCGCATGTGTTTTCGCACGACGCAGCGAAATTTTGTCGAGCGACAGCGCGAGGGTAACCGCGTTTTAGAAATTCTAAAAACTGATATGGCTGCTACTAACGACAGGCCGCAAGTCTCTAATTGCAAGCAGTATACAGCCTAATTGGTATAGTTAGAAAGTTAATTATAAGAAATTAGTTAAGCGGCGAAATAGTTAACAGTATTTACATATCCTATTTCTGCCAATGCACTAGGAGGAGGAGGAGGAAAATGTATTGCTCCTCTATTCGGACATTCCAGCTCCTATAGGTGGCGCGGCGGCAGTGCGACATGGCGGACGAGGCGGCGATGGCGCCGATGCCATAGCGTGCGTCTCTATAGAAGCAAAGCGGATTCTTCACCTTGTGGCACCTTTTGCGTGATTTTTAGAGTCTAGATAAGCAGCAGTAAATGATTGTCGGTTAATAATAACATCATATGCTTCAGTTTGGCTGCATTACAGGCTCGATAAATTCTTATCGATGTGAGCATGGAATCTCCAGTTCGTAAGTGCCGCAAAAACTCCGTTGAAACTTGCGAACTCAGCATAGTAAATTGCAACAAACACTTTGAACGCTGATTTTTGCGCGTTCACTTTCTTTTTCTTTCGGCGCTCACCCGAAATCGGAAAGAAACAGCTTTAATAACCCAGACAGTCTGACGCTATATTTGGTGCCTACATGAGTGCGGCCTTACCCGCATAAATACGATATGTGTTTTGATTGCGCGCTGTTCTTATAAGGACACAATTGAAAAGAAAATGAGCAGTTGGTAACACTTGCCACGGTCCGCGGCATAATATTACTAACTCACTTACCAATTACAACAGAGATCAAAATCACCCTTTTAATGTTGGGCTGCATCAAACAAGCCAGAAAGGCCGACATCGTTGAGCCTACCATTTCGACTCGTGATTGGCTGCTTGTTTATGTAAACAGAAAAGTTTTACCAGTGGTCTGCATTTTCTCACGAGGAAATTCTCCTCGGTTCTCCATAATGTGGGCGGAGCTTTACTGCAGACTTAATTGTGTCCTACTATAGTCCATCTGCACCGTACGTTAGTCACATATATGCGGTAATAGAAAAGGCAATGTAGCTGTGGTTTGAAGCGGCAGCCAAGGGGTCATTCGAGTAATACAGTTGAAATTAGCGCTCTAAATTTCTTTTTTAACTAGCGGGGGAAAACACTTTGATCGAGTGAGCAGAGGACAGTGCCAAGAATCGTTTGCGGTTATTCATCCGCATTGCGCATTATATTCATGAAATGAAGGCATAATTGTGAAGTTCTTACCATTCATATCGCCATTTAGCAATCACGTTGTGGCCAGAAAGCCGTGTTTAATCTAGACCAGAATGGACTGATGCTTGATGAAAAATCTTAGTTTTCTGCAAACGTCCGCCTTTAAACATAACCAATATACTTCATATCATCTCAGTGCATAAGCACTGCACTGCTTTCATGCAGCTGTAATACGCTACGTCTTTCGCATGAAGTAAAGACCGAACAGGAATGCATTAACCACATGGTGTAGTGGCGCCAACAGAGTACGCCGCTGAGACGGGTCATTGGGCTGAAACTCTTCACCAACCTGCAGAAGGCACGTAATCACTGCTTTTTGAAATCTTTACGTGTTGGCAGAAACAACATGTCTGCTGTGTGGTATGTACGCACATTGTAGAATAACAGAATATGCTTATTTTTGACGCGTATCTACGCTGCAAACCACTGCGATAGCACGCGCCGCGCAGAGCGATCACCGGCTCGCCGCTTCAGGAAGAGGCCGCGTGGCGCCGCCACCGTCGCTGTGACGACCGAATATTAAATTGGGAATGAGAGGCTGGGATGGCTGTTGCGCTGGGTGTCAGTCCCTATTCCGGGACGCCATTGGCCGCCGCCGCTGCCCGTGCTCTCTGGACCAGGGCCTGCTGGGCCTCCAGGTCCGAGGTGGAATGGGCCGCCTCCCAGCGCTCCCTACTTGGCTGAGTTGTAAAGCCTATATATGTATTGTATTGACAGGCCCACGCAATGTGATATAGTTCAGCACACTGCCCGCAAAATTTGCACCTGCCCGTGAATGTCGGATCAGCGTGTTTCAGTACGGCGGGATTTAAGAAAGAACACAGGTGAACATTTTGCCCCAGAAGCTACCTTTATACCTAAAAAATCCGATTTTAAATAATTTGGTTGACCTTCGCTGAACCGCCTTGTGTATATATATAGATAACTTTTTATTTTTGGCTTCAAGAACAATTTTTCCAATAAAAGGTCGTAGATCATCATGAACAACAGCTAGTAGATGGGTTTGGATCAATGTACGAGTTGCGTAAGTTTATTTACTGGCCTTTGAACAAAGCTATCATTTCAATAGCTGCTGTATCAAATCTCCTGCCCAGTGCTAAGAGAGCCGCAAAGAGGAGAACGTTCCAGAGAAAAGCGGATATTTTTCTCTAAGTCATCTTTCGGCACGCTGAAGTGGCACTGACAAGTAGAAGCGATTTTTTATTTTGTGAGTTATGCATGGTTTAGCATAAATTTTAACATGATGCAAAGATATCTGTCAGCACATTTTTAAGACAATCTACGTGCGTACCGGACATTCTTTCGAAAACCGTTGACTAAAATGCTGCATAATATTTTTTTCCTATTTATTAAAGCTTTTCGGCGAAAACAATACTGTAGACTCCGCCCGCGATTCCCAAAAGCCCCCCAAAAGTGTCACTGGATTTCGTTTTGAAACCTTGGTTATATTTTGCAGTGGGAGGGGAACACAAGGCTTCCTTATGACATATATAAACGATGCAAACAGTTTTTGAGACACAATAGTATACGGCTTGTTTTTTAATTTGTTGTTTAGATCAAGGGGCGATTTTTAGAATAATCACTGTATCCTTTGCAGATAATTGATAACAAAGCGATAGAAAAAGCGGCCACATGCCGTCAGTGAGATCCGAACCCTCGACCTCCAAATTTCGCAACCGGTGCCCTACCAACTGAGATACGGGGATACCTGTCCGACCTTCTGCTTATCTGGTGACCGCAACCAACAGTGCTTTTTTTTTAGCAGTGTGGTCTAGTAGTCAGCATTTATTCCTTTCTGTGCAATTAGTTAACTATTATTGACCTTATTGGAAGCTTTTAATATTGGGTTTCTAAAAAAGCTTTCAGTTAAAGTGATATCAGTCGCGTGGAAAAACAGCCGACTGAAATCTTTGGAACTATGTTCTACGTACGCATATCTTCTTAAACAGCCTGCTAGAAAAGGAAGATCGAAAGAAAGAGAGGTGCCACTGCAGCCCCCCCCCCCCCCACCCCCGCCCCCAGGATGCATTCTCTGAAAACGAAATCTTGAGCTCTGGATCACTTTTCCCAATGCGGCACTTTATTCGTAGTGGGTGTAAGATAATTTCCACCCACTGTTAACATGTTGGCGGGATTTCTTTATATAGTGATGAAAAAATCTTTCCGAATGGCGTCTCGTGCTCAACATTTTAACTTGCTTTTTTTGAACGTTATCTGTAACGTCCGAAAAGTCGTTTTTTTAAGGCACCGTATGAATAGATTGTTGAATAATATTTATTTATGAACAACTATGGAGAACATACGAATACCGCAAGCAAGGCCACACGACTAAAATAAGAAATCATTTAGCTTTTTTCGCCTAGAACTTTCCGTATGTTTGAAAACTTCTGTGATTAACAGAAAGGCTGGTGTACAGTAAATAGCATATGTTGCAGACCTTAGCCTCACCTACATACTGTACACGAATTAAGATTTTCATGAGAAGCATTACGAAGTTTCAAAGCTCATTTCTGAAATTCTGTGATAGCGTTAATTCAAAATAAAACCTCGTGCGGTGAGTGCAATGTGGACCTCGTGGCCGTTGTAAGTGGTAGTGTACTGTAATGATAATGAAACAAGCATGTTTTGCGTTATGCATTTAAGTTGCCGCAGGGTTGCAGCGCATCATAAATTTAAAGCTCAGTTGTTATTTATTTATATTTTATGTGCGCTTTGTAACATTTTTAACGGCTTCTTCATTTCCTTAGTACATTTACAAGAATTTCTTTGGTAAAAAAATAAACACAGTTTCGATTAGTTAAATTAATACTGTAAAAAGTACGCACTTTTTTTTCTGGCACAACGTTTTTGGTCCTTTTTCAAGAAGGGTATAATATACGGTACCATTACCATTGCTACGAGCGCAGCATACTGAACAAAGGCCATTTCTGGCGAACTGGAAAAGAAACGGCTCAGTTAGCGTATGGCGACAGCAGATACTATTATCTCATTGTCGACTCTTCTCTAGCTACAATGTTTCCGCGGGATATGCAAAAGTGCATATTTGCGACTATATTAGTCCTCGAGGCAGAAAACGAACTTTAAATCTTTTTTCACAGAAACACTGTGCGAAATGGACGTGGCAAAAAAAAAGTGTATAAATGCGGGATTCCAATCTTATCTGTGTCCGCGCCACACTTGCTTCAATACGCATTTAACGCAGCTGTACCTTTATTAGATTAACATTTGGATGCAAGTTTTCTTTTTTTTTACCTTCCCGCTTAAACCGGTTTAAAATTAAACTGAAACCTGTTGCTCTGTTTGTCTATTTACACATAAAGAGCCAAAAAAGGCAGCAGACACACGTTACAAAACATGAAAACTGCTTGCGCTCTTCTCATTTTTGCGGAAAAATTCTCAGGTGTGCATTTTACTATGCTGAGTTGTTTATGCATATGTGTTTTTCACCTGGACCGCCTTGTGCCATGCCAAACAGAGCCATGTGACCTAACGGGGCACATTTTCAAGAGAATGCACATCTCGGACCATGTCAAATATCCTCGCGGGCCCGTACGGTTGTGGATACCTTTAGGCAAATTCAACCGGAGAAAATATTACCCAGCTCGTCGCGAGTGTAGATGAATTTCAGCGAAAACCTTTACTCAGCATTTTTGTTTTCATCCAAATTAAGTATTTTTCCACCAAAATACGATAGGCAGGATTTAAGAAAGACAACTTGTTATTTTTGACGCCTAAAAAGACTACTAGCTGTTTTTTGTTTTCAGCCTTCTGCAGAGTTTTGTGAAAATTTGTGTCACACTTCTTGAAAATAGTAACGCCGAAATGTCTCCACTAATCAAGTAAACACCCGAGAGTTCGTAGAAATAATTATATTTCGAGGTATGCATTAAGCTTGACAATCCGAAAATTGAAATGGTGTTACTACTGGTAGCTGTTTCAGGAAATATTATGTTCTGCCTTCGTTATATGGCATAAAAAGAGTTTTTCTGCCAGATGAAGGGTGTGAAATTCGCCTAGAACAAAAAAAAATACTTCTAAGCTGCAGCACACTATCAACAAAAAACCTGCCAGTTTGCTTTGTAGAAATTCTGTACATATGTCTTAGTGTTAAAGCCGAGATTTAAAAAAATGTCATTCCGTGATCATACTTACCATTCCAAACCAGTTGTAGTAAATACTTGTTGGTTTGCCTTCCTCGTTTACATCATCACCATTACCCTTCGCACAAAACATCCCTAAACCTCGAGTAAAAACAGGCAAGAAATTGAAGGTATCCTTGCCCACAATGTAGCATCCTTCAGGTGGATTTGTGCTTTCTGTTGGTTTTTCACCTGAAAAAAAAAACGAGATAACCATTGGTCACCATAGAACCATTGCACATATTTTATAATTAAGGTCCCAAACTTGCTAAACAGAAGTATTTTCCTATATGGTACAGAAACTGTATAAACTCTGATTGGAATTGGAAAAGATAATATGTGAGTTAATAATTCTTTTTCAGAAAACGAAGGTTCCATCAGTGTACAAAAATACAAGTAAATAAAAAATGCACGTTCACGTGATTCGCACATTGTGACTGTTTTATAACTGCGGCTAAGATTTTGCGGGTTGGTAATCTTGGTTTAGTTATTAGCCTACCTCGGCGTCTGTCGTCGACTCTTCAAGTGGGGAACCTGTTGCGCTGCATCCAGCCTGACTACAATGGAGGTGTACGACGGCATGCAAGGGAGTGGAGCACATTGGCGTACCACGTACGCAAACGTCACAGATGTACAAGGACCTGGTAAAGCGGTTGCTTGACCGGTGAGACGGGACCACTTAGCGCTTGCTGAGCTTTCTCTCGAACGACGCTGGCGGGTATATGCACTTGACAAGCCCCGTGAAATTTCTCCATTTGCTTGCGCACCACAGAACGAGCGAGGACGCGGAGGGAGCTCGTAGGCATTCCTGTGAGTTTGTTTTAGCTCAAAACTTTTCAAGTTTACTTGAAGATGTGATTGGGGTCTATAGAATTATTTTGAAAATATTTCTTGGTGATAATGAGAGTAAATTTTCTATGTTTGGCGAGAAGTATACAAATCAGGGGGATCCCGCACGTACCTAAGGATTCCATTGCACTAGTAATCCTATTGTGCGCCCGATTTCATTTATCAAAGTCCACCGTGACTGTGCATGCAGGGAGCAAATTAAAGGTGGAACCTACTTTCATACCACTTGCCTCCTAAATTTAAATTTCCTGCGCATTTTGTTGTCAACTTCAATCGATCGCTATTCAGATATATCTTCTGGGTCATCAGTCGAGTTTAATATTTATAATACGGTTGAGGAGCTCGCGCCACGATGCGATGGGCACTGTAACAGTTACATAAGCGACACTGATTCGGGGCAACATCCATGCTCGAGTCAGCAGACTAAGGCGTAATGAGAGCCAAATCTAACTAGATTCGTCTTCATTATTCCCGGACTTTCAATGACAAAACATTTGATTATTGGGTTGGAAAATAAAAATAAATAACAAAAATAGGTAAAATTATTCAGCAGTTAGAAACCATTGGCTATCATAAAATACATCTGTTATAGAGCCGCCACGGTGGCTCAGTGATTATGGTGTTCGGCTGCTGTCCCAAAAAACGCGGGTTCGATCCCGCCCGTGGCTGTCGGATTCTATGGGGACGAAATGATGGACGCCCATGTACTCTGTGATGTAAGGCAGGTTAAAATACCCAATGTGGTATAAATTGCCAAGAGCCCTCCATTACATTGGCCCTCACACAGTGAGTCACTTTGGAATGATAAACCCCATAAAAGAAAAAGAAGACACTAAAGACTTCTGTAATGGCTGCTTTGGCATTGTTCGTGTCAAACTGATAAAAAGTGATATTAAAGTTTCTTGCATCTTAATATTGAGTTCAAGAAAATTGACACCTTAAAGCTCCACATTCTTTCAAGTAACACTAAAAATGCTCGAACAGCTTAGAGGGAGCCGAAACTGTGCTACTGAGCATTCTGGAATTTCGTGGTTTCAAAAACGTTTCGGAAATTATGGCTTATATTTATATAAGTTATGTGTGGAGAGACGGTCTCCAGGCCTTCATCAAAAGCTACAGACAATGTCTACTGTATTCGAGTCGGAGCGAAAGCACGGATTTGGGCTACGTAGAGGACGACGGTGAGCAAGCAGTGCCGCGGGACGGAGCAGATGGAAGTTGATGAAAACGACGCTCTCCGATGCACAGTGTTGTGTAGTTTAACACGAAATGTGTCGGCTGCGGCGATGGCCCAGTGGTCTCGCTGAGTGGCCCTTAAACGAGATCTCTTCGCGAAGCCGTGGGCTCGAATCCCAGTCATGAATATAGATTCTTTTTCATGGTTTCACCTCCAACCCAGCTGAAGGTCAAAACTAGGCACACGGGGATCGAAGCACGAATTCCCGTATTGGAGCTTCAATAAAAGAAAAGATCACGACCTTTGATGTTCTTTTGACGTTGGCGACTTGCGTGGCGAATAGTGTCTTACCAGTAAGCGATGACGCAGAGAACAAAGAGACTAAAATGAATTGTGCTACCGCAGCGGTTGCCGAATGGTTGAGCATCCGCCTCGCATGCGGGGGTGCAGTGTTCGATCCCCAGTGCCACCGGCTACCCACCGGTCATACAATGAGTACAAGCTTTCCCGTGGCCTAGTGCTCGCCTTCTTTAGCGTGAAATGGGTCGTTGGCCCAACCTTGAGTAGTCGAAAATACCTAGTGCCATGGCGCTCTTTAGCCATAGATGCCCTTGCGCCATAAAAATCCATAATCATCATCATCAACATCATCAAGAAGAATTGTGCGATTCTCGGTGCTGCCATTACAGAAAGTGCACCATCTGTCTCGGTTTTTACTGAGAGGTGCTCGCTTATATACTTATTCCCTCACGCAGGTGCGTGAACATTTTTTAACGTGCGTGCTTGACATTTGTTCTCATTGTTTTCTTGTACTTCAGCGCTGAAGCAATTTTTCAGTAGGCTTGTTTTTTTGTTTTGAAGTTTTTTTATTTGGAGACGGCATTTACGGAACATA
Source organism: Amblyomma americanum (assembly GCA_030143305.2). NCBI lineage: Eukaryota > Metazoa > Arthropoda > Arachnida > Ixodida > Ixodidae > Amblyomma > Amblyomma americanum. The sequence goes on from JARKHS020029560.1 coordinate 153,279, forward strand.
CTTTTCATCATTAGCATCAGGTTATGCCACGCACACTTGCTAAGGTTTTGTGAATAATAATCACCTTCCTGTACGTCGTTCTCTCAACCCAGGCCCATGCTATAAAGGTGGTTCTGAAATATTTGAATTAAATTAAGGAGTGCTTGAATAAAGAGGCGTTTTTAGGCACTCGTCTCCAGAGAAACCTTTTTTTACTTTGCCGCCGCGGTGGCTCAGTGGCTTTAGCGCTCGGCTGCTGACCCGGAAGACGCGGCGGCGGCGGTCGAATTTCGATGGAGGCGAAATTCTAGATACCCGTGTACTGTGCGAAATCAGTGCACGTTAAAGAACCCCAGGTGATCGAAATTTCCGGAGCCCTTCGCTACGGCGCTCATCATAGCCTGAGTCTCCTTTGGGACGTTAAACCACCCTAAACGAAACATTTTTAGCTACTTTTCACTGCCTGGTTTTAGGGGTTATTTGAGGCACCTCAAGGTTGTACGCATTTACTGTAAGTTGTACTTCAAACCACAGAAACAAAAGCTTCATAAAGTGTAACTTTATTATACATCACGAACTGTGAAGCGCCAGCAATTGGCAATAGTTGCAATTTTAAGCTTAAAAACGAGCTTACACTAACCGTTACATTGCCGTTCGGAATCATGTTCAGCGCAAATAATGTAAGACACGATTTAAGGCCACGCAGGCTATAACAGTTAAGATATCATTAAAAATCGTGGAAGAAGAAATTGAGACAAAAATGAGAGATATTGAGTGGCTTCGCGCATAGTATTTTGTTCAGCGCTATTTGCATTCATGAGGACCCTGTTCATAAGAAATGACTTTTATATTAAATAGTTCTGGTGTTTTATTTCCCATTAACATATTCACAAGGCTGTCGTTCAACGTTTTTATCATCGGGAAGAGATATCTTTCGACCGCAAAAGTATAATACTCATTACCTTTTTGAGAATTAAATGAACGATACGCATACAGTTGCACTGTCATTTGACAATGCCAAGCACAAAATTATTCTAAACAACTTACAGAACACGAACTCCGGTGAAAGTGTGTACAGATAAAATCACCACTTCTTGGCGAAACGCACGGTGAATCTCCACGTGGGGAACACCGAAGCAAAACTCGATAACATGGCGACAGGAGCTCAAATGGTGCAGTATTATCCCTAATGCTATTTAACATAGCCAGCCTGGGGCTCCCATAGAACCTTCACGCTATTAAGAGAATCAAGCATGCCCTCTACGCTGATGACATTACAGTATGGATAAACAGCGGCAAGAAAAGAGAAATACAACACCGACTGAAGGAAGCTATAGAAACAGTATGAGCGTACGCAGAACAAAGCGGTTCGACGTGCAGCCCGAACAATTAAGGACTCCTAATATTCAGGAAAGGGAGAAACGGCAACTCCATCATGGTCGGGCTTAACGGAACCATCATTCAAGAATTCTCACTGTCCAAAACCTGAAGGAAGACTGGTTCAAGGTGTAACAAAAATCAAGAGCGAATGAGATGTGTAGCAGAGAATACAGACGAATTTCGAAGAATGATCGGCAGAATCACCAGCGGGGGAACTGGCATGACAGAGAAGGACACCTTCCTGCTATTGCAGGCATTCATGGACAGCATAGTTGTTGACGCGGTGCCGCACATTAGATTCGAAAAAAGCTGACAAGGAGAATATAAATGGGCTAATAAAAAAGGAATGTAAGAGAAACCTCGACATTTCAATGTGCGCGTAAACAAGACGAGTACTTAGGCTGCGAATCCCTAACCCCCGCTCGAAGAAATGAATGATGGCACCTACCATTGGAGAATTGCCGCTTAGCCAACAGTAGAACTGGTAGAGTGGTAACAGATGCACTGACAGCTCCATGTATAATCACAATTCCAGGTGACATGAAGACCATGATCAGATAAACCGCATCTTACAAGTTAAGCCCACATTAAGAAAAATGCATCAGAGAGGCAAATGACAAGAGAGGCCACAGCTGAAGCGGCAGAAAACTGGAAAGAGCAGCAGAAACAAACAATACACATACGTGACAGGGCTTGTTAGAGGCATCATGACGATCGCAGTCAATCTCGGGTGGCAACCACACCAATAGCCCATCAGTCAGGCGCAGACACTGAGCTGAAGCAGATGAGGCCGCCATTGCGTTCGTAGTAACCAAACAGGAAAGGGCGAACGTAATAACGGATTTGCAACAGGCATGCAGAAACTACATTAGGGTTAGGATAGGGCATGCGGCCGTTAGGTCCTGAAGCACGTCAAGGAAGCCGAACGCAAGCAAAACTTATATCGACACCAGCGCACGAGTCTGTAGAGAGTAATGATGGCGCACACGCTTCAGCCTGAGCACTCCTACCCCGGCACCCCAACACACGGACGAGCACAGCTACTCAAACATGCTGACCTCATAATCAGAAATCCTGATGCACTATAGGCTATGCAGAAGGGAATACGCGCCACAGGATAAAAAAGTAGACAGGCAACAGAAAACAACACCCAGAAGAAGAAAAGCATATAGCTCAAGCCCAACAAGACTTCAAACAATTATCTAGACGATTATGAGCCACACTACACACCCTGTGTCATAGAGGCAGACCTATATCACATGATAAGGGCCTGCGATGACAACACAGAAATAGAAAAGATAAACAACTGACGCTTGAGCGGTGAGAGAAATTGCAGTCTAGCCCACACCTGAAAGTTCAGCGGGAGCTGACCAAATGCGCTAGACCACAAGCCAGTTCGAATGGACTACCGCAATAACGATACCGAACATCAATATTAGTTTGAATTCAAATATTTACTTATTCATGATCATTCCATTATTATATAATGAAGAGAGCATAGCTCTTGCGCTCTTTGCTTTAGAAGCGTATTTGATGTGTGTCACAAGTAAGTTGTACTTAAACGTCTCCATGAATTTTATTCATGTCACTTTCAAACTTCTGTGTCAACTAAATTGGTAGGACTGACGGAGTGCGTCAATGAAGGAAAACATAACAGTTTTTTGCTTAGGTGGTGTCAGGATTTCTCGATCACTGTACTTTGTTTCTTGAGCTATGGTCATGTACACCAAACTTTATTTTTGCCGGGTGCTCTGGTATGCTTCCCATAGGAAAAGTATGTGAAACTCTTCCAGTACTTAAGTTAGCGGTTGCTGCCGAGGATGTCATGGCCGTTGGAAGAAACCATTGAGCTCAGACCTCCACTTTTCGTGGTTGTGAACAGCCAAGACGAAGAACTGAACTTCTTGCTTTTTTCGCCAAATACTAAAGTGAGGAATTCCCCTTCTGCGTCAAGGTTTTCGAGATTCCTGCCTTATCCTGTTGGAACGCTTTGTAGAAGACGAGTCATAGAAGTATCCACCCGTTTTATTCTTTTGACCTGACAACCTGTTCAGTCTGCAGTCACGAAGAAAAATTTCTGGGTTGCTGTCTTGAGGAAAAAAATTTCTTCGTGGTGAGGCCAGCCATAAAAGCTTAATTGAAAATTCATCCACTGTGGTTGACGGCACTTAAACACACCAAAGGAAGAGAGGTGTGCCGTCGTCCTTCCCGTTTCTGTCTTCTGTCCTTGTGTTTCAGCGCTGTCAACCACAATGGATCACACCAACTAGCCCTAGAGCTTGTGCTAGAAAGTTAATGCTCTCTCTCTGGCAGCAATATAAGCTGACTGGTTAGCGACGCATCCCAAAAATTATTTTGTTCCGAGAATCTGATATCCTGGAAACTTTTGCCGATTATTGTACGCATTCACCAGACATCGGAGTGGTGAAAATCAGGGGTTCCTCATGAAATATATGAAGATCCGCCTTCCTCTTGAGGTATTTCTAAAGCTTATTTGTCGCAGTCCACACTAGAAATGTCTGGAACGCAAGCTATTATAGTGCTGCGGTCGTCTTTTTTCTCTTGATTTGCTTTGTTGTCTATTACAGAGCCGATGAGGTGCACCACACGTGTCGTCGCGGCATCGGATATATTTATCAGGATCACGGAATCACACGCGATCGACATTGGCTGTAGCATACGCACATTATCGGTCAGGTCTGGATGACGCTTAGAAATGCCAAATTGTCACCTTTGGGCGCGGGCGAAGAACGCGTATATAACAAAGCGTTTGGACTTGCCGATTAAGCGTTGGCGTGTTTTGAGACCGTACGCGAGAAATGAGCCGAAAAATATTCTGACCTCGTAGAGGCAGTTGCAGTTTTTGCCCAAGTAGTCGATCGGTGGGGCAGTTTTGCAGGGAGAAATGTCAGCTCTTCCCTTCGAGGCAGCGGGAACCGTGAGTTGATATTGACAGGAATGCACCAGCAGGTGCGATAGACATCTTCGTGTGACAAAGACTAAGTGGGGACCGTGACATAGCTGTCCAGGTAAGAGTTGGTGGTGTGCGCTGGGTCGTCAAACTTTCTATGGAGGCGAATTTTCTGCTGAATCCCGATAACTTTGAATCCGTTGTAACAGCCCTCATAGCTTAATGAGCGGTCCCATCGACCGGCGCAATTCTTTTTGGTATTCGACTCAGCTGGCGCTGACTGGACCGACTTGTGAAGGTTTCTGGCGTGCTGGTTATCGTGCTTGCCTTCTATGTAGCAGTTTTTGAGCTTGATCAAGCTGTAGATATTTGCACTATTTCTGAGGGTCAGTGAAATCTCGTTACTACGGTTGTGCACAGAGCCGCCACCTGGGCATACGCTGGGTACGTGCGGAAGTCTGTGGCGTTCATGTACAGCTGCTACGAAGAACCCGCTCCTTGCCCAGATACGAACTTTTCGGCGAACACTGGTGTCGGTTGTCTTCGTAACGCGTAAATCGTGGGCACTGAGGATATCAAGGGGTCCCCAGGAGCTGGAGTTGTGCGCTCTCTTATTACGCTGACGAGTGGTTTCCGGTAGTCGCAGTTGTGGGGGCAAAGAAAGCAACTGTAGCAGGCTGGATGGCGAACCGAACACGATTTTGCTGAACACTGAATGCTCCACCCTATTTAAATGCGCGTGCCATCTCCTAATCAAAGTGATCGTCTTGGACGGTCTCAAACATTCGTTCCTATCATTCCGTAAGGTTCAGCCACGTTTTCCAGTTGAGGTCCAGGTACAAATGGATGTTGCCCGCGGGAGTAGTCGGATCGCCTAAGATGTATTCTATAGAGGCCACGGCCGTCTTCTCGTCGTTTAGATTGGTCCAAGAGTGGGGACCAAGACACAGGACGCTGATCACTCCTGGGTTTCGGCGCCAAAAAGAGAGTGAGAAAAATAGAGAAATAGAAACCGCTATCTAGCCTGTCCGCTCCTGGAAGCCAAGTACTCAAAACTAGGCATGTTAGAGCTAGCTAGCGATGAGGTGGCGCTTCCGCTTTATTTTTTCACCAGTGGCCTGTTGTGCACATTCTTCTTCTGAGCAAATGCCAAATATCTCCTCAAATTTCCCCTTGTAACATCCACTGGCTCTAATGACATGCCAGCACTGTTGGAACTTTGTAATGTAATTAATGCACAGAAAATATTTTCGCCCGCGCACTAAAAAACTTATCAATTTCTGCGGCATGAAATGTACATTTGAGTTTGGCAGATGAATCTATTAGACTTTCCTGTATTTCAGTGAGAGTGCAGCGCTTCTTAATTTGTCGTCTCTTAGTCCCTTTTCCATGCAGAAAAGAGCGAGCATCCAGTATTCTTCCACTATAACCCGTTGGCCATTATTTCAAAATTAAGAGCCGCCATATGCCTGACGACTTGATCGACAGAGGCTTCGGATTTGTGGAACTGTTATTTCTATATTGTGCGTTAGCACTAAAAAAAATAGTTCATTTACACTGTTTTCGTAAGCCGAAAAAAGAGGACGCAAATTAATAGTATATTTTCACGTTCCATTTCTCAGAAAAGAAACTTGTGGATTCTTCACAGTTCAGACACCTTTCCAAAAGGTTTCTGAAGCAGCTGCCTGAAATGTATAGATTGCTGCTGTTAACCCCAGCATTGCGCTATTTGTTGTCGAGCTCAAGATAATTCTACGACCTTTTAATGCCAAAATTGCATTCATACTCATGAAGGATACTCATGAAGAAGGCTTTTTCTGTGAAGTCTCAATCGAAGACATTTTCACAGAATAGAAATCTCTCAACCAATCACTATTCTATTTGCGCTTGCCACGATGGGCTGGTTGCTTACAATCACGTGACCAGGTTGCCACCTAGCATTGTGTGCGGGTTCTGATGACGTCAAGTTGTAGTGGCATCTCTCTCAACCAATCAGAGAGGCCGATCATGGCAGGCTGCGATGACTTCACAAAGTCACGTGATCTCTCTAGTCGTATCTGAGAATTCCGCGACAGAGAAGCCGAAAATCTTGTGGATGACAACCTCTATGCTATCGCATCAAAAAGCTACCAAAAGAGTAAGCTTTAATTCTGTTCCCTCAAAGTTTCTTTGCTTCAAACTCAAATTTGAGCAAGCTTTGATGCAATATAGAACACCACCCGTTGTTACATCCAGCTTTTATTTATTAAGACTCCATTAATCAGCGAAATGGATTGCTACTGCTTCTGTTTCTGCGAAATGGATTAGGACTACTTGCTTCGGCAAGAGGATGCTGCTGGCATCTTTGGTATCGGGCGCGCCGTGAATTGACAAGTTCACAGTAGGCAGTCGTAGGTTAGAGCACAAGTATCGGTGTGGTCGTGGGTTCGCTGCAGCATCAGTCCGTAGCGGCGGATACAGCACAAGACTGAGAGACCGTGGACGCGGTGTCCTCACCCTCGTAAGCTATCGAACGATTCTGGTGACCAGCACGGTTTTTCTTGGTAAGTGACTACGGAGGCATTCGCAGGACGAATTTGGCATGGTTTCTGGAGGTAAAATATTCGTGACTGCCGGATAAGTAGCAGTCCTTGAGCATCGTCAAGCTGTTACAGGGGCGCTATATCAGAAGTGCGGTGCTTGTGAGAGCGCTGGAATTGGGGGTCTTCGTGGCGCACAAACCCAGTGCTTTGCGGAACGCTGACGGTGCCCAGTGGCTAGGTTTCGCGTTCACCAAGTAGGCTTACACACGCGCCCGGTCGAGGGCGGAGGGGGGGGGGGGGGAGCTCTGCACAAAGGCCAGGTGAAGCAGGCTGAACGGCGATAAAACGCTAGTCGGCATGAGACTCATCTTTCCGTGATATTCAAACGCAGATGACATGGCGGCGTCGAATTCATCACTATGTACGCCTTCGAAATTCCTTAAACTACTTTCCTTACGTTCTCGTACGTTTCGAAGATGAGGTCAAGGTACATATGGAGGTCGGCCTCGGGCGGGATCGGATCCAATGGGGTTTTGGGTACACATGGACTATAAGCATTATCTGTGTTGGTCCATGGTAGGAAGCGGGAGGGACGGGGTGGAGGCAAAACTGATCCCTGCCGGGTTCTAGCGCCAAAATAAATAATGCAGAACAAGGAGCGATATGACACCAGCCGTAATGGCTTTGCAACTCTTGGAAGCAAACTAGTTGATACCGTTCGCGTTGGCGCTAGTTCGTGAGAATGCAGCACTTCGTCTTTATTTTATGAAAAGTGATGTGTTGCTTTCATGTCTATTGTATGCACATGCCAAATTTCACCTCAAATATATCTGTAAAACTCTTCGCCCCCCCCCCCCCCTGATCCACTGTATTCTCATGCTAGCGCCGTGCGTCTTCTTTTTCAAAAAATAACTGCGCCCTCTCGTCAGCAAAACCTATCTGTAGTTTCTTTGCCTAACGGTGCAGATAAGTTTGGCAAAACACCCTACTCGGTGTTCCTGTATTTCAATGAGAGTGATCTTGTTCTTCACGCTGTTATTCCTCCCTTGAAGGAAGGAGCGAGCATACAATTCTTGTCATCCATATATCGTTTCCCGTTATTTCAGTGATGATAAGCCTTCACATGCGGGCCGAGTAGGAAATTTTAAGTTATGCGCTTTTGTAACCGTAGAAATGGCGTGAGCACTGGAGTAAGTTTTACTCACACGGCTCTCACAAGCCAAAAGGACAGGAGGAAAACAAACGCTAATTCTTCATGATCGGTTCATAAAACTAGCAAGCACAGGATTGTGCACCGTTTAGTGACCTTTTCAAAATGGCCTTCGGAGTTGCTGTCTCAAATGCATAAAATGTTGCTATCAGTACAAGCATTGCTCTGGTTAATGTCGAGAAAAACGTAACACCTGAGTTGAAAGCAACTTTGCAACATTTGCATGCACGAAATGCCGTGCAGATTTATGAAGGAAGTCAACCAGGATTTGTAAATGACGCGACCAGTAGATCGCAACCGTACAGCAATTCTTGCGTTCAAAGTTTCCAGGAAGGCGAAGTCAGGCACTGAAGCACCCTTTAATTTAAGTTTTGCTGCGTCGAAGAGAAACTTTGGCCTAATATAAAATATTTGCAAGGTTTAGACATAGTAAATAGAGCAGACGTGGGAAAGTTTGTGTTTAGCCTGGCTTGCTCTTGGTTTTGCTTTTCGGAGTCGTCGCCACGTCTGATCACGGTGTTATTTCGTAGCATTAGTTTATGAAGACGACGATGTGGAATACACAGCGCAAGTGTGTGTCGCAGTTTTACACGAGCTGCGATCGGCTGCGTCGAGAGCACACTGCTCTCGCGCAGTAGCCGGCGAAGCTGACCTGTCCTCGCCGCCACAGGTTCGAAGAACCCCCCCCCCCCCTAGTTGCGGCTATATTTATTTTATTTCTACATGGGCTGTTGCTATACTAGGTTTGGCCAAGGTTTCCTTCAAAGTCAAGCTTGACACAAACTTGGTGAGCCGGTTAGATCTTGCGAAGTGGTGCTTTCGCACTAAAGAAGGTGGAGAAGATGCAACAGCGCTCAAGGCGGGACGAAGCAAACCAGACACACACTTGTGCTGACTCGGAATCAAAAAATTTGCAGCATATGAAGGCAACTTGGGATTGTAAACGGCAAGAAAAAAGCACAACCGAATGGAATTATTCACCGTCATTCACATGCTTAGAAATGACACGTGACTTGGGGCACATTTTTCTCAATGCATATGGTTTGCTTATGGCATATCATGCAATTTCTTCATCTGTGGTTGCCAAGAACTAATTTTGGAGGCCGTGGTTCGGCTGCAGGAGGTGGGCGAGTGTTGTGATTGGGAACCTAACCAAGGACTTCACCGCAGGGTGACCAAGTGGGCAGACGACGAAGGCCAGCCTTTAGGAGAAGTAGCAAACTTGAAGGTTTATTTTACATTATTACAAAGGTATAGGAAATACGTGCGGGCTTGTAAGAGAAAAGGAGACGTAAAGTCTAAATGTCAAGAAGCGCCGAAACCCGAAAGTTTGCGGTTCAAATACAGGTGGTTGTCCACAGGCGCCTAGCTAGGGAATCTAACTGCTTGACGAACTACCAACGGTGCGTTAGCAACTTCATATGCTCTACCCTCACCACACGTGGCCATACACACATGTGAGCACACAAACACGCAAGGAAAAATCTTAGCACCTTGGTGTCGCGAGCTGTTCTGTTTTCAGCAGCGGGGCCGACCAGACCCAAAGGGTTGTCTACCTTCATGCGGCGAAGCCGGCGGTGAGAAACAGGGGATCTGACTGGTCCCACCAATGAGTTCCTCAGGTCGAAAGGTGTCCATTTCCACCCGCGGTTTATCCAGCCGCTTCAGAGCAAGTGGCCGGTGTCTTCCTCGCGGACACCGCTCAGGCGACTCATGCCCTGACTCTATGTAGAGCACAGTCTGTGCAAAGCGCCGCATTCCGCTTCACAGTTGAGCTCAGGCTTGGAGAACTCCCATGCGCGGATCGAAGGCGGGAAAGAAGGAGAGGGTACTTCGCACGCAGCCATCCTCCGTGCCGTGCTCCGGACAGGCAGCCATTGGAATCTCAACCTGGCAATGTTTAACGCTAGAACATGTCCGGTGACGGTGGCGATGGTGAAAAACATTTATTCATAATTGTTTACAAAAGTGGGTGGGAACTGGCCTTTAGGGCCAGTCCCTTGCATATATCAGGAGGGGTCCCTAGCCCGTGACCCTTGTGGCTTCCGCGGCAGCTCGGGCCCTATCAATGAGAGCTCTTTGGCTATCAGTTACAAATTAATAATTCAGCTATATTAAACACAGCACAGCCGCTTTCATCTCCCTGCGAAAGGGCCGAGCCATTGTGAGGTGCGTTGGCTCCTTCGCTTATATACCAACACGGTACTGTACCCGGCAGCGCTGCGTTAGTCTAATCCTGTTATTAACGGGGAGTGCCCGCATTGTGGATGCGCGCTCTCGGACGTGTTCCACATAGTGTGTGCATGTCCTTTTAACCCTGCTTACTGCCTTTCTTCTCACACGAAAGAGCTGAGAGGCTGCCCTGCTCGCCTGCTCTACGTTATCTGGTGAGACTAGCCAATCAGTGCTGCTCGAGGAACTAACGGGCATTAATAGTACATCATAGGGTTTAGTGAAGCTAGGAGGACAGGTGAGGCGGTTGCACTACTTAAGGTCGGGCACATACTGTGCTATCGCGGATTAGCGGATAGACGAGAACTTGGTGTGGGATTCCTCATCAATCAGGCTATAGCTGGCAGTATAGAGGAGTTCTATAGTATTAATGAGAGTGTGTCAGCTATCGTAATTAAGCCCAATACGGGGAAGAAGCTGAAGGTGGCGCTGGCCTACGCGCCTACATCCAGGCATGAAGACCATATTGCGCGAACTATGCGGTATATCTGGCTAGCAACAGAGTGTGCACTTAAGTTCAGTTCGCGCGACGACAGCACTCTTGCTACAAAGCTTTGTCAGCGCCACACGCCTGCTCGCTGATGGCTCGCAGAAGAGCGAGCCTTAAGGTAGATACAAAATGTGCTTGTCATAGGCCGCCGCGTTATACCGTTCTCCTACCACCGACGGCACTCGTCTGCTCGGCCGCCCCCGAGTTTCTTTAGTTTGAGCACAAGTTCGCTCAATAATAGAGTTCTTATCGAAGTACTTGTGCATCATTTTCGCACGTGACGTCTGGTGAAGGTGCGGGGTGTGCGACGCACATGCAGCGGAACCCGCAAGCACAAGCCTCACGCGATCTACGAATGTCGAGCCGGAAACCACGAGCGGAATAAGCTGCCGCCAGCAAGGTCGTCCACCCGAGTTTGGGCTTTTCCGCTGGCCAGCTCCGTCTAGACACAGGCGTCGAAGTTGTAACTCTCACTAGATACGTAGTCAGCGTAGACTCAGAGAATGGGAATCATATAGACTGCTGGGAATCTAACGTCGCTGGTTTTGCAACACCCCCGGAAGCCACCGTCTTTTAGCGGACTGTGCGATGTCAGTGCACGTTAAAGAACCCCACGTGTTCTAAATTTCGAAGCTCTTCTCTATGGCGTCTCACATAGCCTGAGTCGGTTTGGTACGTTAAACCCCAATAAATCGAACCAAACCATCTTTTCAAGGAGCCCCGCTCGAGGCAACTATTGGCAGGCGCTTGTTCACTCCGACGACGCGGAAAAGACGTGTTTGTGACGCCCGATGGCCTCTACCAGTTTAACCGCATGTCCTTCGGTCTCTCGAATGCTGCGGCCACTTTCCAGCGCCTCGTGGACCGCGTTTTGGGCCATATGAAGTGGATGATGGCGTTGGTGTACCTAGACGACATAATTGTCTACGCGGCTACGTTTGACGAACACCAGCGCCGTCTCAGACTTGTCCTGGAGGCCGTTTCCTCGACTGGGCTCCGCCTAAAACCGAAAAAAATGTTCCTTCGGTTTCGCGGAGGTGACATACATGGATCACGTTGTGAACAAGCATGGCATTCGGCCCGATCTGTCAAAGCTGCAGGCACTCACGGCTTACGAAGCTCCCACCACTCCCAAGGAGCTGAAAATTTTCCTTGGGTTCGCCTTCTACTTCCGTCGCTTCATTTCAAATTTTGCCACGCGAAGCGTTCCGCTGACCGCCCTGCTGAAGAACAATGGCACGTGGAGCTGGACAGCGGTCCAACCGCTCGGGTTCCTGAATGTCAAACATGCCCTTTTCGAACGTCCTATGTTGACCCATTTCGATGAATCCGCCCCAACCATCCTCCACTCGGATTCCAGCCGAGATAGACTCGGCGTAGTCCTCCTGCAGGAAGAAGCGTCTGGCGACCAGAGGGTCCTTGCTTATGCCAGCCGACAGCTTTGTGACGTTGAGCGCAGCCGGCATTATTCGCAACTCGAGTGCTTCGCCGCCGTCTGGGCCATCGAGAAGTTCCGCCCCTACCTATACGGCCGACACTCTACCATCGTCACGAACAATGACGCTCTAACTTGGCTGCAGTCCGCCAAGAAGCTTTTGCTCCGGTACCGCGGCCCTTATCGCGTCGTTTCCCGGCTCGGTCCCGTGACATACCATCTCTAAGATCTGCCCGAGCATCGTCCACGCGGTGTGCACCGCATTTTCCGGAGCATGTGTCTCACATGAAGCGTTACGTCTCCGGCGCCCGCAGTAACCCCCAGTTGGCTACCAGGCCCCGCTCGTCGGCTCCAATGCCGTCGGCAGCGCCAGCGCCGACTCCTGGCTCCATGCCTCCCTCGCAGCGTACAGCCCCATAACGGGGACCGCACAGTGTGCACGCATCGCAGGCCATTCCCGCACTCCCGACGTTCCTGACGTGTGCCTGCACTCGCACGAGGTCCGCTGCCCGGAGGCCAGCAGGCAGCAGAATCGCGACGGAGCCAACAGCCACTGCGCGGTCCAGCGCCCGACAGACACTAGCCCCTACCCCCCTCCAACACCCCCCCCCCCCGCCTCACGGTGCAAAGATGTAACGGAAAAAGAAGAGGCCGTGCTGCCGCAGGAGAGGCACGAGGACAAGGGAATGTAGGGGTCGGTTTAATCATGGTCAACGTAATGGATTTCATTTTAGACATGTTAAGCTCCATTTTCCACTTTCTCCTCCAATCAATAATCTTGATCGGATCAGTCTACAAGCAGTTAGAATCCATGTGGCTAGTAATCTTCTATATGTCACACAATCGTCTGCAAACAGTCCGGCTTTAGGGCATAGCTTGGTTCGTATCTTTTCTCTCAATAAAAACAATCTTGGCGCTAGCCCAATACCATGTGGCACACCAGATTCTACGCGGGAAATTGACGATCAATGCTGATGAACGTAAACTGACTGAGTGCGGGTTGTGAGGAAATTATCTACCCGTGTAATAAATTTGATTATTGTATTCAGTCTTGTACATTCGGCAGTCAGGTGCCGATGAGGAACTTTACCAAATGCCTTCCTGAAGTCTATAGATATCGCGTCTATCTCGGCCAAAGAGCTGATGGCATGATGAAGGTCGGAAGCAAACTCAGAAAGCTATGTTTCGCAAGATATACCGCGCGAATTGCCTTGCTGATTGGGAAAACAGCCTTCTTTTTAAGGTAATTTAAGATAGCTGATGAAGTAATATTTTCCAGAAGTTTTCAGCATGTGTTAGCTAATAATACAGGCCTATAGTTTGTTAGATTCGTTTATAGTCTATGTTATAGGTAATACCTGTAACTTATGCATTGTTTGCGGTAAAAAATAAGAGGCCATTAATTTCATTCGGCCCACTACACATGAAACGAGGTGCTCACCATGTGTTCCAGCGACAAAGAAGACGAAGAGAAGTTGTGCGATGAGATCCATCTCGAAAAAGCCTCCACGAATCTGTGATTTTCCCTACACGTCCAGATGTTTTTAAAGGGTTGATAACAGATTTTGATAATCACGTCATCCATCTGATATGTTGTCCCAGCCCAAGCGCTTGCTTTGCTTTAAATTCTCGAAGCTCCCGGAAAGTGAACGACCTATTGCGTGCGTATGCCACCCGTGCGTCTTAATACGTGGGTATGCCAAGGTAGATTGATTGTTGTCGCTTTACTGTTCCGTCCCGAATTGAAAATGACATTTCTGAAGGCATTGACCGCTTCAAATTAAATTCCGACTTTCTGTTCAACAGTTGCCGCTCGTCAAATGAAGCAGCCGTGCTTATAAAGCGCTCATTATGGATACCATGCGCTTGTTTCTTTTTCTTACGCAGTAGTTTTGGAGATCGCATGCTATCAGATATTGCTTTATAATAATTCTAGCCAGAATTTTTCTTGCGAAAAAGCATTCCTTTAATGCAAATCTTTGAAAAATGGCATTTCCTTGATCCTCCTAGGTGCCTTCCCTGCTTCTTGAAGGCATCGGGCTTGCATGATCTACTGATTTCACCAGCGCTTACTGGCTTCGCATACTGAATTCATTTTCCTGTTACTCCCTTTCCTTCTTTATCTTTATACCCCTAATTCCTTTATCCAAGTGTATGGCAGCAAACCGGCATCTTTATCCGGTTAACCTCACTGCCTTTCCTCCTCTTCCTCCCCTTATTGTGCAGGAAGGGTCAACCTTTGGTTGCGGCCACTACGAAAGTTTTTGTTTACTCAGTATCTTCAATGCAGCTTTGGGTGGCCAGTAGCACCACAGCCAAAAGAGCGTGAAGGATGTCGCCACTCGCTCAGTTGGCCGTGTTCCTGATGTCGCCTCAGAAGTGATAACTGCTATCTTACTACGCTATTTTTTCATGTTCATTGATATACGGATACTTCAAAGTGATTTCATTTGGCGGGAAACAAGCAAGGAAGCATAGCGATCGACGACGGTAGCGATTCTGATGGGTGTTTTGCCCATGATAGCCCGCGCCTCTCGTCTCGTCCTTAGGAAAAGTTGCGAAGGGTTTTTGCTACCGGCTGCCCTGCTTAACAGCATGCTTTTTACCACACAGGTCTCAGCTCTGCTTTTTTTTCCAGCGCTTGACGACGTCAAATTTCCATAGCTGACATCATTAAGACGCTGAAGAAGAGTTGGATGAAAATGATGGTTTCAGCTTTAAAAAGATATGCCGGCAGGAAAACCTAGGGCAGAACTTCTCCCTGGAAAGCCTAGTCTCTGGAAATCCTCGACGAAAACCACGAGTCTCCACCATGAAACCTAAGTGCAATTTAATCTGTATGCCGATGACTGCACTGTAGATCGTTTCCAGAAGGACGCGAATGTTTTATCATAATCTAAAAATCTCCTGTGGCAAACGTTTTTTTGCACAGAATAACATAACACAACCAAATTATAGAGCAACCATTTTAAGAGAAAAATAAGTTAGTAACCTAAATAATTCTACCCGCTGTGCTGCTGATCAGATCGTAGTAGTGGATGACAGCAAAATATGTACTTCCTGTACAGCTTCCTCTTGCCTAACATGAAATTCACATGTGAAGAAAATCTGCAAAAGCTAGTCGCCTGTGACGGGGGCATCCCATGGTTTAGGATAGTCTTCAAGCAACAGTAAACATTCTAGTACGTCATCTATACTTTTCATATCATTTAAAGTCTTTAAGTGTAGTCTCGGCGATATCTAGCGCAGCAAGCTAGTAAATACTCGCAAAAGAAAAAAAGAATAATGGAGGCGGGCGAAATATAGAAATATCCTTACATTGTCAGCATTATCGCAGCGTACAATATGTCCAATTTTAGTAGATTTTGTTATGTTTATATCGTAATTCACAATACTTATGTAAACTCCCTAACACTGGTTTCAAGACAAAAAAAAACATGGAAATAATAGAGGGAAAAGAAGTAAACATAAGACAGAAACAAGGACACATATTAATCAGAAAAAAAATTCTCCAACCCTAGTCCATACAAAAACTTATTTGTGAGAACAGCAAAAATGGTAAGCATGTGCCAATATTCTATAATTTCGAATATTCAATCCAATAGTAAAATTGTCAGTATTCGATTCGACCCTAATTTTTAGTGTTAGAAAACTCAAAATATTCGTCTAAAGTTAATAACGTTTCTGAAACGCCTGCTTCGTGCGGTTTTGGTTCTGCACACCTCCTACGGGATAGCATCGCTACGCGCTCTCAACCGAAGCCCCCACTCAGCTCCGCGTCGTTGCCCTCCGGCGCATTAGTCGGAGATTATTATTTGCATGCTCTCGGCAACAGACACGATCAAGCGGAAGCGCGGCACCTAGATCTGTACCTACCAGGTGTCCACGGCTGAGCTACCCGGCACAGTGGCGTTAATCAATAGAGATTTAGCATAGCCAACAACCTCCGCGCGCCGTCAGTGTGCGCGTGCTGATTGGTCCTACATTGCAAGCGTGCAAACAGAAAGCTGGAGCCTGGGGCCTTGTGGCCTCCTCAGTGTGATCTGCGCATGCGCAATGGCTCCCCCCAGAAGCGAGCCGCGATTGCGACCACGGATCGCGCTATGCTAAACTTCTCTAATCGAATTAACAGCGGCTCCCTTGACTTCCGGGGAACGAGTCTGAGTTGACTGTAGGTGCCCAAGCCACTCTTTGCATGAAATTCGCGACTGAAGTTCGACTGCTCGAGCACCAGGGGGAGCTAGAACCAGGCTCATGTGGTAAATCTGTCGAAACAATTGAACACCTAATACTAAGATGTGATGGTATCCATTCTGATGTAGATGCAGGCACAGTCACTCTTCCTGACGCCCTAGGCTTTAGAGTCGTGGACACGCATTGAGTACGTTTAGGGGAGGTTCATGTTATTATCATCATCATCATCATCAACCTAAACTCACTGCAGGGCAAAGGCCTCTCCAATTTCTCTCCAAATATCCCTGTCTTTTGCCAGCTGCGGACAAAGTATCCTCGAAAACTTCTTAATCTCTTCCACCCACCTAAATTTCTGCCGTCCTCTGCTACGCTTGCTTTATTTTGGAATCTACTCCGTTACTTTTAAGGATCAGCGGTTATCATGCATTAGCATTACATGCCCTGCCCAAGGCCATTTATTCGTCTTGATTTCCAATAGGATGTCATTAACCTGCGTTTGTTCCGTCACCAACTCTGCCCGCTTCCAGGCTTTTAATGTTACACCTATCATTTTTCTTTCCATATCTCGCTGCTTTGTCCTCAACTTAAGCTGAACTCTTTTCATTAGCTTCCATGTTTTTGTTTCGTAGGTGAGTACCGGTAAGATACAGCTGCTGTATGTTTTCCCCTTGAGGGATAATGGTAAACTTGCATTCATGATCTGAGAGAACCTGCCATATGCGTTCCACCCCATTCTTACCCGATCAAAACGGACGACAGAATTTTTTGTCGCGCATCTGTCGCGCGACACAATTTTGTGTCGCAAGACAAGCTGTCTTGTCGTGCCATGTGTCGTGCGACAAGCTTCGTGTCGTGGGTTCTTTCGCGCGACAAAGTTGTTTGTAGTGGGTTCTGCCGCACGACAGACATCTTTCCTGCATTTTGTCGTGCGAAGAAGGTCCCTGTCGCAGCATTTGTCGCGCGACAGGTTTCTGTCGCAGGTACTGTCGCGCGACAGAGGGACTAGTGCCGCGCGACAGAGATTGCGTGCCTCAGCAAAGTTGCCTGTCGTGGGTTCAGTCGCGCGACAGACTTCTATCGCGCCTTTTTTCACGCGACAAAAGTACCTGTCGTGCGGCCTGTCGCGCGACACAAGAGCTTGTCGTGGGATATGCCGCGCGACAGATACCTGTCGTGGGATGAGTCGCGCGACCGATACCTGTCGTGGATTGTGCCGCGCGATAGATACCTATCGTGGGATGTGTCATACGACAGATTCCTGGTGAGGGTAATTATTTTACTGCAGAATTCTAGAAATACTGTCATGCGGTCGTGTGACAGCGATAGGATCAAATTGACAAAAGATGCTTCAAAGCGCGTTCACTGTGGCGAGTCGCGAAGAGGATGCGAGGTGCTCTGGTCTGTTGGTGACGGGCACCGAGCGAAATGAAGTGCTCATTCACATTGGCGAATCGAGTATTCAACTCGCTTCCCGCGACCTGGCTCTCTCACCGAACGAGAATTGGCTTAGAGGAGAGGCACTGCTCGAGCACTCACCTAATTCCCTTCTGTTCCCACAAGACAATGTGATGAAAGTAGTGCATGCTCAAGAGTATAATGCGGCTTTGAAAGCCCAAAAAGCTGTATACACAAGCGACGAAGCCAGTGGTGCCTGCGTATCCGCACGCGCTTGCGGTGGCGGCATGTAGCTGCAGCCACGACAGCGCCTGCACACCAGTCGGTGTGCGCAAGTCGAATGGCGCTACTGAAAGTCAGTGTCCTCTTGGCTTCTGTGACATGTTCAAGCCATGTAACATAATGTACCGCTACTACTACATGCGCAGAAAAAACCAAGGACACTTCTATGCGTCGCGGAAAAGAATGTCGTTAGTCGTCAATCAGGGAAAATTACTCGCCATAACCATCCGGCTACACAAAGGCAGCATGTGTGTACATGCACGCAGTTCTCTGTATAAATGTTCAAGGCAACCCCGATATCATTTTTCCGCGCGTTTCAGTTTTAAGAGCGTCAGCTCTTACTACTTACGTTTGTCAAGGACACGTCTGTCTGCAGGGAAGGTCAAATTAGCCAAGACAGTTACCACACTATATCACATAGCAACAGCGGGCGCGTAGAGCCTCAGTTGTCACAGATACCTTCGATCCGTCTTACATATGCCAGTATAGCGGCTATCGAAGTGGAACCCCGGGGACCCCCATTTGCATCAAATTTGGGGGCCGCCCGTTTGACGCATAACGATCGAAGTGGTGTCATTTGACTTGTCATGTTCCTGAGGATAAAATAAATATTTAGATGAAGCCCAAAATATGTGTGGAATTCGCACCGACGACCTTTTCGCCCCAAAACTGTGCATTCCGGGGACTTCCATACAGCCATAAGGCCTAATCGTTTGTCGCAGAGGGTTCCGGATGCGGTCAAACAATTCATCTTGTTGTAATGCACACGTTTATAAAATTCGTTAAGTAATATATAAGGAGGAAACATACCGGATTTAGCGAAGGTGGCTGTAATTCGCAATAGTAGTGCGAAATCTTTTATGTAGATGACGCTGCTTGTATCTTAGAACGAATGTTTCCGAAACGAAATGCCCTCAGATGTTTGTATTTTGTCTTCTCCACTTTTGCTGAGCACCCCGATCTAGGACCCCGATCTAAACACTTGAAGCTCTCGTAGCTAACGCTCTTAAGTCCAACGCTGATGCAGTGTTGGCGGAGAATTTTTTTTAGCGGCAGTGATGTGGTGCTTATCATAAAATAGCAAAAAAAAATACTTTACGATGTCGTTCATTGCCTTCACTGAACATTTCATGACGGTGACACGAAAATGTCGCTAAATATAGACAGCAGCGTATGCAGCCGAAGGTGAAATGCGGCGGCCGGCGAGTTTGAACCGATTTGATTCTCGGTCAAAATGAGAATAAAGTCTTGGGACTGACATCAACCGCGCGCTTTAAAGAGTTTCGCCTGCTTTGACACAGTCTAGCTCCTGTGCACCCGCGCTCGGTCCTCTAAACTACTCTGGTCCCAGTGTGACTGTGTGCTATGACAATCTGAGCGAAAAGGAGGATGTCAGGAGGTTTTGATGTGCACCACGGCCATACAGTTGAGCGACATGATAACGTACGGGCGCGGCATGCCAGCCTGAATACCGGCCGCCAGCGTCGGAAAAATGCGACAGTAATGTTTGTTCAAGTCCATACTAAGCCGTCGGATGGAGTATCGTTGGCCAATATCGAGTCGTTGGTAGAAGCGATAACAGGAATACAAACAAATGTCTCCCCACGGCGCCTTTAATTGCTGCTGCTCAATCGCGGCTTTCCTGGCCTCAGCTGGCTCCGCTCCTGAAGGTGTCGCGGAAACCGAGCATATCTTTGTTTTACTATGAGACGAGGTTCACAGTAAAACGATGACGAGAGCAGCACCTCAGCGCTAGCCAGTTTCGAAGTGCACTCAGCTGCTGCATCGATGCGAAACCGGCTAGGCTTAGCGACGACTAGGGCAGCCAGTGGGTAGCGCGTAGTTCATTGCCCGGCGCGCCCGCGGGCGGCGTCGTTCCCGAAAGCTCGCCTCGCTCACTCCCGCTGGCTCACTGATTGGCTCAACAGCTTGCGACCTTCACTCGGAAGGCTGAAAAATCGAGAAGCGAGCGACTGGCGCTGCGACTGAGCGATACTTGATGCCCACGTTTGCACTACTGGTGAACAACCTTTAACGCACATATGCTTGGGTTATCGGCTGCGTTGCGGCGAGTCTTAGTTAAGATCGTACGCGACGCCATCGTCACCGTCCGTGACGCACAGGCTGAGAACTTCAATTCCAGTACGTGCCGAAACAACTCGTATTTATCGTAACGATACGAACTCGAAAACACGCCTGCTTCGATGCGCTAGTGGGCTCTTGCTTGTTAAACTACACGCGATCAGGATGCGGCGAGTGCTAGCCGCTGTTGCATATTAGCTAAAGTGAGACGCAAGT
Organism: Amblyomma americanum; assembly: GCA_030143305.2. NCBI lineage: Eukaryota > Metazoa > Arthropoda > Arachnida > Ixodida > Ixodidae > Amblyomma > Amblyomma americanum. The sequence continues at coordinate 173,607 of JARKHS020029560.1, forward strand.
ATCGACGTAGTTTCGTAACGCAGTTGATATCAAAGCACTCCGCTTGTACTGGTCACCGATAAGCTGTTAAGTTTCATGATCTCCGGTGAGCGTGCCAGTGTCGCTCGCGCAAATTAATGCATAGCAGCTACTCTCCATCGTGCCAATTGCGCTCAACTTATCCACGATATTCGCCAGCTTGAGATACGGCGCTCTTATTCGCTGTTTTTGTCGCAACTTAGTGATTTTATCTGGATAAAACGAAATTGCATTCTGTCAACACCGTCGTCTGCTCCGTCGTCTGCTAGACATCCGGGTCACTTCAGGGGATCACAGGATCGCAGCTTCTACAAACCACATACCAGAAGAAGTAACTGAAAGCGCTTTAGTATTCTTAAATAATATAAAAATAATTTAAAATAAATGCAATGTCTTTGTTGTGAAGATAATATAAGTGTTCATGGTTTAAAAAACTAATTTTTTTGTCGGTTGCAAATTTTCACCGACACGAAAGCGCAGCCGTCGGCGCCATTGCCGCGCAACCGATACGTTGTGTTTTGTATTATTTGCCTCTTTGAGGCATTGCTTGAATACTTGTACGGTGGACACGTGTGAAGAACTCATTCAATAGGAAGGTGAGCAGGAGTGTGTTTTGGAAGCCAACGACCAGCATTTCGGCCTGTCAACATTGGCGAGTTTCAACGGGTAAGCCATGAAGAAAGAGTGCTGCGACGTCTTTTCATCTGTTAGGGGAACGAAGACTCCTGCGCCGTTTTACTAAGCCTGGATGAATCGCATGGCCGGTGAGTCCCGCTCTGCGTTTCTTTGCTAATGATCTGTATTCACACGCGCTATTTGTATGCGGCTATATAGGGATGTGAGTGGAGGCAGTCCGCCTGCGGTTGCCGCAGCTACAATGCGGCGCCAAAAAAGCAGGGCCTATATCCTGCATGACAAGTGTTGTTCTCATTGTCTGTATTACTCGCGTGCCGTGGTAAATAAAAATGGCACCAGATACCACAACAGAGTTACGCTTTCGCTTGCTAGCGCTTCGACAGTCGGTGCAAAAGCATGGATTTGCACTGCGTAGAGGACTATGAGCGAGAAGTGCTGCGCGGCGGAGCGCTCGCGCTTGGCCAGCTGCGATCAGACACCGCACTATTTTGCTCAGGGTTAGTACTCATCGGATTAGTGCTTGTGCCTTAATATGCGTCATACTAAATTTTGAGACAGTGATCGCATGCGAAAGGCTAGTTCATATTCATCGCCTTGTCATTTGTAAACTTGTCTGTGCTTCCCCAGTGGAACAGGATTTCAGGCAGTGTTATGTCAAAGTTAGATCAATGTTGCTTCTCCTGAGCTGTAAACTTTGATGCTTCCTCTCCTTCTGAGCACTGCGAGCTGTCGGAGATGCAACTGCACAATTATTTAGGATTTCTACCTTTTTGCTATATCCCTCGCTTTTGCGGCGCGCATTCAAGTCGTTCGCCATTGTCGATGGTTTTTTTGTTACTTATTTTCGCCTTGTTATTTATTCTTGGTTGCGTGCCATCAGCTGTGGTGCCGGCGATTCTCCGAGCTCGGAAATCTTCCCAGGCACGGGATCCTACCCACAGACCTCCCTTCGCCGCACTCACGAGTGTTCTTTGGTATTTTTTTGTTTCTCTTGCCTTTACTTGCATTGCCAGTCGACAAATGTGTGCAGCTTTTAATTGTATGCAGATTTGTTAAATGCGCTAGCAATTTTTCTATGATGCCAAGCTGTGCTGTGAGGTATCAAGCTTCCTGCTAGTGAAGGCATGCTTTTTTCAATTCTCTCTTCTCATTTAACCAAGGCAGACTGGTTGCAACTTTCAATTTAATACCTAGACATTGGTGCAAGGCACCATGATAGGAATTAATAAAAACCTGCACATCCTATATTCAAATTGGTGTGCGGTATTTCAGCCAGCTCATCTTTCAGTGTGGTTATAACAGTCATTGTGACTTCTCAAAGAATGTATATGGGTGCATTACATAAAATCTGTTCATTTGTTTTGTCATGAGCTAGCTCATTGGTTTTTATTTACTTACATTACGTCTAAGTTTAGTTTTTAAAGCAGTAGATGATTTCCTCTCTTGTCATTCATGACATGGCTACAGCCACTGACAGCTGTTGCTCTTGATGTATTTATTTGCAGTTGCCAGCGGCCAGCATCTATTGGGCCATGCGTGCTTCCTGCCTTCGGCTGTGTCATCCCTCCTGATCCGTTCATGGTAGTTATTCTTTTTAAGTGATGCATATCTTAGCTGCCTATTTAGAAAAATATTTTCAATATAGGCTTGCAGCTAGGTTTAGAAATGCATGAAACTCTACATGCACTTCACAGCAGTGCCTCAGCTTATAATTACCGGAACTGTAGACTTGTACAAAATATAGTCGCTGATGTAGCTCTTGACACAGCTGCTGTTAACATAAACGTGCTTTGACATTGCACACCTGTTGCCTGGTATGCATATGTGTCCTCGAAAAGGACCTATATGTTCATTTATCCCTTTAAAAACATTGTGCTCTACAATGATGGTTTACCAGTATTTCTGATACAGAGACCAAATTGTCAGTCAGTAATGTAACATTGCACGATGACACCAATCCTTGTATGAAATAGCATCCTTGCAATGCACTGGGCAAGCTGCTGTCAGCACAGATTTATTGCTGGTTAATTGCCATAGCATATGGTTATACTGCACAGTTTGTACCTCTACCTTCTTAAAGCTTTATACTTTAAAAATTTAAAATTAGTTGAAGGAAAATTCAAGGAAATGTAACAGTAACTGTCTCACATTTTGGTGGACACTTGAACCGTGATATAAGGGAGGGATATAGAAGGGAAGTAATGAAGAGCTGATGCCCATGTTAGATGCCCCTCTTTAGTTAAACATACCACGCAATTAACACATTTGGTGCAAAACAAACATGGGACTTGCACGTTCACAAGCACCCTCATGTCAGTAAAACAAAGTGCCAATGTTGCCGTACTTTAGAGCTTTGCTCCTAAAAGCGCAGCTGACTGCTGCTCAAAGTTGAGAGCAAAAATATGTCTAATTTTCCTCATGTGCAGTCTGCGGTGCTGGTGCCATTTGCAATGGTGATTGACATTGAGTTGCACGATGCTCAGTCTGTTCCTGGAGTTAGTGATTTTGTCTGTCATGTGAATGTGCTGTTAAAATTAGTGCAATACAATGGTTCTCTAGTTCATTTTAGGTAACTGTGTCCTGTGCCACATGCTACCACCCATTTTCCTCAAATTTCCTAATCTCATTTAGCCATCTGATTGCCACCCATTCATGCATTCACCTACTCTTGGAATCCTCCCAGTGTTTTAGTGTGGTATTGCTTATATCTTCTCTGCATTACACATGCATTGCACTTCCTCTTTTTTTGATTTAGTCAGATCTCTGTTCCTGTTTCTTGCATAAGCATAAGAGGTGACTCAGGTGCACCATCTAGGCTTGTGATGCAATGTGTAGGGCACTTCGTTTTTGGGTAAAACCTGGTTTCTCCCTACTGTTCCATCAAAAAAGATTCTTAAAGATCAGGTTCAACCCAATTTCTGTGCAAATGTGCCTGTAAGAAAGTGTGGTGTGAAGGTGCACAAAGGCAAAGAACTGCTGGAGTGTAGTTTAAGGGAGGAAACAGCGCAATGAAACACGGACACACGAAGAACAGACACACACGAGCGCTGACTCACAACTGAAATTTATTTTGAAGAAAAGATGCTTAAATAGGAGACATGCGAGGGTGCTTAACAGGGCTGCTGCAGCGATAACCGCCAATCAGTGTGGTCGCTTCACAAAATTCAAAAACAGCAAA
>JARKHS020029561.1:0-75041 GCA_030143305.2 Amblyomma americanum
AAGGCTTTTCCACAGGGTAGCAGATCATTAGAGTGGGGAAAGGTAGGCTATCGAATCTCCCAAGAGGCTGAGGACGTTTCTGCTTTGCTCGGAGGTAGAAAGACGGTGAATCTAGGCTCGGTGGTGAGGTGCCACGCATTCCACCAGAGAGTTGAAGACTGTGGCGTCTGCGACAAGAGCATCTGCAGTGTAAATAGGAGCAACATTGTAGGTCTCACAAGGAATGCTATAAGCCGGCGCCATGGTGTCTTAGCCATTAAACAGTAACTAGATCATCGCATAATACCGAGCACAACCTAGCGACTCTACAGTGAAGATATTCAGCTTGCTCAAGAATTTCACAATGGAAGAAAATTTCTCATACGGTGTTCGAACGCCGGAATACCACATGTCCATTGCAGTCGCTCGAGGAACTAAGCTATCCCGAACGACTGGATCAAAGCAGATGGAGGTCGTATTAATCAAAACGTGAAGCGGGACTGATATGGGCACAACGTAGTCAGCGCAGTCCCCAAAGATGGGGCTTAATTCAATTTTACCTGACAAATGGTGGCCTGTGGTTCCTGGTTATATGGAGTTTCATATCGGATGAGGCAAGCGTAATTATTTCCCGCAGTGCACCCATAACATGCAAACTCTAAAAAGTTAATATTTGGCACGTGATTTGTAGGAAGTGTGCTTTTCCTATACAAACTTTTTTTCCCCTATCCGCAATTTTTTTCATGACCCATGGCCTTCTGCGTTGTTATGCTGCGCGAATGGTGGTTTGAGCTGTCTCTGGCAGGAGGCGGGATCAGCTTTGCGCTCCAAGAGGACAATTATAAGGGTTGCATGTTGTTCTGTTCGCCAGATTAATCATACATGCGCGTGTTGCGCCACGCTCCTACCTTTCTTGCCCATCAAATTTTACACTTATTTCTGATTTCTCACATTACAAACCAATATAGCCTTATTATCGGTCGTAAGTAAAATTGTATGACGTCGGACTAATGCTTAAAGAATGGCACCTTTCAGCTCTCAGCGATCTTACGTGTTTTAGGATGCCACAAGACAAAAGAGATGGGCGATATTTTCGCCCATTAGCCAACACACAACGTCTCAATAGGCTCCAAAAAAAATTAAAATCGCTGCATTTTTTTTGCGAAAAAGCGAGATTTTACGAGCGATAGTCTTCGCACGAGGGTATATACAGTAATATTTTACAAAGCAGCTACCCAAGCAAGTCGTTAGGGTCGCGCTGTCAATTTACTACTACATAAATTTCCTGCTCTTAAGCGGACACTGAAGGACTTTTTTATGAGCGTCGGGCTGGGGGAGGTGTCCAACTGTTTTCATGCTGCATACTAGAATATCGAATCAAAATTAGGCAAATGCAAGCGCTTATTGCCTTTTTAGAACAAATATGCGGCCGGCGCCACGGGGGCACTCTGTGTGGCGCGCCGCCGCTTGTCATTCGTCAAGAGGTCGTGACGAAACTTTGGAGACTGTACAAGTTGCCGATATAAATCTGGCAAAGCGTTCAGTGCAGGTCGTAGCTTTCCGTAGTGTTGTAAAAGGAATTATGGCGTCTATTTTTTCTCTAACTTTCAAAGAAAAGGAAACCACAGTTGGTTCACTCGAAGTGTCATCTGAGGCGAAAAAAAGACGCAACCAAAAAATTCTTAGCCAAGGCCAATGATACGACCATGGCACGTGAAAGAAGCGTATGAGTTTCATCCGTAAAAGGTGCCAGCCCAACTTTGGCTCGTATTCTCAGAAAGGAAGCGGTGCGAACATACTCAAGCCGATTAAAACCCCTGGATGCCTCCTTGCCTGCCCGAAATAACATCCTCCCAAAAAAAGGCCCAAGGCATTCTACACAAAAGAGCCTGCTTTGAGTACACGGCGCCCTGCGTTGGGGCAACAAAGTATTTCACGGAAAAAGTAAACAGCACAAAGCTGTCTCAAAGCGAGCAAAACGCTGGCGCCAAGTACTGCGAAGCATGTGAACGCAGGGCTGGAGTGACGAAATTGCAGACGCCGGGAAATATTATTCACTCCCTCGAGAACTTTCCCATTCCTAGATCTGCTGTTTTAGTTCACGGACCTGGCGGTTAACTATATATGTGTTTAAAAGCCAAGCTGCAACTCGCCCACAGTCACAGGTTTCGAAACATTTTTAGCTGTTTTAATAAAACAAACAAAAGTTACAAAGCGTATTGAAATCTTATTGAAAGCGTATTGAAGGCATAGCAAAAATGCGGGTTGTGTCTTTATTGCCAATGTTATTTTCAGCGCGGTTACATAGTTAGAGCCATTCAAAATCTGTGCACTTCCTCTTCATTCTTCAAGTCATCTGCCCTTCAACTCGACTGCTCTTGGACTCGTCGATATGCTGTGAACAACAAAAAAATCTCATTCGACAAAAATTTCAAAATTGTTACCTTGGCATACTTGTCCTGCTCGCAGAGAGAGCCTTTATTATTTTCATTATTACATTACCTATGCTGCATTAAGCGCATTTTATTTTGAGTGGGTAAAATGTCGTTAAATTGCCGTTAAAAAATTAAGCATAGCGTCACAGGTTATCTGGATGCGTTTTTTGTTACTGCGGAAAGTGAAAGAGCGGCTATGCAAGGTGGTGACATACCGTGCACTCGACCGACGATAGGCAACGCGTCCAAACATTTAGCTTGCCTATATTCCGTAATTGGGGCATATGAGGCCTGATTTATTATTTCTGTTGAAAATAAGATCTTCTAACTTTTTGTTTTCGCATACTGTATGATTTTATAACATTTATTCGCCACATGTCTAAACATTTAATTATTGCTGAAAAACCAATGTAATTTGGCTCTTTTGACAGCGGTGTCATTGTTGACCCCTTCCTTTAACAAATGTTTTAATCAAAGCGCATACAAAAGTAATAAGAAATGATCGTTTCGTGCAAGAAACATAAAGATCTAAAGCATGTGTGTCTTTCTCAAGTTCTTGGTATTGAGCACATGTTCTTAATTTTTCCGAAAAATGGCGTTTGGCAGTAGCAAATTTCACACCGGCGATAATGCGCTACATTACCATCGCGCATTTCGCGGCATGTCGCAAACGCTCTACCATTCTGTCGATTAAATGTGCGGGCGCAGATCTGCGGCTTTTATAGGGCATAGCACTTCTCGGCAGCGTCCCAAGCGCATACTACTTATGATGGAAACGCTGTATGTCTTCGGGCTCTCACCTGGCGGTTACGTGTGGGGCTGAGCTGCCTTTCAAAGCATGTGGGTAGTCTCAAGACCATAGGTTCCGCACGCAAGGATTGCAGCAAGCAAAAGGCGGGGTGCTTTCGAGGCGTACCTACGCCTCCACCCTATAGCGCGCACCTCGCTGGCATATGACCCCACATGTGCAGAGAGGGGTCACGTGATTCCGGAACAGAGCCACTAGGGGTTCATGGTATGCAGTGGTTACTATAGCTATGTTTGAATGAAGATCGTTCTTGAATTTTTTTCATGCTGATCACGGTTTCTGAACCGATAATTGCGATACACATAGCTTTGCGAAATCTGCTCACTTTATTTAGGAAGACACTGCAGTCAGCTCTAATGTCTTCAGATATCTAAATGTTGACTTTCGCTCCGTATGAGCTAAAGCAGCTATTTCAGACAATGTTAGCATTCTATGCAAGGCAAAAGCTAATGTTCCAAATATATTTCCATATAGAAATATAGAACTTGAACAGAGAAACCACCTGCATCAAAATGCGGGGTGATTTGTCTTTGTTCTGCTGCACAGTGATATTTTCATCAAAGTTTGTTCTAGGTGTTCCAATCTTTTTTTCGCCCATTACTAGAAAAAACTCAGTCGTTAAATTTCGTACCAGTCCTCACCCTATGTAATAGCTCACGCCTATGTTCTACGCCTCACTGATTTGTAAACTGTCATTGCCCCAATCACTTGGCGATACCTCACGGCCGATGAACAATGGTGATTCTAATTGCTGCACAAACTTATAGAAAAACAGAGGGGAGGGGACGCTTGATTATAACAACCTTGCGCAGTTGGAATTACTAATGTCGTGGACAGTGGAGACCCTCTTGACTGTAGAATCCTTTTAAACACTACGCATTCTCTTTTCCAGCCGTCTACACTTCTCAACAACTGTCTCTTCTCATCACGTCACTCTAGCCTTCCTTCGTTGCTTGGAAGGGCTTACTCCTGGCCTGTCAGAGACACTCGGCACTAATTATGAAAGATCTTTTTCACAGAAAATGATAATTTCTGTGCTGCAAGATGACAGGGTTGCCGAATGTCACAAAAAATTGAATGCTGCTAACTAGCTACATGCCTGACTAAATTCTTATGCAGTAAAATACGAAGTAAGCTTCCACATAAAATTTGAAGATAATAAAAATATTGGGATATGGGCGCTCGTTAAGAACATTTGTGAAATCTAGAAAGGGCACACAGTGAAGTGGGCCTTTGCTTGGTCCGGCGACCAAATATTAAATTCAAGGTCTCTAAAAACAAACACAAACTAACACAAACGAATGAGCACAGGAGGAAGTAAAAGGACAGATAACGTGACCACGTGATCGAATGCCCTCCGCATCAGCATCGATGCATACTACTTTCACATGCTCATCTAATCTAATCACTTTCAAAGTTCTCAGATCTTCCTTCTAGTTCTGTCTTTCCACACTCCGAAACCTTTGTTTTAGCAGACTGCTTAACCTTGAGCGTAGGCGTATATTCTTAACGACCTCCCTTCGCCGTCAGCGTTCCGAAGATACCAAGCAGAGGGCGCTTTATAAGTAGTTGCCGTGGCTTTGAATATATCCGTGACATGGGACATTGGCTCATGCTTGGGTGTATAGGAAAATATAAAATCCCAAGAAAAAGGAGGAGGCGCTTACCATAGTTACTTTTTAACCGTTACGTATAGGCTGCACTTTACAATTAAAGTATTGAGGAAGCCATTCGCAAAAGTTGTTTCTTTTATTGTTACTAAATAGTGTGCTTGAGCTCAACAAATTTCGGCAGTGTAAAGCGCGATTTCAAAATTGTGGTCTGGTCACGCGCGCGGAGATGCGCACATATGCACACGACATTTTGCCTCAACTTTTTCCGTGATCGACCTTCTCTGCCTGCTTGGGCTGGATCAGGGAGCAGCGGCGAACACCGCAGAGGAGCAGTAAATGGCGTGTCATTGAGTGACGTGCGCAGATGATGTCGCATTGCTCTAATCCCGTTGCTCGACCTTGTAAACGCTCATGAAATAGCAAAAAATTAGTTTATGGTAGGAGGGGGGGAGGGGGGGGGGGGCATGACGTTCCAAAGGAGCTCATGCTATGAGAGGCGCCGTAATGAAGGACTCCGGAAGTTTCGACCTCCTGCGGTTCTTTAACGTGCACTGACATTGCACAGTGTATGGGCGTCTAGAATCTCGCCTCCATCGAAATTCGACCGCCGCGGCCGGGATCGAATCCGCGTCTTTCGGGCCGGCAGCCGAGCGCCATAACCACTGAGTCACTGCGGTGGCAATTCAAAAAATTGAATGGGCGGTAAAAGTGAGGGTACCGGCATTTTCGAGCGCTCTAAAGTAAAATGGCTCTTTTAACGGTCACGTACAAATTACGAAACGTGCCTCTGTGCAATAGGTAAAACGTTTAAAGTACATAGTTTTTTAGCCCGGTTATTAGGTATAGTGATTAACATTTTTCCTGACACCCGCCAGCGCTGCTGCACTATTCCGAAAAATACATTCTACATACTCTCACCCTTAGCGAAAAACGGCTGTGCAAAAAATGCATTTAGAACACATTGCATTGCATTGATTTCATGTTACTTTTGCATATTTTTCTCCCTATGCTTACATTGCAAAACTTAAATTAACCTAAATTAAATTAACTTAAATTGCAATGCCTAAATTGTTAAACTTAAATTATACTTCAGACAAATTAATTTAATATTTACAAAAGTACACTTTTAATACACTGACAAGATACTAAAACCGCATACATATTTTTTCATGTATCTGAAACGTGCTCGAAGTATGCTTTAGGTGACGTATTTTTGGACAATTTTAAGAATATATTTCAAATAAGAGTAGAATTTCAGGTACCTGTTTCCGAGATATTTAAGTGCATTCATGAATACAAAATATGCTTAAAATACATTACAAATATCCCGTCGTAAATTCCAAACGCATTCGCTTTCTCTAAGGGCAAGCCTGAGTTTAATTTACGGCAGTGCGCTTCCCTGAAACCGCTGGTAGATCCGCTCCCGCATCGCATGCATATATGTGAACGCGCCTCTTCAAACATTTCCCTTGACTTGAAGTTTCTTTATCTATATTCAAGAAAGTGGTGTTGCCGGCTACTTTTCAATCTCTTTTGGAGGCAATGGTAGGGTTATTTCGTCCTTAGATCAAGAAACTGTAATGGACGCCGCGAAGGTCTGCAGTGCGGCTAAGATGTGCTGTTAGGAGCTGCAATTCACTTCTGGCACGGTGTAGAATGTTTGATTAAAGGATTGTGTAATGTTTTTGTTGCGGACACTGACTCGGATGATAGTGTATTATCTGGGAACAAATACATTTTTTTTTTCAGCAGTTGATTCACAATTTCAACAGCGTGGAACTTCGCGCCACGCGTTTAACCATTCGTGTTATTTTGTGAAAAAGGGGCTTTAATAACCGCAGATAATTTTTCGAGTTCTTAATATCAGAGCACAATGTGTGCCTCAGAAAACATAATGCGTGCCCGAAAGGAATATCTTTTGCCAAAGAATACCGCAGTTTCTCCAAACAAAATGAGTTTAAAGGACATCTCTTTTTGCAACTCCGCAGATTTTACTGAAACTTTCATGGTAAGTTGTCCAAGGTTTACTGATCAGTTTTGCGTAATTTCGCGGCCAGGCGACGTCTTGCTGCAGCAGAAATTAGTTTGCAAATTCTCCATTTTGCGCCATCAATCGGAGCAACTTCTGCGGCAACCTTGACTGTGTGACGTCACAGGTTGCACGCTCACCGATTCTCGCTCTGCGTTGCTGATCAAGAAAGTTTTGTGCTTGTTTTTTGCTCTCTTCAGACAAATAATTTTTCTGTCTGTCGATTACAGTCACTGGTTTAGCCAATCAACGCGCAGACGATAAATTTTGTGATACTATCCTTGATGTCATAGGTTGCTATGTCATGCCGCCATAGTTTGATTTAAACCCAGTTGAAATGTAATATTTACTACAGTTTTAAAACACTCCTAGTAAGTATGTTGAAAAACACTTTTGTACTGTATAAAGAAGACTGCAAAGAGTGTGATGTGATCACTAACACGAAACGTTTAAAAAACCGCCGGAGTTGCTTTTTCGACATATTTTCTTGACTAGAAACGAACTGGTGCAAATTTTTAATCCTGCGGATTTATGACAACCAAAAACAGAAAAAAATATTAGCCGAGCATTACAAGATGTAACATGGCTGCGCACTAACATTCCTCAAGGCCAAGTGTGTGTAAGCAATTTTTCTGAGACAATTTTTTATCCCCCTTCTTGATAACTTCTTGCCAACTAACACGCGAAACTCGGCGTGAATAAGCAAATTCAGTTCCCCTTTCATCATATGGATTTCTCACATTCGCCTCAAAACATCATCAGAATGCACAGGCTCCTAGGCATATCGAGAACTGCATGTTTGTATAGAAGAGCTCCACAAACCAGTATACGGATGCAAACTGTGCGTCCGAAATTCGCGATCGTGGGCATTGAACATTTCAGCTAGACGCTTAACAAGAAGGTTGAACTAAAAACAAGAAGTTATGGGCATCGTCTTCCACTTGGGGGTTGTGTTGGAGTGCCTCTACTATTCTGTATTGATTTCACAGAGACAAGCAGGCATGTGCGTAAATGCGTTATTCGCACTTTGTCGTGGAAAGTTCTCTCGAGACTCATTTTTTTTCTGCCATCTAAGATCACAATAAAAATCAGAACCTAGGACTGATATTGATATTATCGTCGGGACTTAAATCTTCCGTAAAACTGATATTGATATATTATTGGGAGGTAAATCTCGCGAACGTAAAATTTTGCAAAAGACGAGATGGGCTACGCTGAGAAAATAATCATGCTGTAAACCTGCACACGCGTAACGCCTTAGAACTCAAGTTCCTGGCCTCTGGACTCCCTCACCAGAGGCACTCCTTAAGCTTTGCACATTAAAATTTGTCCCATTCCCCCGACCCCCTACCTTCTGTAATGGGAATGGTTACGGGGTAAACGAAATAAGTAAATACAGCGTCAAACGTCCTTTTGAACGCAGTGTTTTGTCCTTTTCTTCATCAGGCTCTTACCTGCCAGGCTCTTTATACTGAACTTCAACATGGGTTGTATTCGCAGCAATGCACTTTGCATGACATCCATAAAACGTATTATTTCACTCAAAGTTAACCTTAGGTTGCTTGAAGAAAAGACAGGTGTTTAATGCCCTCTCTACCTTCCTTGCTAAGGAGTACAACATTACTGCGTGTGTGGCTTTTAGGAATTGATGGCAATAAATGCATTTTCCAACAAGTGTACTCACAGCTTGTTTTTCTGCTAAAAACTGGTTTTTCTCGAGATGAAAGAAGGAATAATATATGGTCTCTGAGCCATTTCCGCGAGCGCAGCAAATCCCACATTTGGGATTGATCTTGAGCTGGAAAAAAAAGAGATTATTTACGTCAAGCTGCCTGAGGTACGTTCACAAAACTATATGAGAATGTTTTATCATGCTGTAGAGTATTTGAATGTGAGCCATAATTAGTACGAATTGATTGATGAAAAATAATAATAAAAAGGAAGGAAACTATTTTTGCTAGCCCCGGCATGTGCCATCGACACTGAAGCACCTGAGCTGGAGCAGCGGAAATAAAGGATAGCAGGCAGAATTGAGAAATGAAATGAAAGAGGGTGAGGGGGAGAGGAAGAGAGGATTGGGGGAGGAGGTAATATACACAAAAATTAGAGCGATATCTGTGACTCGGGGTATTCTCACGCGTACAGATATACGAACCACTTTGCGTTTTATTTGAGGACACTGAAGCAAAATTGCGACTATCTGTAAAATTGCTTCAACTGCATTCAGAAGGTGGGGTTATCTAAAGCAGCAGTTCTGATTTCATGCATTTTCGCAAGGATGACATCATTTTCTACCTTCTATGCAACGCCGCGCGGGTTGCCGTACCCTAAAGGGGGAGGTGTGCATGATTTGAAACACCTCGCGACGATATGATCCCATCACGCAGTAGTAGTTCCATCGTTTCAGCTGTAGCGCCTGAGCGTGCAGAGTTGGCGGAATAAAAGAAGCAACAAATTGATACTTAGAGGCATATAAAAGTGCCAGTGAGCTAGAAAGTCCGATATCGAAACAGCCGAGGTGGCCTGATATCATATAGCACAACTCTAGCTGCTCAACAAGTGACTGACCCAAGCGGCACAGGTGATCAGCCCCTTATTTAATATGTATTGGCAAAGGCTGGTCCTACAAAGGACCAATGTGAAACCGTCTTTTTTAAATATTGGGCCATTTACCTGCGCTGCTTGGGAAATGAGCAAAATGAGCCAGAGGCGCCTGACATTTTTCTCAGGAATAGCAAAGTCGTAGCTGTGCGCATTACAATTCGATATGGCACGCGCCTGACGCGTTTTCGTGACAAGGTACTGAAACACAGCTTGTGTCGAAGTAAAATAAAGGCACCAGGCACCACTTCCGTGCATCGCTTCAGACGCCCGGGTACAGGGCGCGGCGTCGGCGGGGAAGAGGGGGGGGAGGGGATTGTGCGAGGCGGGATCTGAAATAGGACTCGTACAGCACATAAGAATCGCTAACAGCGGAGTGAGCGCTAAAAATGATAAAAGTAGCCAGCCTAATTGCATGCACTTTGGACAAAAGGACACCGAAGTTTCAGTCACTGAAGCACTGTTACTACGCCGTAAGACTTGCGAGTCCAACTACCACGAACTGGGGCTGACACGCATGCAATACCTAAGCCAATGCTATTTCCTGATTATCTTGGGTTCCCCTTATATTTTACTGGGGGCAGTGCGAAAATACGTTAAAACCACATATGAATACTGCCTTCTTCTTGCTGGTCTGAGGCGGGACATTCCGGGTGTGGTGGGCCTTGCGTAACCAAAGTTACGCTGTTTCCATTTCGCCTGCCGAAACTGTGGTAGAAATGCCACAATGTCGAAAACACTCGTGCATTACTAAGTATCATTGTCTCATACGAAAGAGTACGTCAGAAATCAAGGCGCAACAAGAAGTGTCCTTAGACTGATTGCCACTTGCGCATCATTTGTTGGAGTTCACATCTGCACTTGCTCAACCTGGAAACTCGATTGCTGTCTACAAGCTCTTCATTCAAAGCCATTATTCTACTGCATACGAATGCATATACACCCCGTGAGCTTCTGCTTCGCTGCATTAGATAACACATGGCTCTTCCATCTCAGAGCCGAACACAAAAGTGAGGGGGGGAAATTTACGTTATGCGTCGTACACGGCTCCGTATAGACACACAACGCACTGACCTACATATGAATACCTCTAAATGGGAGAAAAAATTTGTTTGGTCCACTCTTTGGCACTGCCTGGATGTAAAAATAAGTAAGGCATATATATTTTATGCGCTCGTTTATTCCTAACAACATGATTTAGTTTCAAAATGTTCATATTATTATGGCAATAAAAACATCGCTAATTCTTTCGACATAAGCTGCGAAAGCAAAAAGACACATATATAAATCGAGTTTTGTCTGCACACGGGCTGTTTCACCTGAGGCTTTGATTATTTTTTAAGAATAGGCGTTTTAATTTATAAGAACGCTTTTTTTCAGCAAAGCATTTTCAGCCATGTTCATTAGAAAACATAAAACGTGCAAACTAGTAGAGTGGTCAACTGTTGTTGAGGAATTAACTTCTGAATTATTAAGTTAGGCTCCTTAATTGATGAGAGTAGTGCAGCCCACCGTAATTAACAGCCACATCAGTTTTTTTTTATTTTGAAAACGCGGCTATCCTCGGCGCTGTGGAAAAGCAATTTGGCTATTTCAACGAGTTACGAGCTCTGGAGAGGGTTGCTTTGCCTGCAAGCTTCTCGACAGCACACGTATTTTGGGACGATGTAGCCAAAATTTTCTACGCCACAGCGCCGAGGGTAGTCGCGATTTCAAGATTCGTAAAAACTGACAAACTGACAAAAAAGGTTAACTATTCAATATTAGTTAACCAGCATACCAATTAGCACGTCTTAGCTGTATTCTGATGTACTACATTGCTTAGAATGCTATTGCCAAGAATCTGTATACTGCCTGTTCATTCTTCAAAGCTGCCGGCGTGCGGCTTTATCGCTTGTGTGTTGCAAGACACGTCCAGATTTATCTAGATTGATCGCATCCAGCCGGAGCCGATCCAAGGGTTGTTGCAGAATGTTGTAGTAACTTTGGACGCTTTATCTTAAAGTTCGCTATCAGCTTTGAAATGAGCACAGCCGAGAGCGGCGGTTGTTCTGTTCGACGACCACCGAGCACGCCTGTTGCTACGCCGCAGCCGAGTGATTCAGTTCATTGTCGGCGCAAATCAGCCCAAATAAAGACTTTTGTTTAGATGCCATTTTCGCTGTCTTTCTGCTGTCCGGATTGCAGTCACCACTACACGACGCTATGAAGGAAAGGCGCTATTAACTCAACAGGCCTATTTTAAAAATTGTGTAAAGTCTTAGATGAAACACCATGCATTTATCTTGGAGTTTCAGGGAGGGCTAAGTAATTCTCAGAAAAAAAGGTTTATGGTAAAAATATGGCTTTTAGGGCGTAGTATTATCAGGGTTGGTGGACATCAGGAAACCAGTGAATTCTTTTAAGTAGTAATCTGGCTAACTAATATTTAATAGCTAACGTTTAAAGTATAAAAGTTGAGCGCCTAGTTGCAGTCACTGTTTAGTAGCCGTTCATTAGTAGTAGCCATTTAAAATTTCAGAATCTCGGATATGCGATATCCTCGGCGCTTTGGCTGGATACATCTGGCTGCATCGTGCCAAAATACATGCCCTCTCGAAAAGCATGCAGGCAAAGCAACCCCTCCAGTCCACGTAACTAGTCGAAAAAGGTAAATTTTCTCAAGCCACAGCGCCAAGAATATTCACGTTTTCTGATTTTTAAAAGATGAAATATCCTTTATAACAACCAGCTACAAAGCTCTAATTTCAACTTGGCGCCTAACTATATAAGTTAAAAACTTAGTTATAAAAGTTATTTAACAAGCTTTTGACTTAGAAGGATTGACTGGTTTTCTGGTGCGTGCCTACCTGCTAATACTGTGCGGAAAAAGACGCAGTTTTGACGTAAAAAACCTATGTATGAGAATAATTTAAAATCTTCTTTGAAACATCTGGTACATGCAGACAAAAGCCGATTTAATGGAGTGAAGAGTAGCCATATATAATTGTGCTAAATCGAGAAATTCGTAAATACCTAGGAATGCGTTTTTCGACTGTGAAATATATATTCGCAAAGTAGCGGTGCCGAAAAGTCGCTGTTGCATCGTATTTGCCGCTAACCTGTGCCAGCGCGAATAAAATTTTGCGAAGGCGGAAGCAATAGCTTGTATCGCTGGTATACCTGCCCGGTTAATTTTTTAGTCTGAAGTACACGCTCGACTGTTCTCAAGGTATTACACCATGGTGCCTGTTTACACAGAAGATTTGCGGCGCACATTACCCAATAACGCTATCGTATCTCCGCATATAGCATTTTAAGATTATGGTGGTCCTACGTTCTAAAAGCCTATCGACAAAAGGTAGTTTGCACTAGAGTTGAATTTTCAGACCTTGAACCAATCGCGAACGTCTCTAAATAAACAGGGTTTCAGGTGCGTGAATTTGTTTTCTTAAAACTTTGTTGCCAAAAAAAAAAAAGAATTACAGATGCCCCTGTCCCCAAAAGGAACGGCCTCGTACAGGACCTGAAATTATCACACAACTGAATCCACTCCGAAACAGTGGCGCAGGCCACCTAAATTCAAAATTAAATTTGGTTGTCAGGGAAGGACTGTAATAAAGCTTGTTGTTGAGCTGTTTGGTGCATGACTTAGGTGGGAAAACAGCGCACAGAAAAACAAGGACAGAGAGGAAACGGCGCAGTAACTGCCTCAAATGTCTCGGCGCACACCCGAACCGTGCTGTAACAGAAGTGGTAAATGAGGGAGTGAAATAACGACGGAAGAGGCGGCCTGGTGGAGGGTTCCGAAATAATTTAGACCTCCTGGGGATCTTTAACGCGCACTTACATTGCCTAGCACACGGGGCGCCTTTTGCGTTTCGCTGCCATCGAAACGTGGCCATCGTGGCAGGGTTCGAACCCGGGTTCTCTGGCTCAGCAGCCGAGAGCCCTAACCACTAAGCATTACCTAAATTGTACTCAACAACTTTACATTCGATACCTGAGGTTATTACGTACCTTATCTTAGTGCGCCAAAGCAGTAAGCTGTGACGAAGGTCCCGAATGGTAATATCATTTAGCTTCACCGCCTGCGAAGGCACTGGCGCTTTCTATGGGCATAGTTCTAGTTAAGGTGAAGCTGTGTATTATTTGATAAACTGGCCAACCATCTACGCTGCACGCAATTTTTTATGGGCCCTTAGGCCGAGAAAATCGGCTTTGTTATTGGGAACTTTTTATTTTGGAGCTCATGCAACTAATATTAACTCTTTAGTACTAGTCGTATTTGGTACTTATAGCTTTGCCTTCTTTCATGAATTTATCCTGCTGAAATAAATCTTGTGTACTTGTCAGGAGTCATTCGGTGGCCTTTCATTACAGTTATTTTTAGTAGCAATAAAGAAATCCCGGCTCTTTAACCCTCTCATTCGATTTCCAAGTTGCCGTCAGGTTTTTGGAACCACTGCGGAATTCAATTTTTTGCACTGGATGTTATATCATTTCGGGAACGCTAGCCAGCCCAGACCGCGCGAGTCACTAGCCTCGCGAAGTAAGCAAAGAGGCTTTGTATTTGTGTGATTAAGAGGCCCTGCTCACGCTGTTTGTAGTACCAGAAGGGACAAAACACCATTATGCTATCTCACGCACTTTTAGTTTAAATTTAATTAAATCCGATATGCTTCGTTTAACCCTCTGAAGGTTTAAGGTAAGCGTATTATAAGTCTGTTTCTAAGGAAAATTTCATTAGAATACTTTTAAACTGCGGCAGAATTCTTACTCCCATTTAGCGATATGTAAAACATGCGAAGATTTGAGCACATTCTTGTTTTGACGTTTTAAAAAAAAAGCTTAGGATCGAAAAACATGCTTGCAAGCTCTCTTTTGAGGTGTTGCCATTGGGGTTACTTAAAACACAAATGCATGCACTCGGTTCGAACTCAAAATCTAGAGCATTGTTTTTTTCAGCACACAATATCGGGCAATGGTAACTGACCGAAATATGGTTTCGATAAATCCTTTTTGCTGTACTTTAAGACTATCATGCAGCAGTTTTTTTTCTGATACAGAGTTCCCAGGTACTAAAGGTCTCTGAGAGAAGTTTTAAGGAAAATTAGCTCGTTGTTTTGTTTTTAAATGTCCGTCAAAGTTCTGCTTTTTCGATTTTCTCGAATTCAAGATGATCCAAGGACCTTGGGAAAGTCCTCTGTTTAGTGTATAAGTACAAATTTTGTCCAGTTTTAGGTAGGCAAGTTCATACTGAGAGGAAATATCAGCCTCAAGTTCTTAGCAGTTCCTCCCCCATTACCGTCCTAGAAACTCCCATTATTTGAATGTTTCACTTTTTCAATATAGTGTGCTGGTATTCTTGAGGGGCTACATAATGAAAACAAGAACAAAATCTGCAGAGCTTCGAACACAAAACGTTCGCATACAATTACTAAATATATACAAGTTCCACAAAGCTTTAGTTTTCTTTCTGCTGGAATACAAACAAGCGATTCTAGGAAATAGGAAAAAGCGACCTTTTTGTACCTCGTGTGATATACGATTTTTTTTTTCACGAAAACTTCAGCGCTTCTTGGAAAAGTAAGTGTCTTTACTTTGTGCCAAAATCAATGATCGGTTCCCAGCGCTGCAGACAAAACTGCTTCCTGAGGTTATTTAGTAATAAATGACGCCACTTGAGGGTCACCGGGTACCCCCCTTCGTTTCTCATGTACGGCAGCCAGCCTTGCCTGAGCGTGTTTAAGAACCATGACGGGACAGGACCCCTCGAAAGGGAGGCCGTCAAGAATTTTTTGGCTTACCACAAAAGAACAAGGTCACTTATGGTAAGAAGTTTCTTCCACTTTTGCTTCGGTACGAAAAGGCGTCTCTAGGAGACAGCATCATGCTGTCTTTAGGAGACAGCATGAAACCTTAACAAACAAAAAGTGCGCTTGGTTATGGAAGGGCCGTTCCAGGTCGTACGCAATCTTCTCTATGAGCAACAAAATTGACCGTCATGAGCTTCCACTTCGCAAAAAAGTGACAATTTAGACGACAGTAAAATGCCCCAGTAGTGTCATTCTGAGGCCGCAGGCTCTCCTGCCAAGAGTGTGAATCATACGCACAAAGCGCCGAAGATATGATTTATCAAGAATAAATGTGGCGTTCCTTTAACATAACATAGCTTTGGATACAAACCACATATGTATGATTTTTCTTTGAGCAAATATCGCAAGTAGAAAGCGCCGTTCATGAATTAGCCGCCTCTCTTGTCCACGAAGAATGCATGTAAAGTGTGGTAACCTCTAGAGAAAGTCGAGAGAGAAAGAGAAAACGCTGAAAACAATTAGGCTGGTGTTGTGGCTGCCGTCAGGATGCACTAACTGTCCTGGCATTAGTTCATTTTAACTTGTATGAGATTCGCATGTAAGCGTTGATTGCAGAGTTCATAATGCCTAATGCATTACGATAACAAGAAGTCTATATTTAAAGTGGACGAATGAAAATTTGTGCCAGAAATTTCATTGCTGAGGAGCTCCTTGTGGCGAGTATCTGGAACACTGCATTGCATGGCACGCATGTGTCTACTTCTAACACAGACCTAATTCTCATCAATAGGTTCCAAAATTTGTTTACAAAACAGTTGAGGAACTCACATTTAATCAAAATTGCCGATTGGCCGAGTTGGTGGGACATGATTCATAATGACCAGCGCTAAAAGAGACGGGGACACGAGAAGAAACAAAAAACGTCCTGTCGTCAGTGCTTTTTTCTTCTCGGGTCCCCGTCTGTTTTCGTGCTGGTCATTTTGAATCAACTCACATTTGGTGTACAGCAAAAAGCGGGAAGCGGTGACGTATATGCGAACGACAGCCTAAAGGACGTAGGTGTGTCTCTCTCGCTCGAACTTAAAGAGCGCTAAAAGCCACAGGGCAGAAAAGTAGGAATGTCCGAAAAGTGCTAGCGGCGTACTGTCTAATTCTGTTTCATGGTTTTTGCTGAGCTGTTGCCTGTGCTGTTATGAGTCCCGAGCTGTTTTTTCGCATGCATGCCCCCTCAGTACCCTGCATGTGTCAGGACAAGCGGACTGAAATGTCCAGACAAAGCACACGCTCGGCAGCGTTTCCTCCCTGCTCCGTCTGGATAATAACGCTACTGAGTGCCCAGTTTATAAGTATAGCCTTCGGCGAATGCAACAGTGAACATAGCTTTCGACCGATATATTACAGCAGTGACGCATCAATTAAATTAATAACAGTTGATCGTGCTTACCCTTCCAACCCAGTTGTGGTATATGCTTGTTGGTTTGTCATCCTTTACACCGTCTTCGTTCTTCTGGGCACACAAGGTTCCCAGCAGATTGGTGCGAACGGGGCAAGAAATTGAACATTGTTTCGGATAGGCGGTCGCACCCGTCAGGGGGGGATACTCATATTCTTTCGCTTTTTCGCCTGGAGGAAAGAGTGCCATAATAAACCACAGCTACTTGCATTCGCGATTACTTCATAACTATGATGAAATAATCGCTAAAGAAACCATAGTTGTGCGTGTCCAATATACTTTGGATATTAAGAAAAATCGCGACGATCTTTGCAGAACACATTTTCTGCTATACCTCGGCATGTTGGTTTCAAAATAGACTTCCCTTAGCCGTAGAGAAAGTGGTAGCCGAAACAAAAATTGGTTCTCCTTGAGTAGAAGAGTATATTGCTTGTGTGAAAATGTCTTGTGTTCATTGTATTGCATGACTGAACAGTGATATTATGCCTGCATAATACAAAGAACTTCATAATACAAATCCATTATTAATTCTTTGTCTGACAAATGCGTTATTAAGGTATTCATATGTCTTTGCAGCTGAGCATTGGGACAGTACACAATTCAGGTAGCGGAATTTTTCGGAACGCTTAAACATTCGATGAACTTCTTTGTGGCGCAGGCTTACAACACCAGTTAACTTCGTTTGAAGGCAGTTGAACTGAGCTCGTTCATATTCTACCTTCTTAAAGTTTACAACACAAACTCTAAGCGATTCTTTCTGCGTTCGGACGAAAGTTTGTTGGTTTCGCAGACAATCTACGCCGCCGTCGCCACTAGTCCTTCCAGAGACTAAATGTTAGAGAGGTTAACTGTTAGTCTGCTATAAACCACACCTGATGGTACCACTCCTTATTCGCAGCGAGCACCGTAGGGGGGGGGGGGGGGGGGGGGCGACCTTTCATGCAATAAGAGCCATTAATGCAGGAGAAAAATTTCCTTGCCCCAGGGGAAATTGATCCGCTGTTTCACCGGTCGGGAGCCGGGCACGCAATTCTCAAGTAAAGCACAATCGTGTCACACTCCTGCCTTTCATCATCATTGAAAGTAAATGCTAAAATTCTTAAAGAAAAATGTGCATGATCGAGCGCGGCTCACCCGCGTTGCCACAGTCGTAATCTTCAATGTATTTTTTGCAGGAGACAAGGTTTGTCCAAAATCGAAACGTACCTTACGACGCCATTTCTGTGCTTGTCTTGTGGGGTATCTAATCTATTTCTAAAATTAACCTGCCCAGACAAATTCTCAGTGAAAGTGTTGCGAAAAAATTTTAACTATAGCTCGCTTTCTGGCCATTTTAGCTCCAGAATTTAGATATGCTGCTCAGTTTGCTGGCAATTGTAATCGAATTACTATTTTAAAACAGGCTTCTTGAGCCGCAGTCCAGTTTCGTATTTATAATACAGGTAAGGAAT
Source organism: Amblyomma americanum (assembly GCA_030143305.2). NCBI lineage: Eukaryota > Metazoa > Arthropoda > Arachnida > Ixodida > Ixodidae > Amblyomma > Amblyomma americanum. The sequence continues at coordinate 18,168 of JARKHS020029561.1, forward strand.
GCGCACCAAGAAGCGATAGGCGCTGAAGCCATTCAGTAGGCTGCAACTTTCACACTTGTGTCAGCATATTTAGGCTTAACGAGGGACAAAATTAACTAGATTGAAAATCATAAAGCCCATACTTGCAAAAGGAAATTAATTTCGGTATTAGGTAGAAAAATGCTAAGTATATAATAACTGACAAGTAAACCTACTATTTAAGTTAGGAACTATATTGGCTATGATGAAATAAACCTGTAATGCCTGCTCTGGTATTATTCTTGTCGCACTGATTAAAACGGAAGCTGGAGATTTCCTGCGGCTCAAATTGACATTAATGAATTTGAGGCCAAGAACTCCATGTTCTTGGAACTGACAGCAATATTGTGACTACAGCACTACAGCTCAGAGGGAGTCAAATTTACCGCAACAGACATTACAGAGCTTACTTTTTCAAGCACGTTCCGGATATAGTTCATATGTTTAGGGATGCAATGTGTGTGGTTGCGCTTGGGTCGATGCCAGTGAGTAATTACTTCCTCATTATGTGCAGTGAACTGTGCAGTGAAGAATAATGGCTCACCATAAAGCGATGACGCAGTAAACAAAGCAACCAGGATGCTGTGCGATTTTCACTGCCGCCATTTCAGAGAGTGGAGCTTCGTTCTTGGTCAGTACACAGAGGCGCTCGTTTATATACATGCTCCTTCAAGCACGTACGCAAAACACTTGTTCGGTAAACGAGCTTTATTTTTGTTGTGCTCGTGAAGTTAGTTTTTCTCTATGTTTATTTTTTGTTTTGCAGTTTTTTATTCGCAGATGGCATTTACGGAACATGCTTTTCTTTTTCCATCAGGCCAAGCCCGCCTACTTTTTCAATAATTATCACTCTATAAGTCAGTCTCTCTCTTGAGGCGCATCCATTAAATATCGGTGTAAAAGTGTATCAAAATGAATGATGTTTTAAATACCGTGCAATCTTCGCCCCCCTTCTTCGAAGACGCTGTTTTTTAATCTCTTGTTAGCTAACCGGTGATTATTGCTGTTTGAGGCACTATATAGGTACAAGCAATTGCCGTAAATTGCATTTAATTTGACAGAGGCAAAAGCAGTGCAGAGTGTAACTTCAGCATACCTTACAAAAGGTGCAAAGCCAGCAATAGGCAAAAGTTTTAATTTTAAATTCAAGACTGAGCTTAAAAAAACCCTTAGACAGTCGTTCGACATCCTGTTCAGTACGAAAAATGTAATTCATGGTGCAGAGCCACGCAGGGCTGGGCTAGTTAAGGCATCACTTGAAACGTGAAAAATTGTATGCGAGAACAAACTGAGTCAAAAATAAATAAAAATTCACGGTGGCTTCGCATTTATCAATTTATTCACGCCTGCTTGCAGTCATGACGACCCTTTCCATAGCAAAAGGACGTTGCATATTCAATCAGTTGAGTGTTCTTGTAATACCCATTAACGTACTCACAAGACTGGCAGTCAATATTTTTATCACCGAGAAAAGATATCTTTTGACTGCAAAAATGAGTCCGAGTTATTCTTGTTTCCAATGAAATGAATGATCAGTCCAGATCATTCAGTTGCCATTATCATTGGACAATGCAAAGCACAAGACTGTAACAAGCAACTTAAAAAGCGCGAACGAGGAACGACGTAGAGATATATTGCAGACTGCCTGGCCAAGCGCACGGTCAGTTTCAACGTAGGGGACAGCAAACCAGATCCCAATAACATGGGCGACAGCGGGACCTCACAAGGTGCAGTATTATGCCCAATGGTCTTTAAAAAGCCAGGCTAGGACACTTAAAGAATGTTCACGCTATGAAGGCCAGTGAGTATACCCCCATGCGCGGATTATATTACAATATGGACAATACGCCAAATAAATGCAATATGGCAAAAAGAATGCAGCATAACATGAGCTCTGATTAAATCAGAACTCCAAATGTCCAGGAAAGCAGAGAACCGGCACCCCCATCGAGGTGAGGGTTAACGGAACTAGATTTCAGGATGTCTTACTGGCCAAAATCATTCGGCATATTACAACAAATAGCAGCAGTAATGAAGGGGGAATAAGACGGCGGCTATACACTACTGAAGAAGTACTAAGAATTAGCGGTGAAGCACCAGCAGGAGAAGGGGCAAGAAAGAGAAAGACGCCTTGCAGCTAGCACAGATATTCATGATTAGCTGAATTCCGTACGTCGCACTGTACGTACACCCAACCGAAATTGGTTCCGTGGGAGCAATGGGCGCGAGTAACGTCCCCGTGACCAACGCGAAAAGAGCAACTGCGACCGTGCTGAGTTCGAACTTCACTGACCAAATGCTTAATCCTTGGCCTGAAAAGGACCAGGTAATGGAGGAAGGGCAGAATCTATCCCCTCTACTTCCCCGCTGTTCCCTGAAAAACATAGCAGCGCCCTTCAAAGCAGGGCCACTCGCTTCACACTACTTTTTTCGGAGCAATCAGTGGAGATAAATGGAGCACCTGCCTTTCGTTTCATCTCATTTGGCCTATAACAAAACATATTAAATGTTAAATTTACTTTATTTTCCTTTAGAGTGACGATTCTGCTGCTTCCTGGTTTAAGAGGTGCGTCGGTTTGTTTTAAACATGGTTGCCGTTCTAACAACCAGATGGCGCCAATAGGTTGTACTTATAGTTGCGTCTCTGTTTGCACATGCTGAACTGGAAGAGGGATTGAGAGCAGTGACGTAATCTCGCGCAAAATACCTGAGTTTAGCGTACGAAAGAGTGAATGCGCCTATGGTATATCGACGGCTCTGCTTCACACTCTTTTTCTAATCAAATCTGTGTAGGCCACGAGCGGACGTGGTGGCCGGGAAGTGTGAACGAGGCAGCATTTCGGTGGTGGCGGATTTCGCTCGCTCTCGCTGGCGAATGCTCAAGTGTGAACGAGCCATAAGGCCAGTGAGAGCACCGCTGCTGTGCGTGCCGAAGCGGACATATTTTTTTTCTTGCGTGAGCAAAAGTCTCCTTGTAAGCGAAGTGACGGGCAGCTGAGAAGCGCATAAAAAGGCACTACGATATTCAATACGTGTCGAATATGAGTTGAAAAGCTTAGCGTTTGGTAACTATAAGTAGTTCGGTTTCGTTGCCCTTTGATTACAGGCAAAAAAGGGGGCGAATATAATTAAGGATTACAACAAGCGTAGAGAAAATGTACTAGAGGCAGGATAAGGCAGGCAGCCGTCATAATCTTGAAGCCCATAACAGAAGCCGAAAGCCAAGCAGGCCTCATAGGACACCGGCGCATAAGTCTCTGCAGCGGAACGAAGGCGCATGCGCCGCAGCCCGAGCACACCAGCCCCGGGTACCCCAGCACGCGGACGAACACAAGTGTTCAAGCGAGCTGACCACATACTGAGAAAACCTGCAGTTACTCTAGGCCTAGCAGACGGTATTACGCTCCACCGGATGAAAAAGTGAAAAAGGAACAGAAAATAAAACCCAGAAGAAGAAACAAAAACACATAACTCAAGCCCAGAAAGATTTCAATCTAACCAGGCTACAATGAGTCACAATGCGCACACTGCATCACAGAGACGAACGTAAATCCCGTGATAATGAACTACCAAGACAACATAACAATGACAAGGATAAAAGACTTACGATTGAGCGGAGGGAGCAATTGCTGTCCAGCTAAGGTCTGAAAGTCGAAGAGGAGCTGATTGATAGCGTTAGAGTGGGTGCAAGATCGTATGCACACCCGGAATAAGGAGATCGACTATCAATATAGCTCCAGATAAAATATTTATATCATCATGATGATGCCTCCTTTCTATAACGAAGACTGCTGCATAGCTCTTGTGCTCTTCGCTATAGAAGCGTCCTTAATGAGTGTCACAAGTAACGCGACGTTCAGCCCCAGCATGAATTTTCTTCACGTCACATGGAAAGTTCTGCGCGATCCAAATGGGCGATGGTGAGCGCTTTTGACAACAAATAAGTAGTAGTGGCGGAGCGCGTCAGTGAAGGACATCGCGTAAGTTTCATCATTTCGTGGTATCGGGAAGTTCTACTCGTCAGTAAAAATCTTATAGTTGAACGTTAGCTCTCTAAGTTCTCGTTCAGAGTTCAAATAGTGCTGTTGGTGCACACATAAATTATTGACTTTTGATGGAGTGAAATATGAAAAGTGCAGCTCTCGGAAGATAATTGCAGTTGTTTGATTGCGGATAGATAACCAAGGTCAATCTCTGAAATGTGCTGTGAAACACTTCCGGTGGCTTCAGGTTTTTTACAGAAGAAACCAACTTCTTGTCATGCATAGCGGTCATGCTGCCGTCATTGAAGGGTCCACGATTAAATATGTTGGTGCCTTTGGAAGCCGACGAACAGGTAGTGTTGCAAAGCCTAATTCTGATCAGTGCCAGATGGAGAATTAGAAAGCAGGAGGGGCTAAACCACCGATGGAAGCTCCTGAGGCTAAGGAACTTGCGAAACTTGGGCAAGAAAGTTTGGATGGGAAAGCAAAATTCCTTACACTCCCTGAATCCCGTGGCACATTGCCATAACAGCGACGCGGTGGCTGAGAAACGCCCAACCGGTTGTACGTCAAACCATTAAGCGTATGTCTTCCCTACAATACCTGAGAAGTTGGGTCTATAATATTTTTCCGCTTGAAATGTTTTTTTTTCCAGATTGACCAGGTATGACTGCTGGCGCGGACTATTGTGCCATTAAACTGACACGCGGTACCTCTAGAAGTCATTTTAGTTTGGAAATAACGGGGAAGAAGCAGGCATATTTCCAAGATCGCCGTCTTGACGGCATTTCTGTGTTATTACCATACTCTCCGTTCACTTCCCGCCATTGCAAATCAGTGGAAATTTTGAAGAAGGGGCTGTTTTCATCTAAAGAGAAATTTCATTCGTTCGTAATTGCGTCAATCACAACTGTGGTTATATCGCTTGGCTGCTGACCCGAAAGATGCGCGTTAGATCCCGGCCGTGGCAGCTCCATTTTGATGGAGGCGATATGCTAGAGAGCCGTGTACTGTGCAATGTCAGTGCATGTTAAAGAACCCCAAGAGGTCAAAATTTCCGGAGCCCTTCACTCTGGCGTCCCTCATACCCTGAGTCTCTTTGGGACGTTAAACCCCCATGAACCAAACAGCGAACGAATATGTTAATCACAATCACAGAATTGCGCACGGTCGACGTTGTCTGTGGCACAAGCACACCATCGGTCTGGTGTAGATGAGCCTTAGAAACGCCAGAAAAGTTGTCAACTTTGGACGCGGACGAAGAATGCGTATATAAAGAAGCTTATGAACTTGCTGATTCAGCGATGGTGTGCTTTGAGACCGTGCGCAAGGCATGACCCGAATAATATTCTGAGTTCTTAGAGCCACTTGCAGGTGCTGCACAAGTTGCGGATCGGTGGGACAGTTCTTTTGGGAGAAATGCAAGTTCTCCCCCTCGGGACAGTGGCAATCCTGACTGGATGTTGGCAGAAACGCAAGAGCAGGTGCGAGCAGGACGGAAAACTCAGGACCGTTACAGAGCTGTTGTATTGAGGCAGATTTTGTGCCGAATCACGTTAACGTCGGATCCGGTGTTCTCGCCCTCATAGGTTATGGAGCGGTCCCTGGGACCGCCACGATTCTTTTTGGTTGGCGACTCAGCTGGGGCTGACAGGACGAACTTATAACTGTTTCTGGCGTGCAGGTTATTTTTTGCTTGCCTGTTATTTAGCAGTTCTTGAGCATTGTCAAACTGTAGACATGGGCGCTATTTCTGAATGGCGGTGCAATTGTGCGCATCATCTTACTGCGGTTGTATATAGACCCGCCGCCTGGGCTATACGCTGGTGACTTGCGTATGCCCATAGTGTTCCCGTACCTCTGCCCCTCAAAACCCACTCCTTGCCCAGTTTTCGATGAACAACGGTGTCGGTTGTCTTTATAGCGTGTAAATCGAGGGAATTGAGGAGCTTCAGGGGTCCCATTGAGCTGGAGTTGTGTGCTTCCTTACTAGGGCAAGGAGTGGCCACCGGTAGCTACAGAGAGGGGCAAAGAAAGCTCGCATTTGTAGCATGCTGGATGGCGAACCAAACCCCATTTTGCTGAACACTGATTTAGCCCATATTTATAAAAAACATCGCACCTTAAGACAATGACTGAGTAAGATAAAACGGCACGGCGCTGAACTATTAAGTATGAAATACCAACTAGCCCATTCTACAACCCTTGCAAGCGACTTAGCCGCCGTATTTAAACACGCATGCCATCTCTTAGTGGAACTGATCATCTTGGATGGTCTCAGAGGTTCGTTCATATATTTCCGTAAGTATCAGCTACGTTTTCCACACGAGGTATAGGTACAAATGGATGTCGTCAGCGGGCGTGGTCGGATCGTCTAAGATTTATTCTGTAGAGGCCATGACCTTCTTCTCATTGTCTAATTGGTCCATGAGTGCGGACCAAGAGACAAGACGCTGATAACTGCCATGTTCCGGCTCCAAAAGGAGAATGTAGAAAAAGAGAGAAACAAAACCAGCTATCAAGCCTGTCCATTCCTGGGGCCAAATGCTTAATACCAGGCATACTATAGCTAGCTAGCAAAGAGGTGGCACTTCCGCGTTATTTTTTCACCAGTGGCGTGTGGCGTACATTCCTCTTCTGAGCAACATCCGAATATCACCTCAGATTTCTTTGTAACATCCCCTTGCTCTAATGACATACCAGCACTGTTGGAAATTTGTAATCTAATTTATACACAAAAAAATATTTTCGCCCTTGCACCAAAAACGTATCATCGATATCTGTGGCGTTAAAGGTACATTTCAGCTCGGCAGATGAACATATTATGCTTTCCTCTATTTCAGTGAGAGTGCGGCGCTTCTTAATTTGTCGTCTCTTAGTCCCCATCCCATGCAGAAAAAAGCAAGCATCCAGTATTCCTCAACTATTACTAATTGGCCGTTATTTCAAAAATTTAGAGCCGCCATATGCGTCACGACCGCATTGAAAGATGCTTAGGATTTGTAGAACCGTTACTGCTATATTCTGCGTTAGCACTAAAAACATCGTTCATTCGCACTGTTTTTGTAAGCCGAGAAAACAGGAGGCAAAGAAATGGTATATTTTCATGTTCCAATTCTCAGAAAAGAAAGTTGTAGATTCTTCACAGTTCAGAGACCTTTCTGAAAGATCTCTGGTGCAGCCGGCTGATATGTATAAAATGCTGCTGTTAACCGCAGCATTGCGCTATTTGTTGTCGAACTCAAGATAATTGTACGGCCTTTTAATGCCAAAATTTCATTCATACTCATGAAGAATTTTAGCAGGGATGCGTGAATGAACCCGACTAGAACATCGCAACTATTATCCTATTCTCACGTTCACGTTAAACAGAAGTATTATAGCCAGGCTCTAAGCTACCCACTTTTACTGTGTAGAGGGCATAATTTGGCCAAAAACTAAACTGACATGCAATTTGGGCCTATATTTTATAAACGTGCGAAAGATGGAAAGATGGATGAGGGCACAGATGGAAATTGATGGAGGCGATAATGTTCAATTCGCAGTGCGAGAATGTGTTGCAGATTAACAAAAGGCGTACGAAGCTGCGGCGACAGTGTAGTGCTCTCGGATACTGGCCTGCGTAGTTGTGGCGTGGAGCTCGACTCCCAGTTGCGTCAATATTTCTTTGATTTATTTGTATATGTTTAATTCTCTTTAAAGAAAAAACAAATTCCAAGATACTTGGCACAAAACTTACTAACGTCGCACGGTTTTGCTCGCGGTCTACCCATCATAATAGTGCCTTCGCACTAATAAAACGCAAAAGAAGAAACTTTGGGGACTCTTTAACCACAATCAGAATAAAACTCGATAGAATATAGGCTACCTCCTATGATGGCAACACTGAGCTTCAAATTGTCTTTTTGGAATAAAATTTGGTGCCATTTCCTCAATTTCAAATTGTATTTTTAGAATAAAATTCTCTGTCATTTCTTCAATTTAAATTTCTTTTTGTGTATTCACTCCACGTTCGCTGCCATCCCCGGCCACTCCTGGACCGCATGCTTCCACAGCAGGTCTGGGATGTGGCGGCATTAGAGCACCGACCACATACAGAGTGTTGAAATAAATGACAAATACTTCAGTGTTCAGATTGCGTTTGCAATTAGGCCTTTTCTATGAAGTCTCAGTCAAAGGCAATTTCAAGGAATAGAAATCTCTGTAGGCCACTGTAGTCATTCGTGGGTGAGGATATGTATCGATATGGTAGTGGGCTCACTGCAGCATTACTCCGTAGCAGCGATACAGCACTAGAGTAAGAGGCTTTCTTAAAACTGTTGTGTGTGTCGATTGCTCTATGAGTGGCGGTGGACAGCTGGAAACCACTTTTCATCGGCAGTTGCGTGTCTTTGGAGACACGTACGCTGACCGCCTTTCTGGCGGGCCTTCCGGCGCTTCGTGATTCCTTATTACGACTCTTATCTTCTTCTTTCGGAGCAAGTTTCGATCTCTTTAGCTTTTGTCCTGCGCTCGCTTAGTTTGCACCAAAGTTGACCGTCTACTGCTGTTAAGTCGCGTGCTCTGGTAGATTTTACATAGCGAAAGGTATGCGAAACTTCCTGTTTTAGCAATGGCGGTTGCGTTGAGGATGCCGAAGCTGGCGTTCTGCGAGCAGAGTAAACAGCTAAGGCTGTAAGGGCCGTGCACTGAGGGCTATTCACCGTCCAACAACCCAACAATAAAATATTTACCATCACACTGGGACTGTGGCAAGAAACCATTAAGCCGTGGCCTCCACTGTTTTTTGGGTCTAAGACACAATACGGCGCACGGCACTTTCTGATTGTGTCACCACAAACTAAAGTGAGAAATTCGACTTTCTTATTCAAAGCGTTCGCATTCTTTCTCGAGTTCTTTGGAACACATTGAAAATTGGCAAGTCATTGAAGTCTCTACCCCTCGTACGTTTCTCCTGGCACGATTTTCAGTGTATATTCATAGTGTACAACAGCACAAGTGTACAAGAGCTGTATCTTACCGGTGTTCACCTACGGGAAAGAAACGAGCAGGCTAACAAAAAGGTTTCAGGTTAAGTTAAGGAGAAGGCCGCGAGCAATGGAAAGAAAAATGTTAGGTATAACGTTACCAGACCGGAAGGGGGCAAAGTGGGTGAGAGAACAAACGTGTGTTAATGACATCTTAGACGACATCAAGACTAGGATGTCATTAACCCGTGTTTGTTCCCTCACCCGCTCTGCCCGCTTCCGATCTCTTAACGTTACACCTATCATTTTTCTTTCCATGGCTCGCTGCGTTGTCCTTAACCTAAGCTGAACTCTTTTCGTTAGCCTCCATGTTTCTGCCCCGTAGGTGAGTACCGGTAAGATTATGGTGTTGTACACTTTCCTCTTGAGGGAAATTGGTAAACTGCCACTCATGATCTGCGAGAATTTGCCTATGCGCTCCAGCCCATTCTTATCCTTCTAGTTATCTCCCTCTCATGATCTGGATCAGCTGTCACTACCTGCCCTAAGTAGACGTATTCCGGCAACAACAGTTCACAATTGGCAGCCAGAGCCTAGAAATTGTGCTTATGTGGTAAATCTGTCGAAACAATAGAACACCTCATACTAAGATGTGATGGTATCCATTCTGATGTAGATGCAGGCACAGTCACTCTTCCTGACGCTCTAGGCTTTAGAGTCGTGGACACGCATTGAGTACGTTTAGGGGAGGTTCATGTTATAATCATCATCACCATCATCATCATCAATCTAAACCCACTGCAGGGCAAAGGCCTCTCCAGTTTCTCTCCAAATATCCCTGTCTTTTGCCAGCTGCGGACAAAGTATCCTCGAAAACTTCTTAATCTCTTCCACCACCTAAATTTCTGCCGCCTTCTGCTACGCTTGCTTTATTTTGGAATCTACGCCGTTACCTTTAAGGACCAGCGGTTATCATGCATTAGCATTACACACCCTGCCCAAGGCCATTTCTTCGTCTTGATTTCCAATGGGATGTCATTAACCTGCGTTTGTTCCGTCACCAACTCTGCCCGCTTCCAGGCTTTTAATGTTACACCTATCATTTTTCTTTCCATATCTCGCTGCTTTATCCTCAACTTAAGCTGAACTCTTTTCATTAGCTTCCATGTTTCTGTTCCGTAGGTGAGTACCGGTAAGATACAGCTGCTGTATGTTTTTCCCTTGAGGGATAATGGTAAACTTGCATTCATGATCTGAGAGAACCTGCCATATGCGTTCCACCCCATTCTTATCCTTCTAGTTATTTTCTTCTCATTATCCGGATTAGCGGCCACTACCTGCCCGGAGTAGACGTATTGCCTTGCCGCTTACAGCTAATGTGAACTACTGCTCCTTTGCGAGACTGTTGAAAATTATTTTCGTTTTCTTCATGTTAATTTCTAGACTCATTGTTCTGCTCTGCCTGTCTAATTTATCATGCTTTCCAGCTCATCTCCAGAGTGACTTAGCAAGGAAATGTTATCAGTGAATCGAAGATTACCTAGGTATTCTCAATTGACTCCTATCTCCATCAGTTCCCAATCAAGCCCTCACAACACTTCCTTTAAATAGGCGGTGAATACCATTGGCGAGATCGTGTGTCCCTGCCTGACACCCTTCATCATGTAAAACGGGTACTGCAGTAACAAACAAGGACAACAGGACAACTTGTACAACTTGGAGAACCGGACAACAAGAACAACTTGTTTGTTAGCGCAGAACCCATTATACAAGATAAACATCCACCAACTTGCCACTGGGCACTCTTCCTTATTGGAATTTTATTGCTTGCATTATGGAGGACTACAGTACCTTTGCGGTCGTTGTAGATATCATCCGGTATTTTCACTGAATCTTCTAAACCAAGATTCCGTAATTCCTGCATGATTGCTGAAGTTTCAACTGTGTGAAATGCTTTCTCGTAATCAATGAAGGCGTAATCATTAAATATATAGAAGTGGTTATATACAGCGCACTTCTCTATCGCCTGACTAATAGTGTGGGTAAGGTCTATTTTCCAATACCCTGTACAAAAGCCTGGCTGGTCATTTGATTGATTGTGTTCATGTAGTTGTAGCTTAAATGCAATAGCTGCGCAAAGACGCGATTGAAATCGAAACTAGAGCACTCGTGGGGTACCATAGATAGGTCACACACCCCAGAAATATGTCGGCTCCGCATGTAGGTTGACACCCCCAACATATCCATGCCCATTGCTACAGGACGTTGACACAGCTTCAATGTGTGTACTATAGAGGCAGTTATACTCTCCTTATTTTTAGCGTGACGGCCTTGCGTGTTCAAACCTGATACGATTCTAAAATTGCCTATTGTGTTGTTCAACCTTTCCTTGTGTGCCAGAGCTATTAAAGTTATTCGCTTCAAAATTGTTTAAAAAAATTTCTATCTGCTTCGAATTGACTTCGAACAAGAAAAAAATAATATTCGTATATGCTTAAAAAATGTTTCTATGCTGGATATTCAAAATTGGCTCGAAGAATCTTTACACCTCAACCAAAAAAATCGGCCTAAGCTATGCTGTTTTGTCACATTAATTACATTAATAACTCATCCGCTGTAACCCTTAATTGTGCGTGGCAACTGCATTTCAGTGTCTTGCTTCTAGCGGAGTCAGGAAGCAGAGTTGCAGAATGACTGGTTCTGTTGGTGAGATTAAAAATGAAATAGACTTCATACTATGCGCTAAACCTGGCATCATTCAGGATGTGGCCGTCCTCGGAAGGGTGCGTTGCAGCGACCATAGAATGGTAAGGTCTAGAATTAGCCTAGACTTGAAGAGGGAACGGAAAAAGCTAGCGAAGAAGAAGACCATTAACGAGTTAGCCGTAAGAGGGAAAGCACAGAAGTTTAGGATAGCGCTGCAAAACAGATACTCGGCTTTAACTGAGGAAGATGATCTTGATGTTCATTCAATGCACGATAACCTGACATCAATAATTACGGAGTGCGCAGTAGAAGTAGGCGGTAGGACAGTTCGAAAAGATACCGGGAAGCTATCTCAGGTGACGAAAGATCTGATTAAGAAGCGCCAAAACATGAAGGCATCTAACACTACCGATAGAATAGAACTAACGGAGCTATCAAAGTTAATAAATAAGCGCAAGGTAGCCGACATAAGGAAGTTTAATATGGAGAGAATCGAGCATGCGCTAAAGAACGGAGGTAGCCTAAAAACAGTGAAGAGGAAACTAGGCATAGGTAAAAACCAGATGTATGCATTAAGAGACAAGCAGGGCAATGTCATTAGCAATATGGATAAGATAGTTAACGTAGCCGAAGAGTTCTACACAGACCTGCACAGTAGCCAATGTAATCAGAACGCTAATGAGAAAGACAGCAGTGCACAGCAATGCGTCATCCCGCCAGTAACGAAAGATGAAGTAAAGAAAGTCTTAGAAGCAATGAAAAGGGGAAAAGCAGCTGGGGAGGATCAGGTAACAGCAGATCTGTTGAAGGATGGAGGGGACATCGTGCTAGAAAAACTAGCCACCCTGTATACGCAATGCCTTATGACCTCGACTGTACCAGAAGCTTGGAAGAATGCAAACATTATCTTAATTCATAAGAAGGGAGACGCCAAGGACTTGAAAAATTACAGGCCGATCAGCTTACTATCCGTTGCCTACAAAGTATTTACTAAGGTAATCGCTAATAGAGTCAGGGCAACGTTAGACTATAATCAACCAAATGATCAGGCAGGCTTTCATAAAGGATATTCTACAATAGATCATATTCACACCATCAATCAGGTGATAGAGAAATGCGCAGAATATAACCAACCTCTATATATAGCTTTCATTGATTACGAGAAAGCATTCGACTCAGTGGAAACCTCAGCAGTAATACAGGCATTGCGTAATCAGGGGGTAGAAGAGCCTTATGTCAAAATACTGAAAGATATATATAGCAATTGCACAGCTACTATAGTCCTCCATAAAGTCAGCAATAAAATTCCAATAAGGAAGGGCGTCAGGCAAGGAGACACGATCTCGCCAATGCTGTTCACCGCATGTTTGCAGGAGGTATTTCGAGGCCTGAATTGGGAACAGTTGGGAATAAGAATAAATGGAGAATACCTAAATAATCTGAGATTTGCTGATGAAATTGCCTTGCTGAGTCACTCAGGAGGTGAACTGCAAATCATGATCAACGAGTTAGACAGGCAGAGCAGATCCATGGGTCTAAAAATTAACATGCAGAAAACCAAGGTAATGTTCAACAACCTAGCAAGGGAACAACAGCTCACAATTGGCAGCGAGAGCCTAGAAATTGTGCCGGAATACGTGTACTTAGGGCAGGTAGTGACAGCTGATCCGGATCATGAGAGGGAGATAACTAGAAGGATAAGAATGGGGTGGAGCGCATATGGCAAATTCTCGCAGATCATGAGTGGCAGTTTACCAATTTCCCTCAAGAGGAAAGTGTACAACAGCATAATCTTACCGGTACTCACCTACGGGGCGGAAACGTGGAGGCTAACGAAAAGAGTTCAGCTTAAGTTAAGGACAACGCAGCGAGCCATGGAAAGAAAAATGATAGGTGTAACGTTAAGAGATCGGAAGCGGGCAGAGTGGGTGAGGGAACAAACACGGGTTAATGACATCCTAGTCGAAATCAAGAGAAAGAAATGGGCTTGGGCAGGGCAAGTAATGCGAAGGCAAGATAACCGCTGGTCTTTAAGGGTAACGGAGTGGGTTCCAAGAGAAAGTAAGCGTAGCAGGGGGCGGCAGAAGGTTAGATGGGCGGATGAGATTAAGAAGTTTGCAGGCAAAGGGTGGATGCAGCTGGCAAAGGATAGGGTTAATTGGAGAGACATTGGAGAGGCCTTTGCCCTGCAGTGGGTGTAGTAGGGCTGATGATGATGATGATGATGGTTCTGATGATGTCGGCTTAGGGAAATAGTTTCTCTCACTGAGCAAACATTATTCGCCAATTGGTAAATTTTACCACAGCTCAGAAGACAAGTCCTTCTCCTGTAAGATCAAGCAAGGAGGTGATTAGGCTAATGGGCTGTACAAACTAATAAAATTACCGCACTGCCATTAAGAAAATATTCAAGAGAAAAAGCGAAGAGCTCACGACAAGCGCGGGCTTAGAACTGTGGCTTATTAAAAAGACATTGACGATGGCCTAGTTCGGTTAGGCCAGGATATCCGTAGCGAAAGCGCGGCGACATCTAGTTCGGATGAGTGAATATATGAAAAGCGCGCATTCACTACATGCGGCTTTATTCATGATAAAGTCTTGAGCCGTCGTGCCGGAGTGGTAGCGTCTCCGTCTCAAACGCCAAAGGGCGTGGTTCAAATCCCAGCCTCGGCGCACGGTTTTATTTTTTCATTCAGTGAGTGTGCGTGGGTTTCAGTGGCTGCCACCACCGACCACGTGGTCGGTCACGTGGTGCGGAGAAGCTGCGCAGCGCCGCGGCTGCTCACGTGCTCCCTCACGCGTCACGTGGCCAGTCACGTGGTTGGTCACGTGGTACGGTGGGACCACGGTGGGACAGCGAGCACGGCGAAACGGCCAATTCTTGGCCAGTGTAGCTTTCGCTACAAAAACGTGGTGTTTAATAAATTATACGTGCAAGCTCAGGCCAATGCTCTCAGACAATTTTGGAGTAGGAGCTTGGCTACACATTTGTGCCGTGGGGAATTATTCATTATTTTCACGTTATCCGTTGTTAGCGTGAATAATCGATTGTTTACAAAGTTATTTTCGCCAGCTTCTAAAATAGCAAGTGCCTCTTTTATTGCTTTTCTTTTTTGCTTCGCGCTAGAGATACGTTTCTGGTTTCGTGACAGCCAGGTGCGCATTTCTGTCTTCCGCAATGTGTGGCAAGTTGGCCAGACTTCGTGATCTCGTAAAGGCTATATGCATCATAGCACTGGAATCACTTCCTTCTTCTCGTACGACAATTTGAAACCTTCATTGTGTCCTTGTTCTGTTTTCGTTTGCAGTCATCATCATCATCATCATCAGCCTGACTACACCCACGGCAGGGCAACGGCCTTTCCCATGTCTCCAATTAACCCGGTCCTTTGCCAGCTGCGCCCACCCTATGCCTGCAAACTTCTTAATATCATCCGCCCACCTAACCTTCTGCCACCTCCTGCTATGCTTGCGTTCTCTTGGAATCCACTCTGTTACCCTTAAGGACAAGCGGTTGTCCTGCCTTCGCATCACATGTCCCTCCAAGCCCATTTCTTCATCGTTTCAGTGTGTAATGTTAACTGCTTACATATTGAACTGCTTCTTTTGTTTCGTTTACATCCGGTTCTATACCTTTGCTTTAAATTTTTTAGGTATTGTACTATTACTGACTCTCT
The DNA here is from genome assembly GCA_030143305.2 of Amblyomma americanum. NCBI lineage: Eukaryota > Metazoa > Arthropoda > Arachnida > Ixodida > Ixodidae > Amblyomma > Amblyomma americanum. The sequence goes on from JARKHS020029561.1 coordinate 33,519, forward strand.
TCTTTCGAGATCGGACCGGGGATCTAAATAAACAAATCGCTGCTGGATGACGTTACGTCTGTGAGTATAACGGGTTGACTCTTGATGGGCGCTGACGGTGGCCAAATCCCTTCGACGCTGAAACACTCGAATCGATGTTCACTCGAATTGGAGGGTGACCACCACATTGGATGCTGTGGACGTAGACAAGGAAGAAAAGTGAAAATTGACTTTTAAACTCAGGACAAAGGTAAAAACGAAACAATGCGCTATAAACTTAAATGAAACACTCAGCAATTTTTCTATCGAAGCTCACAGCAGACAACGGTAGTCCAGTGAAGGATACGTTTTCTTCGCTGGCCCGCCTCGGTGTCTAAGTGGATAAGGCGCTTGTCTACTGAGCCGGAGAACCCGGGTTCGACCCGACCGCTTCGGCCGCGTTTCGATGGAGGCGAAATGCGAAAGGCCGCCCTTGTGCTGTGCGATGGTACTGCACGTTGAAGATCGCCAGGTGGTAAAAATAACCGGAGACCTCCACCACCAGCACCTCTTTCTATCTTCTTTCACTCCTTCCTTTATCCCTTCCCTTCCGCCGCGGTTCGGTTGTGGTATTTGAGACAGTTACTACGTCATTTTCTTTTCTAAAAAAATAAATTGAAAATTGGTTGCTGAGGAAGAAAATGGCGCAGTACCTGTCTTACATCTAGGCGGACAATGAACCTCACCGTAAGGGAAGGAATAAAGTAGTGACTAAGACAAGAAAGGAAAGCAGAAATGCCGTAGTGGAGGGCTCCGGAATAATTTCGACCACCTAGGGGTCTTTAATGTGCAGCGACTGCGCGAAGCACATAGGGTTCGAACCCGGGTACACCGGACCATTATCCGAGCACCTAACCACTGAGCCGCCACGGCGGGTACTAAAAAAAAAGGGAAAACCAACTCTTCGCTGAACGACGCATCAAACGAAGCCAATTCATGATATACGATACACATAATATAATCGTTTGTTTACTGCATACCGGCTGTCAGAAGGCGAAGGCAAGGTACCCTTAGCGAAAAAAGGATGTGCTAATAATGCATTTCGAACAAATTTATTAATTTCATATTTATTTTGAATTTTTTATCCTATGCCTAAACTGCAATACGAATGCTTCCTAAGTATTCTACGAGTAATATTTTGAGCATTCTTAGAAATGCATTACAAAAACATTTTCTTTCCGCTTGGTATATTTATTGGGCTTTAAAAATATACTTAAAATATACATTAAACACATTAAAAATATACTAAAAATCTGTAACAAATACATTACATATTACAATAAAACTACGCGATAAATATACAATTAATGCATTAAAACTATCAACTTCTGCTCGACTTAAAAAGGTGTACAATAAAAAAGGTGTACTATACTGAAAAACAGTGTAGTATAGTCGGAGTCAGCGGATAATACTGATCAATGTTCTCAACATCAGAAGGAATGACTGAACTGGCTATAAGCATCAGGAGACAGACAATTCCAGAGAAAACGCGTTGTCATCAAGCAGTCTATGACAATGGAGGTCACGTGACGGGGCCTGAAAGGGAATGATGTCTCCACACAAGGAAAATCCGACGGAAAGTGACATCAGCAAACAGGAACTGTTCCAACAAGTGTGGTGCTTGGCTTGGCTTATATACATGTACCCACCGAGAGGAGACGCATTATCTTGCCCAGTGAGGCGCTTTTTGCGCAAAGACTGTGGGCCCCCATATTGTCGCACAAGCGTCGGAGTTGTCGCGTTCGAATCTTAGTCATAACTTGCGTCAGGCATTGTTCAGGAGTCGAACTGTCAACCAACAAATACATGGGCGTCTATGGGAGCCGGTCGGCCTTCCCAGTCGGGGTTCTTTTCGCTGGCATGTTCGAACCAGGAGGCGCGCATGGCGTCGTTGCCGGTATAGTGCTCTCAGGGTGTCCGCACGTAATTTAAATAAGTGGTGATTGCCTTTCTGCTAGAAGTGGACATAGACGAATGGGTGACAGAAAGGGGCAAGTTTTCACTGCTCCTCGAAACGTGATCTCGAGCACTAGGTTGTTCCGCGGCAGCTTGAAGTGTGCTGCAAATATGCCGACGCGGACTAATCATTTGTTAGAATTGGAGTATACTATCCACGAATAAATTTCGTATTTATGAAAGTACACTTTAAATGCATTGCTAACATGTCATTTCCCGAAACGCGATTTGGAGCGCTAACTGTTTAACGGCAGCTTGAAGTGTGCTGCAAATACGTTTACACGGACAGCTCATTTGTTATAATTGAAGTATACTTTGAACAAACTAATGTCGTATTTGCGAAATTACGCTTTAAATAAATAGCCAACATGCAGAGGCCATTGTCCGAAACTCGATTTTAAGTACTAGATTGTTCTAGGGCAGCTAAAAGTGTGCTTCAAATATGATTAAAAGGACTGGCCGTTTTGACAAAAATGGAATGTGGTTCATATTTACGAAAGTACGCTTTTAATACATTGACCAGATGTTCAAACCGCATACATAATTTTTGACGTGGTGGAAACGTGCTCGAAACATGCTTTAAGTGACGTATACTTCAGACGAATTTCATATTTACGAAAGTGCACTTTTCATATATTGACAAGATGCTAGAGCCGCATTCTTATTTTTTCACGTGTTTGAAACGTGCTCGAGACATGCTTGAAGTGACGTATACTTCGAATGATTTAATTTCATATTTACGTAAGTAGACTTTGAATACACTGACAACATGCTAAAACCGCATACATATTATTTCACCTCTTTGAAAAGTGCTGGAAACATGCTTTAAGTGACGTATTTATGGAGAATTTGAAGAATATATTTCGAATACCAAGCATAATATTTCTGGAACCTATTTCCGGAATATTTTTGTGGATTCATGAATACAAATTATGTTTAAAATACAAGATAAATATCCCGAAGTATATTCTGAACGTATTAGCTTTCGCTAAGGGCAATCATCCCTGTCAATGTGCTCTGTCTATGCCTGAACACCACCTATTTGGAATCGTGCTATGGTGCTGAGACCAGGAGTAACCACCGGAGCCTGCGCGAAACTGCTCCTATAATATTCGGTCCTGAATATGCTTCACCCATCCGCTCCCGCTCTCTGTGCTGCTGTCGGAAACAGGCGGGTCGTGGCCGCGCGCCGGGACACGCTTGCGCGTTCACTCGCCTTCCAGTACGTATAAGGAAAACCTTTACTTTGTCGCAGGCAGATGCGCCAAGTGCCCGAAATGTTTGCTGTCAACAACTGGAAAACTGAAGACGTGAACTCTGTTTACACAGAAATTCGTAGCTAATTTCAGATTCAATCCCCATAGCGAATTACTGAGAACGAGCCTTCGTTTTAGAGGTTTCTTGATGCTGTAAAACTCTGGGGACGTCACAAGGGCAGACCATAATTTTTGTTTTGATGTTAGCTCAATCTGTCGCTATGTGCTGCGTTTGCTGTGATATTCTGTGTGTTCGCGTTCTTTTTCATCAGTTGTTGTTGCGGGTTCGCGCCTCAAATGGATTGCCTTTCACTATAAAGGCCATTTTTTTTGTGCGATTTTTGTACATACCTCGAGGGGTTTTCATCCTAGGATATATTTGATAAGAACAGGGAAGTTTCGCTCTGACGTTTGGAACTGCACAGACAATGCAGAAAATTCGTGGAATTATTGCAGTGGATCGCTCGGCAGAGCATTCCCACAGAGGCTCATTGCAATTTTGTAACACATTAATTTCCATATTCATTTGCTTTTCTTTTCTACTGAAGCTCTTTGTGCGTCATCACGGCAAGAAACACAAAGTGAAAAATCTGCAGACATCGTGCATATGGCTCTCAATATTATATGCGTGGAATAAGCCATATGTCTTACAACCAAAAATTGACAAAAATTTCGGTTCAAACACATATACTTCCTTCAACACTGCAGAGTCGATTATGATGGATGAGATTCTTAATTTTCAGTGCTGCCTATGGGAGTAGTTAATAATTGCTCAGCCTGAACACTGTATTCTCTACCCAGACGTGTCTGTGTTTTAGATTCTGAGCTAAATACGTGCGGAACAAATCCCATAAAAGCATTACTTCGACCTACAGTGGTTTTCGCAAGCTCGAACCAACTGTCTCGATTGCTCTGCCCTATGGCTAGGACAACAGCGACTTCACAAATCTCAATTCATTAAATAGGGATCTTGTTTAGCGCTTGAAACCGCTAGCGTCCATATGCGTGATCTTGGCGGAAGGAACCGTCGTCGCACACACGCCAACCCAGGCTTTTTCCTTATTTCTATATATAAGCACAAGTATAAGAGTGGGGCCGTCGTCTTGGTTCTAAAGCATTTCTACGTAAGGTTCTTGTAGTTGAAAACTTTTCTTCGTTAAAAGAGTGTTTATTACACCCATTGCCGCTCTGCTTGTTTTGGCAAAAACAGCTGACAGCATATTACTTGGGCGAGTTTTATTGGCGCTGGTTGTACGTATCGCAAATAATAAATCGCAAGTGCCAAATCGTACAAGAATGCATGTTTGAAGCTACACTAAACAGAGATTGGTGAAATAAATTCATAAAGCAAATTCATGTAATTTGTCATTGACACACTAGCTTGACCAGGTCAAGTATTATCAGCAGCAGATTGAAACCATTGTGCACTTTATTTGTGTGCTTTGTAGCAAACCATGGCGGTCATCTTTGGTGTTAAACAGGCTTTTCTACAAGCGCGGCTGCTTTGTGCCAGATCGCAGCTGTAGTTACCCTTGCCGCCTTTTGCACTGCCCGCCGTTTAGCGCTTTGTGAATTACATGTCCCGTGTTCGCTTGCGCAGAAGCCTCTTTTCAGCTTCTTCTTTATGAGTGATAAGACCATGTTCTTAATTTACAGTGTTTTTAACTTCAGAAACCTCTTACAAATATTATCATAATCAGCCTTACTACACACACTGCAGGGCAAAGGCCTCCTCCATGTCTGAACATTAACCCTGACCTTTGCAGCTCTGGCCATCATTTCCCCTAAAACTTCATAATCTCATCAGTGCACCTAACCCTCTGCCACCCCTTGCTACGCTTGCCTTCTGTTTGGAATGCACTCCGTTACCCTTAACGACCAGCGCTTATCTTACCTTCGTATTACATGCCCTGCCCAAGACCATTTCTTCCTCTTGATTTCGACTAGGCTGTCATTAACACGCGTTTGTTCCCTCACCCACTCCTGCCCGCTTCCCGTCTCTTAACGTTACACCTATCATTTTGCGTTTCTTAGCTGGCTGCGTTGTCCTTAAATTAAGGTGAACCCTCTTCACTAGCCTCCACGTTTCTGCCCCATTGGTGATTACCGGTAAAATACAGCTGTCGTATACTTTTCTCTTCAAACTGACACTGGCAACGTTTAACGCTGGATTAATATCCAGTGAAGCTAGCCTAGCAGGGCTCTCCGAAGAACTAACGGGTGTTAAATTGAATGTCATAGGGCTTAGTGAGATTAGGAGGACAGATGAGGCGTATACAGTACTAAAGGGCGGGTACGTACTGCGCTATCGTTTATTAGGCGGCAGACGTAAACTAGGTATGGGATTTTTCAGCAATAAAGATGGGGCTGGCAACACGGAGGAGTTCTATAGTATTAAAAAGAGGATTGCAGCAATCGTAATTTTGTTTAGTAAGAAGTACAAGCTGAAGTTGGTGCAGGCCTTCGGGCTTAGAACCTGTCATGATGAGCACATCGTTGTAAGCTTCTAAGAAGACGTGTGATCGGCGATGAACTAAGTAAAATCACAGTACGTACACTGTACTGTTGTACGACTTCAATGCGAAGGTTGGCAAGAAGCAGGCCTGATACCACGTGATAGCCGACTACTACATAACTACAGGAATAGCAGGGCGGAGTTCTTAGTAGAGTTCGCAGAGTGAAATAATTCGCGGATTACGAATTCCTTTTACCGGCAACGAGAGAACAAGTAGCGGACATGGAAGGACCCTAACGGTGAGACTAAGAATGAAATAGACTTCATATATACGAAGGGCTCAACCTGGCAGTGGGCAGAATGCGCAGGCCCTCGGAAAGGTGGGTTGTAGCTATCACAGAATTCTAAGGTCTCGAATTAGCCGAAACTTGAAGAGGGAGCGGAACTAGTGAAGCGGAAGCCCATTAACGAGTGAGCGGTAAGTGGGAAGTAGACAAATTCAGGATATCGCTGCAGAAATTGTATGGTGAAGGGTCGTATTAGGTCACTGTGCAGATATATGAGGTCGGAACCTAAACATTATGCCTGCAAAGAGGTCCTTAGACTCCATATGAGGAGAGAGGCCATCCCTAACCATCGTCTCCATAATCTTGCCCACACACGAGGTTAGTGAGATGGGCCTCAAGTAGTCGGCATTCACCGTCTTGTCTGGCTTGGAGATAAAAGTGGCCAAGGAGGTCTTCCAGCCGGGATGTACTTCAGTAGTTGAGGTACTCCTGCATCTGGTTGATGTTCTCCAGCAGGTAGAGGTAGGCCGAGTCGGGGAGACTCGCCAAAAGTTTGACTGCTATACGATCCCGGCCCGGAGCTGTATCTCACCGCATTTTGGCTAAGGCCACCTTAAGGTCGTGTAACTCAAAAGGTAGTTGAGAGAAAACTGACCGTGACCAATATTTTTAACTTTACACAACGTTTCGGGACCAACTCGGTCCCCTCTTCAGGGGTGATTAAAGTTTGCCAGCAGCAGCAGCGGGTTGCTGCCTCCGCTCTCCCTTTGTTAGCATGTGGCTCAGTCCACTAACGTACGCGGAGGGTAGCGTTCCTGGAGTCCCATTCATTGCCTCCTTTGTGAGCCGGATGCGCCATGACTCCACATGTCGCCTCTTGAATAGGTTTGGTTCCCTGGCCAAGACGCTCACCTTCCCGAAGGTTATCCCGTGGTCAGCGCACTCGCAGAGTTCGGCGAGGGGATTGTATTCTGAATTCATTAGCCGGATGAAATTTTTGCGTTGCCTCAATCTTTGGTGGAGGTTTCTTGTAACGAGAGTCTCTGTTCTGGCAGTATTGATGCCATAGGTAGCGTAAGAGGGTTCTCGCACAGTTTCCGCCCTCGCCGTTAGATGACGCTCCACGTCACACTCGTGGTATTACAGGACGTGCTACGTACGCCGCTATGGACGAGGGTGGCGCTGGTGAACACTCTCAAGTTTCGCTTATACACAGTAAACATAAATACCCCCGAGGGTATTTACGTTTACTCAAATCTCAAACGAGTTCTTAACCAGTATGGTTCTTCAATTACTCTATTCTACAGGCATCTTGGCGTGTTCTGCACGGCACATTGACTTTCCCGTCAGATGCCAACCGTTTGTCTTCCGAGGCCTCTGGCTCCGATGTAATTGTTCAGAACTCGAAATATTTTATAGCATACTATCAACGCAACTGTGTTAAGGCTACTGTTATGCATACAATCTGGTGTCAGCATTTTGGGTGGAGAATGAGGTGGCTCACCTGTCATCTATATCACGTCATCATGTAGACGCCATCACAACCTGGCCGCAATGGCAGGTGGCAGTTGAATCAATGATCGATGGGGAGAGGTTGCTCGGGAAGAACAGCCTGGGTGACACAAGCCGTATGCACACAAGCCACCTGTGTGGGTGGCACAAGGCTGTGCTTGAAATCGCGACCTTCCGGACCGGAAGACCGTCGCTTATCCGCTGCCCCATTGCGTCAGGAATTATATCAGGACTCGCCGCGATATATGGATGTAAAGTGGAGAATAATGGATTCCGCATATATTGTTATGAAGACGAGAAAGCTAGCAGTGGCGCGGGATGGAGCGCTGGCGCTAGTCCATCCGCCATTAAATCGTCTCTTTGCCATCGTTGATCGCGCGTCATTCCTCGACTGGCCGTCCCGTAACATTTGATGTGAAGTGCAGGGGAATCATCGGCAACCTGGTCCTGGGGCTTCGGTGTCCTCCTTCAGCCGTGGTGGTTGGCAGTGAGTTGTTGGCCTGAAACTTGCAATCATATTTGGTAATCTGCCAGGATGGCAAGGCGTTTTTGTGACAATGGAAGAGTGCGCTGAAAGCAGTAAGCAGATAGAGGAAGTGTTGTTACTGCGTTTTCTAATTCTTTTATTTTTTGAGTAGTTATTTTTATGAATGGTGCAGTAGTACCTTTGCGTTTTTTTCTCATCGCACCTTTAAAAAGCTGGTTAGCAACTTGAATTCATTATGTTCCTTTCAGAGAGCGGTATAAACGTAAGCGGATGCCACTGATGTGGAATGATTTCCTTTTTACTGATCTCGGCTTTGGACGTGTTTATTTCTTCCACTTTTACAGATCATTACGAAAGCATGTGCTTGGATATTGATACTGGTGGTTCACTGTGCCATAACACAGAAATAATCACTAAGCTTCGTAACCTTCACTAGGACTTCGCATTTCTGCCTTTCAGCTAGCAAGGAATATTTGAAACGGCGTTCTGAATTTCCGAAGAATGCATTTTGCAAGCCTCCTCCTATACACTTCGTTGTTATCTTGTAACACTTGAACAGTGGATTTTCAGAACTTAGGTAACACAGGCCTGCAAACATATCAGTGGTTGCATTCCTTTTCAGAGCACTACAACCACTATAGAGGTCGTGTGTTCCATGTGCATGACAAACGCTACAAAACCTGGAATGTGCCTTGACTCATTTCTGTGTCAATGCCAGAGCTCGTTGAAAGCAATGTTGGAGACCGCAGGATCCTTGCTCTCATGAAACAAAATTCCTGCTGATGCCCACCAAGGCGACTTACACGGCGGCATGCAGCAGTAAACGATAGTGCGTGAGGGGGCTGCTGACGCGAAGGCATTCACCGGCAGCCGCAGGCACGTACCATGCTTATAATTCACGCTGTACAATGCTACACTGAATTACAGAGAATAGCGTTTGCGCCCTTTGATTTAGAAGCGTCTTTAATATGTGTCACAACTAACTTGTAGTTCAACATCAGCATTAAGTTTGTTCACATCACTTTCTAACTTTTGTGTCAACTAAATAGGCAAAAGAGAGCGCTTCAGAGTACACATAGGTAGGACTGGCGGAGTGCGTCAATGAAGGAAATCACACCAATTTCTTCATTAGGCGGTATCCGGATGTTTCGGATGTTTCAAACCAAGGTTACCTCCCGGAGCTCTCTTTCATAGTTTAAACAGCTGTTGTTAGTACGCACATAAGTTAGAGACTTTTGATACATTTACTATGAAAAGTGCCGCCGTCGGGAATAATTCGAGTTATTTGACGGCGAATATGTAGCAAAGATTTATCTCTGAAATGTGCTGTGAACCACTTCCGCTGGGTTGTCGAAACAAGCGCAAGGGCAGAGGAAATAGAGAGAAGAGGACAGACACAACGTTGACTTCCAGCTGATATATTCGTAGAAATTCTTTTTGCAGAAAGTATACCTCTCCGTCCTTCGCTTTGTTTCATACGACATGATCAACCAGCTAGCCCGCCCTTCGGCTCTTGTAAACTTCCGGTTGAGCTCAGGCTTGGGGAACTCCCGTGCACGAATCGAAGGCGGGAAAGAAGGAGAGGGTACTTCGTGCGCAGCGATCCTCCGTGCCTTGTACAGTGCCAGCGATCTGACGCCTTCGAGCACCAAGATGGACTTGTTGAAAGCAGGAACACAACACTGAGTAAGCAGCTGGGAATGCCGAGGCGGTAGTGATGCCAGAAAAATGCGGTAAAATTATCTTCTGCTCACGCGGCTTGCATTACGGGCGGGCACGTGTATAGAGGCGATGAACAATCACGCTATCCGGCGAAAGTACATGGTTCGGCGGAAGCAACAGCGAAGGCGGCAAAGAAGTGAGTGCAAGTGGAAACAGGCCAGTGCGCTTCATAGCAGCGGGAATAGGTTTTTTCGGTGCGGAGAGCGGTGGAAGACGGCGGCGAAGCAATCCAGGTTGGATTGATTGATTGATTGATTGATTGATTGATTGTATCTGTAGATAGAAACTCTTATCGAGTGAAATGCAGCACCTGCACATGAACAGTAAGTGTTAGGCGCTGTTATATCAGACGCTGGTGGCTGCCGCTGCCTCTTTCACCAAGTCGATCAGCTTGTTCTCAATCTTCCGGATAGCTTCAGAACAGTGCACGACCGTTGCTCCCTCTGCACGACCGATGCTTGTTGCGTTTCTAGGTGTGATGGATTAATATTATAGCCTCAAAATGTGGAAGAATGTTTGGCGGTTGCCGCAGCAGGGGCATGCTTAACATTACTGTAAAGGAAAAAAAAACTACAGAGAATGTTACTACATTCAAAATCAGTGCCAAGGCACAAATTTTTGCAACTGTGGAAGAAAGCGATGAGCGGGTAGTGCCGTGGGCCGGGGCGCTCGAAATGGGCCAGGTGTGGACACGCAAGAGACAATTTTGCTCGAGTCAGAAGCACCGTATTAGTGCCACGTAGAAGACGACGAAGAGCGGTCAGTGTTCCGGGACGGAGTGCTCGTGCTAATGCGCTCGTGGTAAGGAACAAACGATAGAAGGTTCTGCTCAGGGTTGCTACCCATCGGATTAGTGCTTACGCACTAAAACAGACTGTACAGGTTTGACCTAAGGCAGGCCTGAGCGGGATCTGCGGCGCCAGGGCTGGGGAATGCCCTCTGTGCATTAGGGAAGCTCTGTGAGAAGAACCAGCGAACTGTGATACGCTGCGGCGTCGATGTCGAGCAGCAACGACAATGAATGAACAGGCTGGAAGGTGTGGACGGGAAGGTGAGCAGAATGGAACGATGAACTCTGCCCATTGCAAGAGTTCAACGGGTGTGGTAGAAAATGGTGCCATGGGTTGAGAGCTCTGTCATGCGATTGGCGGCAGGTATAAACGGTTAGATGGTACGCAGCGGCAACGAAATATTCACCGTAGTAGAGGCGCCCCATACCATGAGAAAGGTGGGGCGGGAGGTCGTGTGTGGGGCAGGCTGATGCGGTCAACAGCAGCGGCGGGCGAAGGCAGGCGCGGCGCAGATGTCGGCACAGCTGCTGCGTTGGGAAGGTCGTTGAACTACTCTCAAACAATGCAGTGGCTGCAGCTCACATGTACACTTGCTCATAGTGGCGGGTGCAGCAGCAGACGGCGGAGAGTCGCGACTGGAAGTGCGCAATCGCCAGACTTCCAGACGCACGCGTAACGTAAACTTCTTCCGCCCCCACCCCCCGACCGCCGCAAACCAACCAGCGAAGTGGAGAGCAGCGGAGAGCATGGTAGTGCGGGCGATGCAGCGAATGCCTGGTGACAAGTGCGTCTTGAAGTGTCGCTATTTGATAGACTTCACTTTGTGCTCCCCGCAGGCGCGCTCTTTCCTTACCCAATCGCCTTGAAAAGCGGCGATTCGCCATCCTCGCTTAAAAAATTTGTGGAGAAGAACTCTTCCGATGAGTAAACCCCAAGGAAGATTTCGCGATACATGTTGGTTTGCGAGCAAGGTATTTAAATATTTCAGGTTTTATACAAAAAAAAAACTGAACGAATAAAATAAATATTACCGCGACTGGGTTTTGGCCCCGCGGTTGCACGAACAGATCAGCTTCACTGGTCTGTGCACGAGAGTACTATGCCATCGCCGGAGCTGATCACGCCTCGTGTTAAACTGCAACCTGAACGTAAAAGCGCAAGAAACAAGGACGTAGAATAAGACAGACAACACGAGCGCTAGTGTTGTCTGTCTTATTCTACGTCCTTGTTTCTTGCGCTTTTACGTTCAGCATGGAAAACCAACTCGCCCAAACACGGCCTTTATTTTATTAAACTGCAACGCTATTTCGCACTGTGCATTGCACGTCGTAGGCTTCGCCACCTATTACTACTATCCAGATAATATCTTCGCCAAACGTGCCGAAGGCCTAGCAAAGCAAAGGCATGAGCCAACCAGGCTGAACACATGCTTCCGTACGTCTACTGGGTTTAACTAACGCTAACACATGTTCGCTTCAAATACGCATCAACAAATGGCGCCACACTAATCGCAGCTAATGTTTAGACAATAGTGTTACACTACATGACCCCGGTTACCGATTAGTTTTGAAAACACATTGGAGGAAAAATATTTTTCCCACCGCATCTTTTTCAGCACCACAACTGTATCGCGAGAAGATTGAAGGTTGAAGAAAGGCCAAAGCAGCAGCATCGGTTTTGGTTCTTCGCTTTCGACCTTGCTTTATGTTTGAAAAATGAAGGTATAATTTACTATTGAGCACTTGACTCAAACTTTCCGTGCAACCTTCCCAGTGGAAAGGAAATCAGAAATGATCCTTCAGACGTACTGCTTCTGTTCTCATTTACTCAATAAACGTATACGTGTTTCTGGTCACTGGCTCTCTTAAAGCACCACCAAGGGCGAATTCAATTTGGCATATATCGCTATGGTGCCGCGTTTCAATCGCAAACGCATCGCTGTTCAAAAACTCGAAAAAAAATGAAGACCGGTGTCACCATCACCGCATAGTTTTGTAAACAAAATGCACTATCTGAAACCGATTTTTCGGAGCCCGTCCCAAGGGTGACCCTACACCTCTAGTCATATCATAACGGTGGAAAGTCGTCCTTTTCGCTAACGACGTGAAAGGTTATTGCAGACTGCCACGTAATATTCAGAACCCAATTTTATGGCTTATCAATCCGTCTTTGCGGCTGCAGAAACGTCAAGATAGCAAGAAAAAGTCAGATAATCGATTTCCACTTACAACAATAATTGAATAAAATTTCTTAGTGCCTCATTAAATTAGGATGAAGTCATTTGAGAAAGCAAATTTCCCCCAGCAATACAAATGTTGAAGATTTGAAAATATATTGAATTAGCTTCACTCACCCAAAGCGGAATGTACACTCAAACTGAGGATCAAAATTATTGTTAAAGAAATCGGAATTTTCACTGCCACCATCTTTCCCGCCGATACCGATAGACTTGTTGACTGCTTTCGAGTAGGTAGCTTGCAGAAGCCGCAGCCTGCGTATTTCTTGAATGTCTGCTCAATCTTTGCAGTGTTTCTTATATACCCCGGGCCGTACTCTATAAGCGGCCCGCATACATTTTACGTTTAATTAGGCCTGATGTAATAACGGCGACATCAGACGAAAGCAGTAATCAACCAATCACAGAAATCACAAGGTAGTGGGCCTCATGTGAGCGACAGCTTTCGCCAATCACTGCACATACCATCTAAACATTGGCTGAGATATTATGCTAATGATGACGTCAGGTTGCCGAACAGCCAATAGTCCTGTCCCTTCCCACAACCGCTTGCAGGCTGCGGCTACGTCACCGAACGATGCAAATGGATCCCAGTACAAATGGGCCACCTGTCGTTTAGTTGTGCTGATTTGCATTTAATTTTTGTCGACTTTGCCACTTGTGCTGAAATTGCTTCTGCAACACTTTCATTTCATTTCATTTATTAAGTCCTCAAAGGCCCCATTTAAGGGGTATTACATGAGGGTATTACATTACATTATTAATGATCAAACATTGTGGGAAACGGCGCACTATGTCGCTGTCTGCTCAGCAACGCGCTGCACCGTAGGATGATAGTATGGTTTCCTCGAGAGCAACTGACCTTTAAAGAAAGAAAATTACAACCTCTTTTTTAATGGCGGAGTTTCGAATAAGTTTGTCAGTTCCCGTGCACACAGGCTCTAACACTACAATTTGTAGAGCGACGAACACCCTTTTTACCTTTAATTTAGAGGAACTGTTATTTCGAGTCAAAACATAACGTGCCCGTCTGCCAGAGGGTTTCCTTTACATCCGCCTTTGTTATGAAAAAGTCAGAAAAACTCCCGCTGTCAAGTTGATTATGAAAATTGACCACTGTTTGAATCATTGTTCTTAAAGAAAGCATTCCGCGTTAACATCCTTATTGAGAAGAGATCAACGTACTGAAGTTTGCAATTTTAATTATATGAAGTATAACTTAGTTTCATTGCCAATTATGAGCTTTATTACATGTTTAACGTGCTAACAAGGAACAGCTGCCGATATGACGTTGTCTTTGCGTTCACGCATCCTGCGTCCTGCAAGGTATTGTTCTATTTCTTGTCAGCGAAAATAGCTTTTCTACATTTATCTCTGACACCTGGAAAGCGTGAACAACATACGCAGGCTGAAAAATGTTCGTACGCATCCTGTCCTCAATCTTGCCTTGGTCTCGGGTTTGAGCTGAGAACGCTAACTGAAATCCACATAAAAGACAAACTTACGATCCGGAAGCCCGTGTATCGCAACTGTTTGTCTTCGCTTCTATTTGGCTGTTTGTTGCCGTGGTTATTTTTCATACTCAAACAGAGACAACCAACATATATTCCTACCTCCTGTCTGAAAATAAGTGATGAATCAATTTGGTAAAACATTGCAGTGGAAATACACTTTATAAGTGCAAAAAAAAAACACCGCTCGCTTTCAATGACATTAAGTTCCGATTTTTTTGAGTGCGCTTGTTGTGCTTCATTTTGTTTCTCGATTCGTGCGAGGCAAACGATTATTAAACAAAATTCAATAAAGTAATACTTTTTATTACTTGTTGGCTGAGGAGATTATTGAAACGCTGCTAACCATTTGCTTCCTTAGTAACGTAACCCCTGTAATATTCCCTCATTCTGCCCCGAATTATATGCGCGGCCCGTGTCGCCTGAATTGATATCACGACTTGATGTCAAACTACGTAGTACAACACGCAGTGCCATCGGGGACGCTGTGTAAAGTGTAAAGTGCAAAGTGTAAAGCGTAACGCTTACATTACAAAAATGTAATGCTGGGGCAGGCCATAGCGACTGCTGATTACGCTCCCGAGAGCACTAGGTTGAGGTGAATTAGGTACTTCCTGTAGAAATAACAAAGACAAGCTATAAGAGAGGTAATTGCGTTTCAATTTGTTAATCAGCAGAGTTGGGTCAAACTTAAATGGAGCAAAACTTTTTTTCTTGCAGTCTAGCGCGCCATTAAATCGATGTGTCCCACAATAATAATTAATACTGATCTATCAATTTCCTCCTAACGTTATCTGGTAATAAAGCTAATGCTGACGAGGTTATCTTCTTCACAGGAGATAAAAACACCGCGAATGGAGTCATTGTAAACGAGAAGCTGGTCGAAAACCGCGAATGTTTGCGCGCAAATTTTTTAAACTCTATGCAGCTCAATCTTCCACAGGTCCTAGATGAAAGTGTTTGCTTGTTTATTACAATTAATGGATTCATCTTATGCGAAAAATTTTCCTTAGTCGGCATCGTAAGACAGAATTAATTTAGCCGCAGGTCGCACGTGGGACAAAACGCCGAATTATGCTATGCATGATGGAGTAAAATAAAGTGAATGATTTTATTGCGCTTTTAGCGACACACTCTGCGCACACTTCCGCGCTGCCCCCGCCTTGTTATCATCCGGCCCGGTGTAACATGGCCACACGCTGGACTGCGTTACCGATAAAACACAGCGCCACCGCTTCGTCACCCGAGGCATGCGTTACCGACGGTGGCTACAGAAATAGGCTGTCCGGCTGGGAATACCAGCTTTTTCCTTCGGCTATCGAGACGAGCGTAGCGTCGGTATCCTGGTTCGCTGCCATCGATAATCGAATAAACGGTCGTTACATTTTTATGTTGGGATTCGTCCTTCAGCAGAAAGGACATCCTACACACTCTTGAAAGTTCTACCTTTCATTAACCGATCACTAGAACACTTATAATAAGGAATAGAACGCCCGCAATGGCCACTAGTGCCCAGAAAACACTAGGAAAGCTCTTGATAGACGCAAGCAAGGTGGACGCCATGTATTTTTGTTGGTGTTACGAAAAGTGCGTCCACAAAACTGGAAAGAAAAGGCGAGAGTGTGAACTTTAGGGACTAGACTAACGGTCTTGCGAACCTTAGCTTCACACCCTACCCGATGGGCAACCATCGCTCTTTGTGAAACACAATTTAAAAAAAACGAGCAAGCTGTGCTCGAAGTGGTCTACAATCGTGTTCAAGTCACTTGTTCCCCTATTACGGAACCAAGCAAATCTCATGGCCAATCGGCTGAGCGAAAGCGTATAAACTGTGGCACCAAATCACAAGAAAATTTCGCAAAAAGCAGGCAATATATACTTCATGGCGTCGTCAGCCTAAACGCCGAGTGCGGCTGTGGTCCAGCCATAGCTCCGCTGAGGCAGCAGTGAACCAAGGAAAATAACAGCGCCGGGTTTGATCTAAGCATATTGTGTCTTTCATTCTATTAAGCTCTAAATGATTGTCTGGATGTGTACAGAGGGAACTAAGTCTGCCGTGGCAAAACTAGTGATATGTTGAACTTGGAATATGCCCTCTGCACTGTCTCATTTTGGTTTGCGGTGTAGGCTAAATCTTGATATTTTAAAGTGTTAAAGTACGATAAAGTCTGCTTCGTTTCAGTTCAAGTAGCCTTTTGTCTTTTAGAGCGCGCGATGCCAGGACGGTTGATAAAAACTCCGCTATACTTGGTTTTGATATCTGTCGAAAATGAAAAGGCGCCAATTTGCACAATTGCGTGGCATTTTGACCGGCCCTTATTCATTTTTGTAATCATAAAACAAGTTAATAAAATCAAAAAATACTTGTTAACTTAACATTTCTTTAGTCTTATTATATGGCTCAGCAGCTGTTTTCAGGCGAACTAATGATACGTACTTCGCGGCACTGCCAAACAGTTCCGGTATGTCATGGTAGGATATATCATTGTCGTTAATTCCCGGAATGACGTAAACGAAAGTGAAGTTAATAAGTTTGGCTATCATGGAGAAATTTTAGCTCTTGCTTTCATTATCTGCTCGTCTCTAAAAGGAAATGTTAACGCAAATGTCAAGTCAACTTTTCTTTCGCGAAAGATCGTAAATTAATTCTTTTACACAAGAATTATGGCTGTCACCCCGGTCAGAATCTGTCTGCGCAACAGGCGGGATTGCTTGTCACGTCGACAGCAGCAACGCTAAAAGAAAACAATTTCCGCATGGAAATCAAAGCACTCGGGGTGTTTTGGAATTCCGAACCAAGAAGCAAGCACGTGCCGTGCAGCTCCCATGGCAATGAAGCACGCACAGCGCAGCTTCCACGGCAATCGCTTCATAGGCAACAACGACAACATTTTCGTATATTTTCTGAACAACGGCCGACAAGTCTAAATACAGCATTGACCGCCAAACAGATGTTTTGCAATGCTGTAGTAAGATACTCCTAACACCTCCTACAGGTTCTAAAGGCAGAATTCTCAAGAGCACTCAAGATGTTTTTTGTTGTTTTTTTTTTGCTGACGCAAGCGTATTCAAGCGCATTTGCTCGCTTCTTTGGCACGTTGCAGCGCCGTCACATCCGCTTGAACAGTGACGAGTTGCGCTTGAAAATAGCTTATCAACTCAAATGTTCGTGCTGAAGAAAGTTCAAAAGCGGTCGATCCTGCTGCGCACTTTCAATTAGATTGTACCACGCCCCAAACCAGCCAAAAGAACACACCGCTAGGATCTGTCTGTATTTGTGTAACACATTTTTTCCATGAAGAAGTGCTTGATCTTTTAATCTGTATCTCCAAGTGAGACAACCATTACGAGAATATTCATCCTGATGGTTAACGTCTAACGATGAAGTCGGTCCACATGGTGACAAGGACCCCGGAGTTTGTAGGTTTGCAGCAGCAGGTGCGTAATTCTCTTTAGTGGCTCTCCTTCCTTCAAGCCTAAGATTGAATGCAAAGAGAGGCAGCGCCACTGACACGTCAGCAGCGAGCTGTCATTGTTAATATCAGCGTAAGACCTCTTACGCATGACTACTGGCTATAGTGATATATGAGGCCAGCGACGCTATCTCGAGAGAGGGGCGCAAAATCGAAGGGAACAAATTTCTTACGCTACCCAGCCATGCTAATAAGCCGAAACACGTCCTGGAACCCTATACAGCTGACTACAGTGCAAGATAGTCATAATTGCTTTTCTTTTTCTTTTTATTTTATTTATTTTGATGTACTGTCAACCCCAACCGGGTTTTTAGAGGGGTGGGCGCACTTTATAAAATACAAAACTTTCAGATAAAACAGTTAGAGAACAGTAAGCAGTTATACAATTAAACGAATAAGTCTAGTTAAAGCGAAGACTTGAACAAATAAATTCGAGGTCACCAGTTTTGCAATAAAAAGTATATATCACCAACATTTTAACAAAATTTAGACACTTTTGTGGGAATAAAAACGTTAAAGCGTTATAAGGGCGATGATTGTCTTGTGTGTTTATGTGAATCAAAATAAGGAGTTTTTAAATATTACAGCGCCTTGTAAAAGGTCGCTTCCTTGAGTACATCAAATTCTCTTGCTTAGTCGCTGCTTTGTATCAGAAGCGTGACTCACAGAAGTCACATGTCCTCCGCCCACGACATGAGGAAGAAAATCTTCGAAGGAAACAACATGTATATGAGGTGGATGAAGCAAGTCTAGTTTCAAAGTTCAGTATTTGCATATGCAGGCATTGCTACCAAGAAGGCGCTTTCCAGGAAAAAGTGATACGGTGTTCCAAAATGTTTAACAAGCGCGGGCATGAAGCCTCTTTAATTGGCCGTATTTAGGGACGACGAAATCAAAGCAGAAACGTCGGCCATGGATAGCATTCATTCATTCATTCATTTATTCATTCATTTATTAAGTCCTCAAAGGCCCCATTTAAGGGGTATTACATGAGGGGTGGGCGGGGAGTACGGCAGTTATGACAAAAAAAAAATGATTTTCGATGGCAGTCTTGAATTGTTGAAGATCTTCAAGGGAAGCGATATGGCCGGGAAGGTCGTTCCAGTCCAGGGCAGTACGGAGGAAAAATGATTTTTGGAACGTTGTGGTATGGGCGCGCTGGGGGTAGACTGCTTTGAGATGGCTGTGACGGGATAAACGATGGGCTGGGCGGATGAGTGCGTTGTTCGGTGGCAAGCTGTGAAAAAATGTATGATAAAGAGAAAGGCGAGCTAGTTGACGACGGGATGCTAGGGTACGAAGTTCAAGTCGAGATTTTAGTCCAGTTACACTAGCGCGATATGAGTACTCTGAAAGAATAAATCGCGAAGCGCGATTTTGAATAGATTCCAGTAAATTCGACAGGTTGGTTTGGTGAGGATCGAATATAGAACTGGCGTACTCTAGTTTAGGTCGGACAAGTGATATATAGGCAATTAGTTTGACGGAAGGGGGTGCTAAGGAAAAGTTACGCCGTAAGTAGCCAAGGACGCGATTGGCTGAGTTAGCTATATTAGTAACATGACTGTGCCAGGATAGGTCACTGGAGATATGGACACCTAGGTACTTAATATTGTCGGTTTGAGTTATGGGACAACCGTAAAGGAGGTAGTTGGGAGGTGAGTAGTTACGTCGGCGGTGAAAAGAGACTAAAAAGGTTTTATTGACATTTAGTTTCATGAGCCAGGTATCGCACCACTCTTGCACTTTAACGAGGTCGTTCTGTAGGACGGCAACATCTGATTGGTTATTTATGGAGCGGTAAATCACACAATCGTCGGCAAACAGGCGTATGTTCGATGACATGTTATTTGGCAGGTCATTAATATAAATTAGGAAAAGAAGGGGGCCTAAAACAGTACCTTGAGGAACACCCGACCGGACATGGGAGAGAGCGGATGAATGGGAGTTGGCGACAACAAACTGGAGACGATTGGTTAGAAAACTGCTGATCCAGGTGAGCACACAAGAGTCTAAATTAAGGCA
Source organism: Amblyomma americanum (assembly GCA_030143305.2). Classification (NCBI taxonomy): domain Eukaryota; kingdom Metazoa; phylum Arthropoda; class Arachnida; order Ixodida; family Ixodidae; genus Amblyomma; species Amblyomma americanum. Next base: position 53,248 of record JARKHS020029561.1, read on the forward strand.
TGACAGTTTGAGTAGCAGGTGACGATGCGATACTTTGTCGAATGCTTTCTCGAAATCTAAAAAAAATGCGTCAGTGGGTGTATTAAGGTCAAGGTTGGTGTGAATGTCATGAAGGAAAAGAGCAAGCTGTGATTCACAAGAGTGACCTTGACGGAAGCCATGCTGATTGGGGTGAAAAAAGTTGACCGATGAAAGGAAAGATGCAACCTGGGAATAAATAATATGCTCCATGATTTTTGAACAAACACTTGTGATAGATATTGGTCTGTAGTTGGTGGGGCATGAACGGTTACCTTTTTTGAAGACAGGAACGACCTTCCCAATCCTCCAGTCAGCAGGAATGGCACCACTAGTTAGCGATTGCTGAAATATGAGTGACAAAACAAAACTACTGACTACTTTAGTATTTTTAAGCACTTTGGCATTAATGCCATCTGTTCCCACGGCGGATGAATTTTTTAGTTTGTCGATTACATTAGAGATACCGAACGGGTCGAAAGTTATGGGATACATTTGAGGATGAGCATAATTCGGGGGTGAAGGGAGGTGCACAAATGTCTCATTGGTGAAGACAGCGCAAAATGCATCGTTTAGTACACCAGCAACTTCGTGTTCAGGAACATTGTAGCCGTCGTTATGGAACAAAGAAATACTGGTTGAAACTGAAGGATTGATTGTTTTCCAGAACTGTTTTGGGTCGTTACGCAGCATAGAGGGCAGAGTGTTGTTGAAAAAGTTGTGTTTGGCGGTATATAAAGATTTTTTGTACTCGCTGGCGGCGCGAAAATACTTATCCCATGCAGCGTCGTTGTTTGAATGCTTTGCAATGCGAAAGAGCCTTTTTTTCTTGTTATTCAACAGGTTTAGTACAGAATTGAACCATGGCGACTGTGCACGCTCTGTTATTGTGATAGTGGGGATGTACTTTGCGATTAGACGGAGCATTTCGGTTTTAAAAAGTTGCCAGTTAGTATCAACAGGACGCTCTTTATAACTGGCCGCGAAGGTGTCGCAAAAAGATGCCAACTCTGTATTCATACCTGCATAATCACCTTTACCATAAAGAGTCAGTTTTTTCTTGTTTTTTTTTTGCTTTTGAGTGAACTGCAGTGGAAAGAGCCACAGATTACAGCGTGATCGCTCGGGGACGGGAGAAAGATAAGCGAAGAAAAAATATCGGCGTGGGTTGTTAAAATGAGGTCCAGGATATTAGAGGAGTGGTCTGTAATGCGTGTAGGTTCTGTGACCAGCTGTGATAGACCGAAAGTCAGGCACGTGTTCATGAATTCACATTCGTTGTTGCACTTTGACAAGGTGGAAGCAGGGTTAGTCCAGTTTATCGAGGGATAATTGAAGTCACCAAAAAGAACGACGGGGGTCTTATGATACATGGTTGTTATAGCTTGCAATGATTCGTAAAATAAAGGTAAGAAAGAGTCGTCTGTAGTTGGGGGTCGATAGCAAACACCAATTAGGAAGCGCGGAAAGGTAGCATTGCAACATATCCAGATTATTTCTAAAGGGGACGAGATATTAACGAGCGTGCAGCGCAGCGATCGGTTTGCGGCGATTAGAACACCGCCACCGCGCGCATTGCCGGGTCTATCTTTGCGAAAGATATCAAAGTCAGGGAGTGAAGGCAATATTTCGTGATCAGTTATTGATGGATTTAGCCAAGTTTCTGTAAGTAGTACTAAGTCACTCGAAGAAGAAGAAATGAGGCTGCAAATTTCATCACGTTTCGGTATAACACTGCGGATATTAGTGTACAAGAATTGCACCGGGGAATAATTGACGTTGGTGATTTCGCGTTGAACTTGCACTTCGCGCTAGGATTTTTCGACAACGTTTTGCCCGGCGTGATCATAAATGTATGTTTTCTTGTTTGCGATAAGCTTGTCATTTCTTAAGTTGATTTTAAGGTTACGTTCCTTCGCAAACTGAAAAAGTTTTTCCGCGCAAGACGAGTTTCAGGCGAGAAGTCTTCACTGACGCTGTAAACGGTTCCCTTAAAAGTTTTGCACAAAGAAAGCACAAGGTCTTTGTCTTTGTAGCGCTCAAACTTAACGATGATCGGCCGCTTTTTTCCTTGTGTGTAAGTACCCAGTCTATGGGCACGTGCAATATCTCGTGGCTGAGTGTCGACATCAAGAAACTGATGACAGTGGTCAATGATCAACTTTTCGGATTCAGACCAGGATTCGCTTGGGCTGTCCGTCAAACCAAAAAACACTAAGTTGTCGCGACGAGACCTATTTTCAGTATCCACAACGCGGGCAGTCAGAGCAGATACCTGAGCCAAGAACTGATTTGTTGCCGATTGAACTGCGCTCAGGTCGGACTTCAAGGCTGTAAGCGACGTAAACTCGGACTCAATTTTTCCTAGCCTGTTACTCAGGTCCTCGAACGTTTTGCTCGTGGTCAGATAGCTTTTCGTTAATTGATTTAAGCTCGCCGAGTATGGTTGACTGCCCGCACTGTAGATCCTGTAACATCTTGACCAGGTCAGGAGATGAGATAGCGTCAACACTATCAAGAGGCCCGGGGTTCGTCTCTACATCTCCCGCTAACAACAACAAGTTCAGCAACATCCGTGTACAGTCATATGCAATTTTGCGCCAACAGCGTGGGCTCGGCAACACAACAATACCCCTATAGCTAGATTTCGTAGCAAAAAGGCAATGCCGGTTGGTTACCTGTAACATGAGGACGAAATGTCGGTAAGCTGGAGCCATCACTGTGCTGCCGAGCCCGCTGAAAGGCGCTTCCGGGTGAACTGGCTTTATATCCTGATCGGCTGTGACGCTTGTCGAACGATAACGGTGAGGCAATCGGGTTTCCAGATATGGGGATGATTGTTGGTCAGGCTGGGTTGGTCGTGACGAGTTGCTCCGCAGTGCGCCGTAATCCACCGGTAGTACTTCGAAAGGGCACCACGTTCCGGGAGGTCGAGACAGCAAGGTAGGTGACAGGTAGTCTTTCGGGCTGGCATCAGCAGGGCAAGGCGGAACACCGGCCAGGCGGACAAAGAGCGGCAACCAAGGTACCGCGCTGAGGAACTGTAACACGAGGACGAAATGTCGGTAAGCTGGAGCCATCACTGTGCTGCCGAGCCCACTCAGGTTGTTATATCGTGACCTTTATAATCCATAGGATCGTTTATGCACATTGATCACTGTGACAGATACGAAATAATTTCAAGCCGCACCAATTAAGAGGCAAATCTGAAAGCTTCTTCCCAAGCACATTATAGAAGCGGAACCTCCTAATTAGGCTGATGACCTTCAAGAAACACAACTAACAATGCCGTATGGCTCCAAATGCTACTGCCACATTTGAATCCATCAACGCGAAATTCGCTTTAGTGCTGCGTCTATGCTGTTTATTTATTATTTTGTACATTTTTCCTTTGCCTCCGTGTTGCTGGCGCTGAGGGTACCACCAAGACCTTTCCAGTAGGTTGGAATGGACCTCCTTGGCGCTTTTCCAACCTCCGCTTCAAAAAACAGATGGATTACCTTAGCAGCTGACTACCTCACTCGCTATGCTGAGACTGCAGCCCTGCCCAGTGGCACTACATTGGAAGCCGCCAGTCACTTTATTCACCGCATCATTCTACGACACGGAGCACCGGAAATTGTGATCACGACACACACGAACGGCATTCACAGCCGATCTCATGCGGTGTATCCTCCGCTACAGTTGCACAAAACACCGAAAGACGACCGTATACCAGCTACACACGAACGTCCACACAGAACGCATAAAAAAGACTTTGGCTGACATGTTCTACCTGTACGTCGACGTCGAACCCGAAACGTCGGACGACGTGGGTCCCTACCTGACGTTCGCGTGCAACACTGCAGTGCAATAGACAACGCGGATGGCACCGTTCTATCCGCTCTACGGACGTGACGCCACCACAATGCTCGACGCCACGCTGCCACAAGTCGAGGATGAATATTTAAAGGACGTTTCTGCCTCTGCAACTTACACATTTCTGCAACGCGCGGAAGAAACCCGCCAGCTCGCACGGCTCTGCATTGCGAATGAACAGTGCTACGACACTAGCCGCTATAACCTCCGAAGGCGCGATACCGCGTACTGGCCAGGAGACAAAGTCCGAGTTTAGACACCGATCCGACGATGAGGTCTGAGCGAGAAAATTCTGCGTCGTCTCGAATTAGCCTATATTTCAAGAGCGAACGCAAGAAACTAGTGAAGCAGAGCCCATTAACGAGTTAGCTTTAAGAGGGAAAGGAAAGCAGTTCAATATTTTGCTGCAGAATAGATATTCGACTTTAACTGAGGAAGACAATCATAATATTAAAACAATGAATTACAATCTCACTGCTATCATTGCGGTGTGCGCCCTAGAAATAGGCGGTAAGGTGGTTCGACAGAATACCAACCGGAAGGCGATGTCAGGAGCCGAAATACCTGAATAACAAGCGCCAAAAGCATGAGGGTATCTTGCTCTACAGACTAAATAGAACTAGCAGAGACATGTGCTAGGGTACCGATTGGGAACATATAGCGACACCTTTTTTTTCTTTATTCTTTTCTTTATTCTCAGAAACAGTACACAAACTGTTGGTTGGACCCATAGCCTTTACGGCTAGTGAGGGGTCCAAATACAACACAAGCACAATACTACCGCAGACCGTGTAAAATAAAAACTTCAAGATTAACACACACAATTGATTCCTACATTTCCATTGAAATTAAATAGTGTTTTAAAGATGCTGAAAAGTTATTTTTTTCTTTAACTTCATTCGGGATTTCATTCCACACATGGGCTCCACTGTATTCTAGGAGTCTCCGGCCGTACATATTGTAACAAGGTGGTAGATCACGCACGAAGCGCAGATAGCTAAGAAACAACCCCGCAGAACAACAGCGCACCCTGTAACCTTCGAAGGGAGGTTACAGCACCGTCAGGAATGCAATGGGTTCAGCGGAACAAAACCTGAACACCTGTAAGGTCGCCCCAGTGGCAAGGCTTTCAGCCGTTGCAGAGACCACAGCGAGGGTAAGGTGACCAGACCAAAAAGCCGTGGTTGTTCAACGAGCAACTCTGCCCTCTTGCTGCCTCTTAACGTTATGCCTATCATGTTTCGAGACTGCGGCGTTTTACTTAATTTAGGTTGAACCCTTCTCGTTAGCCACGACATTTCTGCCTCATTTGCCAGTGTCGGTAAGACACAACTGTTATATACTTTTTTCTATATAAAGGTTATATAAAGGCAGTTGTTAAGTTATGCTCCTCATCACTAGGCGTTCGCAAGTCCGACCTTTAAAATAGAATGATTTCCCCTGTTCCACTGAATTCAATGGATAAAATGGAGGCGCGAAAATAGAGATCGGACAGTCTAGTCCACAGTTCGTCGCCACTGAAGACGGGAGCGAAAGACGACACTAGGAAATAGAATGTGAATAAATTTCGGAATACAGAATCTGCAAAGGTCTATTTTCAACCACGCAAAGTATTTTCCTGTGTGTGGAAACAATGCAGATTCGGAACTTTCCACTGATACAGACAATGCCACAACCTCAAAGTTACCCTGTATAGAAAGTATGGTCTCTCCATCTTTCACAGCTTGTCACTCTGTTGGTAGCCAGTAAAATAAATACAAGTTCTGTCTGCCGACATTGACATACGGACTTGCCGGAGTCTTTTCTGCAAGGCGCCAGGAAGACGAGCCACTGCCAATTTTAAGAGCGTCTGTTCCAGGGAGCTTCCCTGAGCACAGCTCACTATACAGAACATTTTGTGCATGATGTACTTCATAACAACACTCAAATCGATATATCGCAGCTCGAAGAGTGAATAAGTCGTTGAAGATGGCCTTGTAACGCCTGCCATTAAAACACTTTATACTGATCAGTCAACGCTCTCAAACGTTTACCACCGTCTAGATAATAGCAAATCTTGAAAGGCCAAAATCCCTTTGTTATTCACCGAGCATTACAAAAACCAAAGGCGTTATCTTGGGCACTAAGATCGTTGCGGAATCAGTTCATGCGCCATGAAAGCGCCTTGCTTTCTTCTAGCCATCACGTTAAGCGAGCACTAGAAAGCTTCATCATTAAATTACTCATCCAGGATGTGAGCGACAAAGGAAAATAAAACGGCAGCTTCGTCATCTCTTTGCCGAGGTTCAGTGCCGGGAGAACACATGCCACCCTCTTAGACGGCGGAACTTCGCCGGTCTTGCACATTTCATTGAAGCAGTTCAAGGGAACCTTCCTGTGATAGAGAGACAGGCTCTGCGACATTTTGTTAGTGATGCCATCGGGAGAAGGCGCGCTTTGATACTGTAGGGAGCTCAGGGCTGTCTTCGGCTTTCCAAGTCTGAAAAGGGCCTCCATGCCAGATCTGGACAAATCAGAATTGCAGTGGACGTTAAACAGTTTATAAGCGAAAAGGCATCTGCAAATTTGCTCAGCTGATCACCTTAGAGACTTCTGATTGTGCAGTGCGCAAGTGTCCAAAACCTTAAAAGGAAAAGACTCACAAACAACACTTCAAACCACTCGAAATTTTCTCTTCATCGAAGAGAATGCAGTCCCGTTAGCACAAAAAAAAGTCCATTGCAATCGGTAGAGTTTGTTTGCCTGCCGTCGAATAGCAGAATTCCGCCTGCTGTAGGCCGTCCTCCAGGCTCCAGCACCCTTCTTCCTCAGGATTGGCCACACCGTCTCCTCCGCGCTGCGCAAAGCTTCGCTAGTTTCAAATCAAACAATTGAAAATGTAGGGTACTTTTAGCGCCGTTTTTGCTGCCATCGTGACAGGATTTTGTCGGAAACATAACCAGAAAAGCAAACTTTGTGCTCCCTGTGATTATCCCAGTTGATTAATACCTGACACTAGAACCACACAGGGAATACAGAATTTTGTTTATTGTTACTTCGCATGCGGTAAGGAGCAATTTACCACTTCATCTGGTCGCCAGGTGAATGCAAATACATGTCTAGAGCTGTGGATAAGGGTGGCATCCAAAAAAGGGGGGCTTTCATCATTCGCAACATAGATATCGATATCGTAAGTGATATCGACAAGTTTTTCCCGTGGGAATTTGCTTTACTGCTACCCCAGGCATACTGACTTCCGTTCAAGAAGAATAAGATATGAGAGGCCTCAAATCAACATTACTGGACGTTTCATGTTTAGTGCAACTTATAACGACACAAAGCAGGTGTGCTGCAAATCGATGCGGAGATTTGAAATTAGTACACATGATCCGCTTAGTTGAGCACAACATAAAACATACGGGAGAAGCATTGCGTTTCGGAAAAATAATTTCGTGGGGCTCGCTTTTACCAGGACCACCTGCGGTAATTGGCTTCGATCTACAAAATTTTGATGCTGGTGGGCTCATGCTCACCTTAATTTTTTTACGCTGTATACACTTAACATAATGCGATACAGCGCGAATAAAGACGGGGACGAAGCGAGACAAGACACCACAGCGCTGACTTCAACTGAATTTTTATTGCGGAAAGGGGATATTTATACAGGAAATGGAAGGGAACGCATGATGCCGCTACTGCTGGAATTGATACGCGGGATAAGATATTTAAAGGCGAAAAGAAGAGGCTGCAACAGCGCACAAAGATGACTGCTAATAACAAACAACAACGCAGTGCAAGTCAATGATGAACGATAAGACAAGGCACCGGCATTTTGCAACAAAAACACAAAAACAAGAGCCAAAGGGCCTAAAACCGCAGTAAAAGGCGAGGAATGAAACTAGGGAGCAAAAAGCAGGGCACTAACAATTTGCTAGGGGAAAATAAAGAAAAAAAAAGGGTAAAAAAGATCTAAAACCGTGCGAGAGAGACTAAAATTGCAGGGCCGAAAAGGGGCAAATAAGGCTACTAAAAATTGCTATCCATGGCCGACGTATCCGCTTTGATCTCGTCGTCCCTAAATACGGCCAATTAAAGAGGTTTCATGCCCGCGCTTGTTAAGCATTTTGGAACACCGTATCACTTTTTCCTGGAAAGCGCCTTCTTGGTAGCAATGCCTGCATATGCAAATACTGAACTTTGAAACTAGACTTGCTTCATCCACCTCATATACATGTTGTTTCCTTCGAAGATTTTCTTCCTCATGTCGTGGGCGGAGGACATGTGACTTCTGTGAGTCACGCTTCTGATACAAAGCAGCGACGGAGCAAGAGAATTTGATGTACTCAAGGAAGCGACCTTTTACAAGGCGCTGTAATATTCAAAAAATCCTTATTTTGATGCATATAAACACACAAGACAATCATCGCCCTTATAACGCTTTAACGTTTTTATTCCCACAAAAGTGTCTAAATTTTGTTAAAATGTTGATGATATGTACTTTTTATTGCAAAACTGGTGACCTCGAATTTATTTGTTCAAGTCTTCCCTTTAACTAGACCCATTCGTTTAATTGTATAACTGCTTACAGTTCTCTAACTGTTTTATCTCAAAGTTTTGTATTTTATAAAGTGCGGCCACCCCTCTAAACACCCGGTTGGGGTTGACAGTACATCAAAATAAATAAAATAAAAAAAAGAAAAGCAATTATGACTATCTTGCACTGTAGTCAGCTGTATAGGGTTCCAGGACGTGTTTCGGCTTATTAGCATGGCTGGGTAGCGTAAGAAATTTGTTCCCTTCGATTTTGCGCCCCTCTCTCGAGATAGCGTCGCTGGCCTCATATATCACTATAGCCAGTAGTCATGCGTAAGAGGTCTTACGCTGATATTAACAATGACAGCTCGCTGCTGACGTGTCAGTGGCGCTGCCTCTCTTTGCATTCAATCTTTGGCTTGAAGGAAGGAGAGCCACTAAAGAGAATTACGCACCTGCTGCTGCAAACCTACGAACTCCGGGGTCCTTGTCACCATGTGGACCGACTTCATCGTTAGACGTTAACCATCAGAATGAATATTCTCGTAATGGTTGTCTCACTTGGAGATTTAGATTAAAAGATCAAGCACTTGTTCATGAAAAAAATTTGTTACACAAATACAGACACATCCTAGCGGTGTGTTGTTTTCGCTTGTTTGGGGCGTGGTACAATCTAAATGAAAGTGCGCAGCAGGATCGACCGCTTTTGAGCTTTCTTCAGCACGAACATTTGAGTTGATCAGCTATTTTCAAGCGCAACTCGTCACTGTTCAAGCGGATGTGACGGCGCTGCAACGTGCCAAAGAAGCCAGCAATTGCGATTGAATACGCTTGCGTCAGCAAAAAAAAAACAGAACAAAAAAAACATCTTGAGTGCTCTAGAGAATGCTGCCTTTAGAACCTGTAGGACGTGTTAGGAGTATTTTACTACAGCATTGCAAAACGTCTGTTTGGCGGTCAATGCTGTATTTAGACTTGTCGGCCGTTGTTCAGAAAATATACGAATGCTGTCGTTGTTGCCTATGAAGCGATTGCAGTGGAAGCTGCGCTGTGCGTGCTTCATTCCCATGGGAGCTGCACGGCACGTGCTTGCTTCTTGGTTCGGAATTCCGAAACACCCCGAGTGCTTTGATTTCCATGCGGAAATTGTTTTCTTTTAGCGTTGCTGCTGTCGACATGACAAGCAATCCCGCCTGTTGCGCAGACAGATTCTGACCGGGGTGACAGCCATAATTCTTGTGTAAAAGAATTAATTTACGATCTTTTCGCGAAAGAAAAGTTGACTTGACATTTGCGTTAACATTTCCTTTTAGAGACGAGCAGATAATGAAAGCAAGAGCTGAAATTTCTCCATGATAGCCAAACTTGTTAACTTCACTTTCGTTTACGTCATTCCGGGAATTAACGACAATGATATATCCTACCATGACATACCAGAACTGTTTGGCAGTTCCGCGAAGTACGTATCTTTAGTGCGCCTGAAAACTGCTGCTGAGCCATATAATAAGACTAAAGAAATGTTAAGTTAACAAGTATTTTCTGATTTTATTAAATTGTTTTATGATTACAAAAATGAATAAGGGCCGGGTCAAAATCCCACGCAATTGTGCAAATTGGCGCCTTTTCATTTTCGACAGATATCAAAACCAAGTATAGCGGTGTGTTTATCAACCGTCCTGGCATCGCGCGCTCTAAAAGACAAAAGGCTACTTGAACTGAAACGAAGCAGACTTTATCGTACTTTAACACTTTAAAATATCAAGTTTTAGCCTACACCGCAAACCAAAATGAGACAGTGCAGAGGGCATTTTCCAAATTCAACATATCACTAGTTTTGCCATGGCAGACTTAGTTGCCTCTGTACACATCCAGACAATCATTTAGAGCTTAATAGAATGAAAGACACAATATGCTTAGATCAAACCCGGCGCTGTTATTTTCCTTGGTTCACTGCTGCCTCAGCGGAGCTATGGCTGGACCACAGCCGCACTCGGCGTTTAGGCTGACGACGCCATGAAGTATATATTGCCTGCTTTTTTACGAAATTTTCTTGTGATCTGGTGCCACAGTTTATACGCTTTCGCTCAGCCGATTGGCCATGAGATTTGCTTGGTTCCGTAATAGGGGAACAAGTGACTTGAACACGATTGTAGACCACTTCGAGCACAGCTTGCTCGTTTTTTTTAAATTGTGTTTCACAAAGAGCGATGGTTGCCCATCGGGTAGGGTGTGAAGCTAAGGTTCGCAAGACCGTTAGTCTAGTCCTTAAAGTTCACATTCTCCCTTTTCTTTCCAGTTTTGTGGACGCACTTTTCGTAACACCAACAAAAATACATGGCGTCCACCTTGCTTGCGTCTATAAAGAGCTTTCCTAGTGTTTCCTGGGCACTAGTGGCCATTGCGGGCGTTCCATTCCCTATTATAAGTGTTCTAGTGATCGGTTAATGGAAGGTAGAACTTTCAAGAGTGTGTAGGATGTCCTTTCTGCTGAAGGACGAATCCCAACATAAAAATGTAACGACCGTTTATTCGATTATCGATGGCAGCGAACCAGGATACCGACGCTACGCTCGTCTCGATAGCCGAAGGAAAAAGCTGGTATTCCCAGCCGGACAGCCTATTTCTGTAGCCACCGTCGGTAACGCATGCCTCGGGTGACGAAGCGGTGGCGCTGTGTTTTATCAGTAACGCAGTCCAGCGTGCGGCCATGTTACACCGGGCCGGATGATAACAAGGCGGGGGCAGCGCGGAAGTGTGCGCAGAGTGTGTCGCTAAAAGCGCAATAAAATCATTCACTTTATTTTACTCCATCATGCATAGCATAATTCGGCGTTTTGTCCCACGTGCGACCTGCGGCTAAATTAATGCTGTCTTACGATGCCGACTAAGGAAAATTTTTCGCATAAGATGAATCCATTAACTGTAATAAACAAGCAAACACTTTCATCTAGGACCTGTGGAAGATTCAGCTGCATAGAGTTTAAAAAATTAGCGCGCAAACATTCGCGGTTTTCGACCAGCTTCTCGTTTACAATGACTCCATTCGTGGTGTTTTTATCTCCTGTGAAGAAGATAACCTCGTCAGCATTAGCTTTATTACCAGATAACGTTAGGAGGAAATTGATAGATCAGTATTAATTATTATTTCATTTTGGGTGGAAAAAACAGCGCGAAAGGGACGGAAGACAAAGAAGAAGGAAACCACACGGACGAGCGCTGACTCACAACTATTTTTTATTCAGAAAAAAACAGACATTTATATTTAAAAAGTCACATGACCTGACGTCACTCGCGCACATGCCCAGAAATACAACAGTCTAAGACTATATCATGAGTCAAGATTAAAACCTTACAACCCGATTTCAGAACTCTGTGATTAACCGAAAAAACACGAGAAAGCCAGAAAAAACAAAGGTACTAAAAAACAAAGGTACTAAAAAAACAAAACACAAATCACGTGTTGTCAAGAAAGGCAACCTCTTTATCGACCACCAATAAGGAAGGCTGACTGGTGCATTCATCCATCATGGTGCAAGATTGAAAATAAAAAAGTATGCAGACCTCTAGTCGCGCGCACACGTATTTTATTCCGCCATAGAGATAAGACGACAAGGGAGCTCATTGAGGCATATCACATTCGGAAAAGACTGGATGAATGCACCAGTCAGCCTTCCTAATTGATGGTCGATAAAGAGGTTGCCTTTCTTGACAACACGTTTTTTGTGTTTTCTTTATTTAGTACCTTTGTTTTTTAGTACCTTTGTTTTTTCTGGCTGTCTCGTGTTTTTTCGGTTAATCACAGAGTTCTGAAATCGGGTTGTAAGGTTTTAATCTTGACTCATGATATAGTCTTAGACTGTTGTATTTCTGGGCATGTGCGCGAGTGACGTCAGGTCATGTGACTTTTTAAATATAAATGTCTGTTTTTTTTCTGAATAAAAAATAGTTGTGAGTCAGCGCTCGTCCGTGTGGTTTCCTTCTTCTTTGTCTTCCGTCCTTTTCGCGCTGTTTTTTCCACCCAAAATGAACGCATACCAACTCGACCAACTTTCCATTCTACTACAGTTAATTATTATTGTGGGACACATCGATTTAATGGCGCGCTAGACTGCAAGAAAAAAAGTTTTGCTCCATTTAAGTTTGACCCAACTCTGCTGATTAACAAATTGAAACGCAATTACCTCTTATAGCTTGTCTTTGTTATTTCTACAGGAAGTACCTAATTCACCTCAACCTAGTGCTCTCGGGAGCGTAATCAGCAGTCGCTATGGCCTGCCCCAGCATTACATTTTTGTAATGTAAGCGTTACGCTTTACACTTTGCACTTTACACTTTACACAGCGTCCCCGATGGCACTGCGTGTTGTACTACGTAGTTTGACATCAAGTCGGGATATCAATTCAGGCGACACGGGCCGCGCATATAATTCGGGGCAGAATGAGGGAATATAACAGGGGTTACGTTACTAAGGAAGCAAATGGTTAGCAGCGTTTCAATAATCTCCTCAGCCAACAAGTAATAAAAAGTATTACTTTATAGAATTTTGTTTAATAATCGTTTGCCTCGCACGAATCGAGAAACAAAATGAAGCACAACAAGCGCACTAAAAAAAATCGGAACTTAATGTCATTGAAAGTGAGCGGTGTTTTTTTTTTTTGCACTTATAAAGTGTATTTCTACTGCAATGTTTTACCAAACTGATTCATCACTTTTTTTCAGACAGGAGGTAGGAATATATGTTGGTTGTCTCTGTTTGAGTATAAAAAATAACCACGGCAACAAACAGCCAAATAGAAGCGAAGACAAACAGTTGCGATACACGGGCTTCCGGATCGTAAGTTTGTCTTTTATGTGGATTTCATTTAGAGTTCTCAGCTAAAACCCGAGACCAAGGCAAGATTGAGGACAGGATGCGTACGAACGTTTTTCAGCCTGCGTATGTTGTTCACGCTTTCCAGGTGTCAGAGATAAATGTACAAAAACTATTTTCGCTGACAAGAAATAGAACAATACCTTGCAAGACGCAGGATGCGTGAACGCAAGGACAACGTCATATCGGCAGCAGTTCCTTGTTAGCACGTTAAACATGTAATAAAGCTCATAATTGGCAATGAAACTAAGTTTTACTTCATATAAATAAAATTGCAAACTTCAGTACGTTGATCTCTTCTCAATAAGGATGTTAACGCGGAATGCTTTCTTTAAGAACAATGATTCAAACAGTGGTCAATTTTCATAATCAACTTGACAGCGGGAGTTTTTCTGACTTTTTTCATAACAAAGGCGGATGTAAAGGAAACCCTCTGGCAGACGGGCACGTTATGTTTTGACTCGAAATAACAGTTCCTCTAAATTAAAGGTAAAAAGGGTGTTCGTCGCTCTACAAATTGTAGTGTTAGAGCTTGTGTGCACGAGAACTGACAAACTTATTCGAAACTCCGCCATTAAAAAAGAGGTTATAATTTTCTTTCTTTAAAGGTCAGTTGCTCTCGAGGAAACCATACTATTATCCTACGGTGCAGCGCGTTGCTGAGCAGACAGCGACATAGTGCGCCGTTTCCCACAATGTTTGATCATTAAGTATGCCTCCTTCTGCATCCGGAGAGCAATGAACGGATATCGATGCAATTATGAAGAAAGGCAAACAGCATGAATGTCTCACACGTGGTGGACGCTTGAACCATGTCCAGTGTAAAAAAATTATGTAGAAAGAGAAGGAAGCGAGAGAAGGTATGGCAGCGGTTCTTTGAAATTTTCGAAGTCCTGTAACATCACATAGAACAAGGGCGCTTTTAACGCAATAGCGTTAAAGGCCCCGTTAAGCAGAAAATCCGCCTTCGCCGTTGTCGGAATCGTGAGATAAAAATCACGGGCGTGGCTCTGGCAGGCGGTCCCCAGAGAGCAACGAAGGAGGCAGGTGGGTCATCTAGATCACGTGACTTGTCGGTGCCATCACAACGTGCCTGCCGGATAGTGAGTGCACTGCCCACCGTGGCAGGTGTCAGTTCGTTTAATGATTGGTCGCTCGAGAAGGGCAACGTGCGTCGTGCAAGGCCCACCACTGGGAGCACCTGCCATCGCAGGGCAGTGGAGCATTGCTTAACCGCTGCACCACTGCTCCAGGAGGGGTATGAGGACTACTAGGGATGTATGAATATAAAGAAGGGAATGACCTCCTGTATATATGAGAATCAACCCGCTACGCTCTCACGTCACATTCTTAAGACAGAGCTTAAATGTCCCGTCTAATTTTTAACCCTATAGCGCTAAAGGCCCCGTTCTCCAGAAAATCTTCTGTCCTCGTTGTCGGCGCCAGCGCTCTGACCGAAAGTTTACGAGAACTGCTCTGAAGGTTGTGCGCAGAGAGCGATCTAGGAGGCAGCTGGTCCACGTAGATCACGCGATCCCTGCGGGGCGCTGGTGATTCATAGCGTTTGCTCCTCGAATCTGATATTTCCCGAAATAAGGAGCTCCCTTCTGTCGGGGAGAAAGTTTTTGACGTAGTTAGAGGCTCTTTCGCCTAGATTTGCGAGACTTGGACTAGGATCGCCGAATGGACGACTCTGTCGAATGCGCTCTCAATGTCGAGCCTCTGGATGGCTTTGGTGGAGCGGTTCTTGTCGTCCAGGGTCGGACGTTTCAGCTTGAGCATAGCGTCCTACGTCGAGAGGTGAGGCCGAAACGCGATGACGGTGTGCGGGTAGGCGCCAGCCAGCTCGAGGTGGGTGTTAACTCGATTGAGAACGGCATGTTCCATTACTTAGTCCACACATGAGGTGAGCGAGATCGGTTTCAGATTCTCCAAGCTAAGAGCCTTGCCGGGTTTCCGGACGAGTGCCGCCTTCGCGGTGTTCCACCGCATCGATACGGAGCTCTCTGTCCATCGTTCATTGATATAGTGTGTGGGTTTGTCTATAAAATTGTCGTTGAAATTTTTTATCCTCTTGTTGGTGACCTCATTTGGTCCGGAGGGCGACCGACCGTTAAGGTCGTGCAGGGCCACACAAATCTCCTCGCTGGTGAAATCTTCATGTAGCGAAGCCTTGGGCCTCCCTCCATACGACCCTTGTGTGATAGGGGGCCCCAGCGGAAGAGGCCTCTGCCGGAATATTTTCGGCACTCTTTCTTCGCCCAGTTTCTTCACCTCAGTGCACAGGAGTCGGGCAAGGCAGTCCCTTTTGTGCGACTTTGTGTGTTTCTTGTCTACTACATACTTTTGAAAGTAATTTCCATGTTTGGGTCCGTTGTGTAACGGTCCGTCCACCGAGTTGCAGAGCTCATCCCACTGCTCTATTCGGAGGATTCGACAGCGCTTCTCGATGTTTCTGTTGATTTCGGCAATCTTCTACCGTAGTTTCTTGTTGAGTCTCTGACCTTTGCATCTGGCGAGGGTAGACGACTTGGCTTCGATTAGGTGAGCAAGGCGACAGTCCACCCTGTCCGTCTGCACTTCGGTCACGATGGTCTTCGTGGAGTGTTTCTGGTTTCGGCGTTGAGTCCGCGTGTTCATTCTTCGACATTGAAGATGGACGCGGAGTTTTTCCGCGGCTTTTTGACCGACCGATATTCTCCCAGTCGGTTCACCTGAATTGCAACTTCTCTGGAGTGAGCTCAATGGAGGACGGGAGGACAATCACCAGAATCTTATAATCGCGGCCCAAGTCGGCCGCATCTTCCTCGAGGTGGCGTTCTTGGCATTCTTG
Organism: Amblyomma americanum; assembly: GCA_030143305.2. Classification (NCBI taxonomy): domain Eukaryota; kingdom Metazoa; phylum Arthropoda; class Arachnida; order Ixodida; family Ixodidae; genus Amblyomma; species Amblyomma americanum. Next base: position 69,339 of record JARKHS020029561.1, read on the forward strand.
ATGAAAGTGAGACCCGGCATGGTGTCTCCGGTATCGGAAATTCCCGTCCTTGTCCGGTCAGTGGGACCAGCGATGAGTGTGAGGTCGAGGTATCTCGAGTCTTGCCATAGTTGTCTATCTTTGACCGTGCTGCAGCTGTAACCTCAGGTGCTGGTTGGCGCGTTAAAATCACCTTCAATCAACAAAAACCAATAAGACTATATGACATGCATTTTTTTTAAATTTTGCGTTAGTTGACTTTCTAATTTTCAGTTTTTTGTGTGGAACGTGGCTTCTTGGGTGACTTGGTCAATTATTGTTTCGCAGACAGGCGCTTCCTCTCAACCTGGTGGGGAGAATAATAAAAATGGTGTGGAAATGAAAAAGCAAAATTAGCAAACATATTACTAACGGTGATATTTTATTCTGGAATTTCGACTTCATTGTTAGTATTCGCTACGCTACAAGCGAAGGCCTCACAGGATACGTGTAGCTATAGCTTGGGCTTTGTCAAATACATTTGTGAAATCACGAAACTCCTGTATGCCTATTTAAGCGCACACCATGTGCGGAATACGGTGCTCATAGGCTCCTATCCCACTGGTGGCATCCTTGTTTTTGGTTCCCCACTCTATTGACTTAATAGGTTTTTCAAACGGGCCCCTCATTTTTCCTTTAACTTATCTGCTAATAGCTTAACGAGGGTCTCGGTTCTGGCAGTCTTGATGCCATAGGTAGCATAAGAGGGCTCTCGCACAGTTTCCGCCCTCGCCGTTAGATGACGTTCCACGTCACGCTCGCGGTATAACAGGACGTGCTACGTCCGCCGCTATGGTCGAGGGTGGCGCTGGTGAACACTCTCAAGGTTCGCTTACACCGAATGGACATAAATACCCACGAGAGCAGCAGATTGGACAGCCGTCGCCGTAGCTCAGTTGGTAAGAGCACCGGACGCGATATTCGGAGGTCGTGGGTTCGGATCCCACCGGCGGCATGGTTGTTTTTTCTGCTGGTCTATAAGCAATTTTCTTTAAGCAATTTATTAATCTAAGTACTTTAATATTCCACTGATAAGCACAACACATAAAAAAAACATTTCCCTATGCACCTTGGTTTCGGTGAATGTTTGTTGGCTCCCCATATATATATATATATATATATATATATATATATATATATATATATATATATATATATATAATATATATAGCCACCGCGGTGTCTGAGTGGTTATGGAGCGCGGCTGCTGCGGCCAGAAAGAAGCGGGTTCGGTCCCAGCCGCGGCGGTCGAATTCCGATGGAGGCGAAATTCTACAGGCCGGTGTACTGAGTGCACAGGTGGTCGAAGTTTCTGGAGCTCTTCAGTACGGCGTCCAATAAACAAAAAAACCACACACACTCACACACAGGTATATATATATCTGAAATGAAAAGACGTTGGTTTCCGGGGTATGAAGTTTATAAGAAGAGGGCACTGGCGAAGAGCACTTTATTACTAACGTTTCGGCCGGGCTTTGGCCAGGTATGGCCTGGCTTGTGCCTCTTGTCCGCTAAGACGCACAAGCCAGGCCATCCTTTTCGTTCCATCGTCTCTGAAAGAAGGACTTGGCAGCATGCCGTCTCAGGATACCTTCAGAGGCAACTGGCAACTGGCGGCAAAAATCAAAATACACAAGAATAACCCTTAATGAAACACGCCACTGGGCGCTTCACATAGGTACCTATGTTAGAAGTTTACCTCCGGTTACTACGCGCTACTAAGTGCAAAAACGTTTCGACCAGCACATGTTTCGCATGGCATAAATGAGAATGTTTTATTTTTCATTTATTACTTGCCCTAATCTCGAGGTTCTTCTTTCGCATTATACCTTAGAAAAGTTAGCGTACTCCAGAAAAGGGCGGCCAGAATAATGTGACCTATACGCAGAGCAAGACAGTCTAATCTGTTTTTATTGAGTTAAATATTATGGCTGTCAGCGTTGTCTGCGACTGAAAAACTTCCCTTTTCGACCATAAAATAATTAGTAGGAACACTCCGCTAAACTCATCCGTAACTATTCTTCAGAAACCGCACAATAAGCAGGTAGAAAGAACATTGCTTAACTTACTCTTAGCTCGTAAAATATACGGGTGGCGTTTATTATCTGTCATGGGGACTCAAATACGAAGCAGATTTTCGTGCAGCGTAAAAGACATCACGAAGGTTTTTAATCTCATGAAACCTACACTATTTAAGCAAGGAATGTAACATAAAAATAAACAGTCATGTTTGCAATATTAATCCTCAGATAGGTTGTTTTATAGTTTGACAATTGGTGTAATGGGCCCACCACTAGCCATAACAACTAAGGATCCAGATTATTATTCGGCCACTTCCGAACTGTGTTCTCTGAAACAAATATTGTGATTCCCTAGCTAGTCTTAAGCTTGGTCCCACTGGTTTGCTTCTGCACCTTCTCATGCCTCACTAGCCACTTGGCTATATACTCCCGCCTCTTGCCTTATCTCTACATCCCGCAACAATACTTACAGCTTCGCCATATTACTTGCAGTGTCGTTCTCAAGTTCAGGACGAATCTGAGATACGGCGACAGCTGTTGTACAGTTCTCGCTGCACCCTCCTCCCTCCATCGTGGCCTCTGCGGCATTTAATGAAGATTGTTAGCGGTTTGAAGCATCCTGATGTGGTCGCTCTCTTTCACGCTATGCTGCCCATGGGCCAGCGGTAGGAAGCTATGGTCTGGACTGTGAGGCCTTAGACACAGTTCGAAGAATACGGGCGGGGACCGAACTATGAGCATGGAGTAGGCTGCAATGGCGCAGTGGCGGAGCTGTTAACATGCATGATCACACAGCAGCTCTTCGGTATTCGGTAAGCACTATATCATGACATTATGATTGAATACACTGTGAAAATCTTCATCAACAAAAGCGCCTCTACGCTCACAATGACAATAAACCGTTCCAAAGAAAGAGATAGTTGGCTGCAGTCGCTTTCTTATATATCTTGTCTATAAGAAGGTAGTGTAGAAAAAAATTCTAGCGAATTTGCGAAAGGTAACTTCGTGTACACGTTATGGTGTGCCTTCGCGACGACTTCGGATGGCGGGATCAGGAAAATGTACTGGAGAATCCAGGCTTGGTTACGCTTGAATGTAACAACAGCTTTCAATAGCTTTGAACAGCGCATCTACCACACTCACAAAGTTCGACGATATTGATTTCTCTTCATCGTTGAAGAGCTCCTACGTATCACTGGAAGTGCATGACTTAACCGCAGCACTGGTTTGTGATGTGACCACTCTTCTCATTTGAGTGATGTGTTCGCTTTGATCCCTGTAGCCGCCGGTCACCCGACGTTTTTCTGAGTACCAGGTTTTCTTATGCCCGACTCTCGGCATCATATGGCATCATGTGGAAAAATGGCCCTTAAAGAAATTGCAGCTGAGAAAACATTTTCGTAATTTTGCACATTGAAGGACTTATATCTCAGCTCAGCGATAAAGTTGAACTGTGGCCCATTTTTAGCGGCTCACAGTACCGGAACTAAAAAGCGCAGGATCTGCATCTAAGTCAAAGCCGCATGCAAGCCGAACACTGCCTTTGGATAAAGCTCCGAAGCTCAACTGTCCTGTAATCGTTAAAATGACTCTCTCTCAAATTTCAAGAAACTGGTCAGTAATTTGCCAGTGCACCTAATTTTTTTATTTCCACTTTGCCGCTTTATCTTTTCACTTTGCGAAACTTTTTGGTCCAGCGGCCCTGCTGGGCACATGCGCAACCAGTGTGCAGTTCGTGGGTCACATCCCAGTTTATGCATGCGACGGACGCTCTCTTTCTCAATTTCTACCATGGTGCGCAGAGCGACTTTTATCTCTGCTTTCTTACCAGGAGCAGGGTCCACTAGTCAATATAAATTGAGAGGTCTGCGATTGAGACTTCCATTACGCCGTTATCGCAGAGGTCAGCACAGCGGCTTCTGGGAATAAACTCATGTTCTTCTCAAGGAAGATTAGAGTGCATGGCAGGCAGGAGTCAATGTCATTTAATGAAAGCACACATAGACTTTGGACCGTACTTTACGTGCCGGAAATTCGTATCATTGAGCGGACGTCGGAGCTCAGAAGCTGTATGCAAAATCATCATCATCATCATCATCATCATCATCATCATAAGAAGCAGCAGCAGCTTGACTACGCCGACTGCAGGGCAGAAGCCGCTTCCATGTTTCTGATTAAGCCAGTTTCTTGGCAGCTGCGGCCACGATACCCCCGCAAACTTGTTAATCTCATCCGCCCACCTAACTTTCTCTCACCCACTGCTGCGCTTGCCGTCCCTTGGAATCGACTTCGTTCCCTTAAGGACCGGACGTTATCTTGACTCCGCATTACATGCCCTGCCCAAATCCCTTTCTTGGTCTTGATTTCCACTATGACGTCATTAAGCGGCGTGTCTTTCATCACCCACTTTGGCCGCTCCGATTTCTTGCAAGATAACTTCCTCTATTAGTCTTCTTTTCGCAGCCTATATGCTAAAACTTGTCTTCTTCAAAGCCGCTTTGTTTATTCCCTTTCAGTTTTATTGCACTCTGCATCCGTGCCTTAGGAACAGGAATTATTCCTTTTTGCAAGTCCTTAAACTGACGCAATATTCCGGCAACATCGTTTCTGCAAAGCTTCCTGAAAGGCAACTTTAATATCTGCTTCGACATGTGTAGAGCAGACTAAATCTTTGTAATGATTTTTCTAGTTTGTCTTCACCATATGCGCTCACATACTTTTGACTCCTCAAATTGACAAATTCAACTTATTTTTGTTTAATATTTGGACCAAACTTACACCAAATTTTTTTTATATCCTTGTTTATGGCTGGCATGCAGGAAACAGTAGTACTGAATAATGCTCGACACTGAATTATTTTATGATCACATTAATTTTTTTTATTAATCTGACACTCGCACACATTACAGCGAACTCGAGGTGCAGACGGAGAACGCCTGCCTGCGTTCAAATCCTTGCAGTGACGCATTACCACGTTTCGACATGACGTGTCTGTGTTACCACATGCAGAGTGGCTGAGGCATTAAGCCGTGTTATAATTAGGCGGTTGAGTCCTAAGTATGTTCTGAAGAGATGGCAACAATATACGTCTTCGTCCGGGAGCAGTGGATGTTTGTGGTTTATGAGTGCAAAAGATAGCCTGTCTCGTCTCGTAGAAAAGTCGCGATGTTTTTTTTTTCTTGGCAAACAAATTTCGGATTACGACTGCTGCCATTGTATAACTAAACCATTCAAAACGATGCTACCGCTGATGCTCAGACTAAGCACCAATTAGAAAATCTGCTATTAGTCAAAAAATATTTAAAAACTCTTTCAAGTATTAACACAACAGAATCACCCCAGATGCGTTTGTGCTGGGATGTTGAATTTAAAGTTTCCTCTGTAAAATACATTGTGTGAATCTATGAATAAAATTTATGAGACGATATCGCAGCTAATTTACGAAATTAAGTAAGGAGATATACTTCGTAATGAAAAGATCGGTAAAAATGACATTACTGCACAGCTCTTCTCTTCTCAGCTAGATTAATACCAAGCTCATACCAACTGCCTAAAGCAAGCCAGAACAAAACCCCTCAAGGCTGTATTTATAGTCTCATGAACGCGACAAACAAGCTTGAGACCTGTGTGCACTTACTGAGTTGCCACAAATCGAGTCGCTGCA